>JAJGRW010000396.1:719309-801420 GCA_025461045.1 Carex parvula | reverse complement strand
ACCCCAAACACGGCAGATATTATTTTATTGTGAATTGTGTTACTATTTGCAAGCGGCACCGTTGCAATTGTTTTTGGATTTCTTTTTTATATTATTATATTCTAAAAGACATTACTATTTGCAAGAGGCACCGTTGCAAATGTTTTTAAGATGATATTTTTATTATTTTATTGTAAAGGCCCTAACTATTTGCAAGGGTCCCCGTTGCAAATGATTTTAAGTTTATTCTTATATTATTATATTCCAAACGCCCTAACTATTTGCAAGCGACACCGTTGCAATTGTTTAAAGTTTCAGTTATATTAATTTAATGTAAAAGGACATATACACTAACTTCTTATAAGAAAAAGAAAATAATACTGTTTTTTTTAATATATTTCCACTATAAATATAATATAAGAGACGATTGGTATTTAACTATTATCTTTTCCAATAAACATTTCCAATCACTACAAGAAATTGGGATAAAAGCGAGGATATCACCTTTTATCACCGTGGGTACTGTAACTACCCACGCTAATAGTAGGACGACGGGAGTACCTCCAACCAACCTCGGTAAAACAGTGCTATCTACCCTCGGCGATAATAATTATCGGAACTTAGCGAATTTAGAAACCAGAAATTGCTCTCCTCGCCGCTAATATCTTATTAACCACGGGAATAACTTCAGTAAAATTTATTTTAAAATAAACAAGACCTGCTATTATCACCGTGGGTATTTCCACGGGAATAATATGATGCAGACTGCAAGCAGCAGGGTAGTTTTTGTCTTATTTTATAATTTTGTCAAATACTGCAATATATTTTTAATTAACAACACAATATGAAAGAAGTGAATTATTATAGAATTATTAACGATTGATGAATATAAATGCATAGTCATATAACACAATTGAATAGCCTGATTGATTGCTTTTTGAAATTACATCACACTTGTACTAGTGGTACCAAAAGTTGAAAAACAGCAATGTTAATTTCCTTTTTTAGATATTCATCTTTGAAGTGTGAGGATCCACACAAATATAACTCTATCAAGTGTCATACCAAAATTAAAATAACAACTCACAATAGTCATAAAGCATTTTAACAAAGACCTCCCTTAACTTAGTTTTTTTATTGTTAAAGGGGCTAGTTGTCAATAAATACAAACAAAAAGAACTAGCAGCAATGTCATAAGCGATATCCAGGGATTGCCCAAATTAAAGAAATCTATTGTTTATGTTAATAAGTATAATATAATGTTTGCAACATATTATAGTATTATACTGTCCTTGAGAAAAAATACGCAGAAACCCTCTTGGAAGTAAAATTTACCAAAAAACCCCCTGAGTTATTAAATATACCACTGTCATCCCCTTTAGCCTGGTTGGAACTGCTTATATAGCATTTTTCACATAAAAATAAATGTAGATATTGAAATGCAGTACACAAGAACTGCAATATAACATTTTAAAACAGTGTTTGGTGTGGTGATCCAAATTCAGAAGATTAATATTATAAATATTAACAATGGCCGTTATCATTTGCAAATAAACATAACAATATGTTGGCAAGAGCTCAAATCCACTAGAACAATTTTCAAGTGGTTCACCGCCAAATAGAAGTTTTGAACCAGGAATTTGAGCAGTTTGTTAATATGATCCCCTCATCCACCATTGCATATGTTGTTACCTAACAAATTCAACACACATACAAAAGAAAAGAAGATAAAAAGTAATTAGCTTCAAATTTTTAGAAAGTAATGAATGTAACAATTTGTCTCTTTGTACAAGGCCTATTATGTTTTTTGAAGTTCATTAATTGCCAATTTAATCAAGCACTGAAATATCAGAGTCATTAAAGCACTAGTATCAATAAATACTTTATCATAGAGAAAGAGAAAGGATAAGAATAAACTCTGAATTCAAGTTAAAGAAGAAATCAAGTGCACATTTCCAAATTCCAAACATCAACAATCACAACACAATTTTATACCAGTAAGTGAGAAGGGATGATAGCAGTGTTCATGACAGTCGGGTTCAAACCCAATAAGGAAAAAAAAAAAAGAGTGATAAGGATCCATTTTTTAACTCATTTTTTACTTCTAGTTGTCAGGTCAGGTGATATTTCCATCTGTATGTATATGTATGTATGAGTAATATATATAATTTTGAATATAGATAAAACATATACTTGCTGAAATTTATATAAAATCTATATTTATGTAATTTGACAAATACAATCCCTGATGAATAGTGACCAGTAGCCCAAATAGAGCAAATGTCACACTGATACATGTTTATAGAAAGGTACCAAAGGATCTCATGTCAGGGCATCAAGCAAAAGAATATCTTAGAACAACATAACTGAGCCTAAGAAGCGTAATTCACTGATAGTACTGACGGGTGCTAATGAGGATTACACTTAACAACACATCAGCAGTAAATTAAAAGATCGGTACAGGCAGTACCAACAAGTAATAGGAGTTTAAAAATACGCTTTTTTATTGAAACAACCAGAAAATGATTATAATTCTGGTCTAGAAAAGATCATGCATAACAGTAACAGAAAATGACCTAAACTTTAAACATGCATCTGAACCCAACTATTTTTTTTTTTAGTAAACTGAACCCAAATATTGAAATATGCAATATTCATTTTCAACAAAAAGGCAATGTTTTATTTGAGAAATAAGGAGCATATAACAATTGATTTGTGAAATAATACAACTATGAATGTGTCATGTGTCAGAATTGCAATCTTGAAACAACTCTACACTTATTCTTCGAGTGTCAGTATGCGTTACAAGTTTGGTCGTGGGCAAAAATATGCAAGGGAGTTTGATGGTTCGATAGTGTAAACTGTAAGATGTTCTCTTGACAGCTGCTGTCAAGTTTCTCAAAAAGAAAATAAAAATGATGAATGTACATACCAGTCATCTTCTCCATCATCTTGCTCTAATGGATTGACACTTTCTTCATTATTAGATGCGTGTTGTTGTCCGCTCTCATACCCGCAGTGATCATCAGATTCTGGGTCCGCTCTCATACATGCTAACCCGAAGGGCTCATATGCTTGAAGTCTCAATCTATGTTTAATCTCAACAAGCCCATAGTGCTCATCAAGTGTCCGTCAATGATATATTACCTAGAATTAAAATATTCATGTTAATGATACTACTGGTATGTATGGAAACCAGTAGCATGCAGGTACCGGTTCTGGTATGTGTCAGAAACAATAACAGTGCTATTAACACGTAGCTTATGATAATTTTGTTATTCCAATTATAACAGGATCTTCATTATTTATTGTTTAAAAACCAGTCTAGATTATTTTTGTATAGTTTAAGCAAATAACTGTTCTTTCATTGTTGCACATACATGGACTGATACAAATTGCCAATCTTCTTTGTATAAATGTAGTTCGTTTGTTTTCATAACCATAAAATCTATCATTTAGAAAATATACTAAGAAAATAAGTATTTAATAGGAACTGTTCACTCTAAATTCAAAAGCTCACAAACGAACTGAGACATAATTTTTTTCATTGCCTAGAATAATTCCTTGAGCACCCCTTGATCAGAAATTGATGAGCTTGCAAATTTTTCTTCCATGAATAAATATAGGTACAATCTAAAAACAGTTTGCATCAGAAATAGTGAAAATCCTCAATCTTCAATTCATCGAACACCTTGTGTGCATGTAAGTTATGAATAATATGAACAATTAGATTAAACAAAAACAGAGACAACCAGAGAGAGAGAGCGCGCATACCATGAATAGAGAGACTGGAGAGGCGTTGGAGTCGGATCGAGGGGGAGGCGGACTTCTCTAATAAGCTGATAACGGTCCTCTACGTGGCAGTGCAACCCCAACTCTCAGGTCGATCACTGGTAAGCCCTCCTAATTGAGTGAAAAATGTGAGATCAAGTAGATGCACGGTTTCGATTTGGGCCACCTTGCTTTGGGTGCGGTGTTCGGCGAGTGAGAGAGAGAGAGGGAGACAGAAGCGAGAGAGGGAGATAGTGTTTGGATTTGGACCGATGAATCCAATTAGGAGGGAATGAAAAATATCAGGCGGGAGAA
The DNA here is from genome assembly GCA_025461045.1 of Carex parvula. Lineage (NCBI taxonomy): Eukaryota > Viridiplantae > Streptophyta > Magnoliopsida > Poales > Cyperaceae > Carex > Carex parvula. The sequence goes on along the minus strand of JAJGRW010000396.1, from coordinate 797,355 downwards.
TGAATTGCTTTTAGGAACTCTTTGATGAAATTCTCCAAAGAGTAGGTTGGACAGAATTGCCATGAGCTCTCTGTATCACAGGGAAATCTCACTGCATCACATTTTACTTAGATATGCCTACTCACAAATTGATATCATCTGAGGTAACGTAATTTCTTCATGTTAGATCGGGGCGTTAGTACAGATTTTGCACGAATATTGAAGGATCCATTGCATTTCACCTGGGTGGATTTAAAAAGAAATATTAAGTTACCTCAGAGAATATGGACTCCCACCCACAACCTCTAAAATGGACACCTCCTTTGAAATCAAGACTATCCATTCCCCATCCGACGGCTATAATTTACAAATCTACAATTTAGATAATAATTGTACATCAATTAATATGAAAATAATTCCAAAATAAATATTTTCTACTTTTTTCATCTTATATGGCCAAATAATACTTATGAATGTCAATTTTATATAATTTCATCATTGTTTGCCGCTTAAAATTGAGACAATAATTTTGGACCGTTCATTTTTACGTTATCAATCAACGGTTGATATGCAATGAAATGATTCCAAATTTGTTTTGAAATGATCAAGAGAAAAATCTGAACATAAATAACACAAAATTTCTCGAGTTTGGTTATGTCTAAGCTTCGATCCAACGTAGAGTGTTTATAGCCTTTCGATGTTTCAATATTCCGTCGACTTGATGGATATGTAAATGAAAATAAAATTTCATCGAACTTTGCTACAATAAAATAAATGCAATGATATTTAATTTCAACGGTTCTGATCGACCAACGGACGATATATTTCCGCGTGTCTTCATTAACTTACAAAACAAGAGTTTATGATTCACCTACATAAAACATAAACTCTTGTTTTGTGAGTTAATGAAGAGACGCAAGAATATATCGTCTGTTGGTCGATCGGAACCATTGAAATTAAATATCATTGCATTAATTTTATTGCAGCAAAGTTTGATGAAATTTTATTTTCATTTACATATCCATCAAGTCGACGGAATATTGAAACATCGAAAGGCTATAAACACTCTACGTTAGATCGAAGCTTAGACATAACTAAACTCGAAATTTTTTGTGTTATTTATGTTTAGATTTTTCTCTTGATCATTTCAAACCAAATTCGGAATCATTTCATTATAGATCAACCATCGATCGCTCGTGTTAAAATGAACGGTCTACAAATACTGACACACGTTGAAGAGGCAAATAATAATGAAATTCTATAAAATTGACAATTACAATTGGATACTAATAAATGTTATAGAAATTAAATTTAAATAAATAATCATAATTATTAAAGATATTATAAATTTTAGTTACTAATAAATTACCTTTAAATGAACAATTACAATTAATTTCACCTCCCTCTCAATTTTCCCTCACAGTTGTTTGGAATTTGGGACGATTTTGTTTGCAAGGCAGTTTTAATTTTACACAGCGCACGGTCTATATAATTTAATGAGCGTCGAATATTTTAACACACTGCATAAAGCTAAAACTGCTGTGTTAAAATCTGTACTTCAGAAACTTTTTGTTTCCCCATCGCACGCAGGGAGCATATCCTCTGCGGAGTAATAACCTGCGGAGCTGTGCGGAGCAAAACGAACGGACCAGATTAACTCTCAGCCGCTCTGATATTCGGGCTAACGGAGGGGGCTGTATTTTTGGGCTTTGAGATTCGTGCCAAGTCAAAACGAACGGACCAGATCAAAAGCTCCGCACAGCTCCGCAGAGGATAGCATTCCATCGCACCCAGGGAGATTTAGGCGCCTGCCATGTCTCTTGTACTCATTTTCGCACCTCTCTTTTAGGTCACAATTTCGCTTCCCTCCTAAATTTTCATTTCCCTCCTATTTTGTCCGCTATTTTCCTCTTCTCTTCCAAAAATTCCAAATGGCGCCGTCGCTCTCTTCAGCACCCATCTCTCTCTCAAAAAAATAAAAGAACCCTAGATCTACAATGGAAGGAAGAGGAAAGGCGATCGGCGTGAACAAGGTCACAAAGGCCACCTCCAGGAGCAACTAGGCGGGGCTACAATTGCCCGTAGGTCGGATTGCACGATTTCTGAAGACTGAGAAGTACGCTGAGCGCATCGGTGTTGGCGCGCCTGTCTATCTCGCCGCTGTTGTTGAGTATCTTGCTGCTATCCAAAGGTAGAGTAAATTCTGAGTTATAGTTTGTATTTGGAGATAAAAAATCAATTTCCACAGCTAGTTGCAATGAATTGGTAAATTTGATCAAAATGGATTTAGATACTTGTTGGATTTGGGAATTAATAGAATTAAAATTGCGATGAGGTCTGGTCAGGAGAAATTATTCTGATAAGCATGTTTTCTACCATTAATAAAATTAGATCTTACTTGACCAGCTGAAGAATATTTTACAAGCAGATCGATGATTGATGTGAAGGAACTAAAGGAGAACCACCTAGATTTTGCTTTGTTATTAGAAAATGATGGTAATAGGCCACCTCATTTTTCAAAATTGAATTATACAAGGATCCCTGTGCAAGATCTCCAAGTTGACTCATACATCCTAGTCAGGGCCAGTGAGGTTCGTAAGCATTATATCTTATGTATGAGAAAACTCAAGGCAACTTGATTTTTTTATTGTTTTTGAACAACTTGGTAATTTTACCATCACTCTTTAACACGTTGCGGGAAGGTGTTATGAATTGCTTACATATTTGATCCTCGTGCTAATCATATTTTCTTTTTACCATTTTAAAATAGATTAACATGTTGGTTTTGTTTGCAAAGAATTCAATTTACTGAGTTTACTTCACATAAATTACAACTTGCGATGGTTCCTTGATTAGTTCCTGTGCAAGTAAGGTGATAATCTTGAAATTCTAGACAATTTCTTTTTCTTTTAAGAGACGCATCAATCAAAATAAATAATTAAACATATTTGTTAATTTCTCAAGGGGATTTTGCTGAAAGGAGGGCATGTGCTAGATGCCCTTGCTTCGTGTCAGTCCATTGCATTTGATAAAACCGGAACTCTAACAACCGGGAAACTCATGTTCAAAGCAATAGAACCTATTCATGGCCACTCCACTGTTAAATCAAGTACATTGCTTCCCAGTGTAAATCCACTGATGAATAAGGATTAAGGAAGCTGCAAAGGCATCAGGGTATGGTAGTTAGAATTACTAAAAAGAGAAGGATGTGAATCTCTTAATGTAGTTCACCTTTCTTAAAACAGTTGTAGTTTCTGTTCTTTTCCCTTTTAAATCTCTTTAGCTTGCAACTGCATTTTAGTTAAATAACAATTAAGCATTAAGTAAAAAGAAAAAAAATACTGTAAATATGAAGAGTTTGTTTGCAAGTTTGCACATTTCTTATGTCAGTTCTTTCTACCACATATTTCATACCACAACTCCTAATAATTATTAATTCCTTGTCAGGTTAAAGATCTTGGAAAGGATGTGAGATATGATGAGCTCTACCTACACATCAAACTACCTAGAGAAGGTTAGTCAAGGTAATGGTGTACAAATTAGTAAGAGATGGTGGAACATGTACGATTGGAAAATACCCACTTGTTTCTTTCATTTCTATTTCATTTTTACGATTGGGAACTATCTGGTAAATTGACCTTTTTCTAAGTTATTTCTCTTTCTCTGTGTTGTTTGAAATTGAACGATCAGGCCTTGAATTGAATTGTTGGTAAATTTTGACTGTGGTTAGACTTTTGCCTGTGAATTGAATTGTGGAATCGAGCCTTGAATTGCTTGATCTTTCTCTTAATTTCACCAACAACTTTTCTTTAGTTGGAATTAAGTTTTGCTTGATCTTCAGGCCTTGAACGATTATTTCGGATTTGGTTCCAGGAGTGCCACTTTCAGGTATAGAGATTGCTCTTAATTCCAAGAATTTGAATATTCTGAGGTGTTTTCCATGATGGTTATGGTAGGATAGTTGCATGAAGTCAATTTTCTAGTCTATCCCCTAAAAAAAGGTAAAAGAAAAGACAACAAAAATAGGAAAAATAAGAAAGCACTACTAAAAAAATGAACTCTTATTATGGTAAGCTGAATGTACCATAACTTTTGGTACTTCTTTATTAGCTGCCAATGCCAGTACCAGTACTGTCGGCTGATGTTGGCACAAAAACTTCATATTTTTTTTGTTTGATTAATGGCTTGATAAAATTTACTCAGAGCCCGTTGATGTTTGACTAATATGAATTGTGAAAGAAAACATAGGCGTTTTCAAAGTAATGAAATTGCATTTAAGTCTTATACAAACTACTAAAATGATACAAATAGATACTTCATTTGTGATCATGTGCCTTTTTTCTTGTAGTGCAAGCTGTAAAACTATGCAGAGAGAATATAACAAAACATGTGATGGTGACTTTTTGACCTTGGGTATTACAAGTTCTCTTCCCTGTTCAAAACAGCTTCCTGTCGAACAGGCTCCATCAGCACATCTACACAGAGAAAACAAGGATGTTTCTTATACTGTAAGTGGTAGAAATAATTGCTTTCTACTTACTTTGTTTGTATGCTATTTTTGGTTTTGATCACAATTAAAAACTATACCATTATTAGAGACTGGACACTCAAGTTTTATCATATTAGATCAAACTTTTGAAATTTTGATAATGGTCTAATGAGACAATTGCCATATTTATAGGAGGATGTATGAAACTTTTGCTTCCTTTAAGGGTTATTGAAATAAATAAATAAAATGAACTATAGTACTTGCTTGATGACCAATAACATTGAAAAAGTCACATGAAATTTCCTAACAAAGATCATAATTTTGTAATGATCTTTAGGTAAGCAATGGTGAAATTACCTGGAATTTGTCAGAGTCACAGACCTTCTATAGTTTCTTGCCGATGGGTCCCACCTCTTGTGAAAAGACCCCCCAAGAACAGTTGCTGACAGTACCTGATGATCATGATATATATATATATATATTTCATTTTCTATCTGTAGGTATGTTTCTTGGAAGTTAAAATTCTAATTAATGAGAAGTTTAGAACAAAGAAGAAGGTTTTTAATTGCTTTGTTTATTTTGTGAAATGAGATATCATTTGTCTTTATTACATATTTTAGGTGTTTGTCCAAGAGAACGGGTTACCTCTTTGGGCAGTACAAATGACTTTCTGGTACTGTTTTGGTACATCTTATTGTATTACAAATTTCATACTACCCTTCTTAATTTGGATAAACGGAGGATTTCTTGAATGATTACTTTTGTTTGTTAGGTACAGGTATTTACGATCTTATGGTCAGGTTCTAGCTTCTGTACTGAAGTTACTGGATATGGACTGGTGCGTTATTTTTTTTTTCTGTTATGGATTTAGCAGGTGTAGTGGGATCTTCTGGTCAGGTTCTAGCTTCTGTACTGAAGCTACTGGATATGGACTGGATATGGACTGGATATGGAACTGGATATGGAACTAATTTCTTGACCGTAAATTATTTTCAGAATTATGCAACTAATTTCTTAACCGTAAATTATTTTGTAAATTTTTGTTAATGGGTGATGGATATATTTTGGGTATATTTAGAAGTTCATTTTAGTACTGTTTTTGTAATATTTTTTGGTATTTTTGTACAATGTATGATAATTGTAATGTTGATTAATGCTTATTAAATGTTATCTTTATATTTTCAATGTGTTTATGTAAATCTGGTTCAATAGAAATGTAATAGCTAATAACCTAATGGGACCCATGTGGTCTATCCTTGCAAATAATCAAGTGGGGTCCACTCATGCTAGCCTTGCTAATAATCCTATGGGACTCACGTCAGATATCCTTGCTAATAACCGGTGGGACAACCTTGCAAATAATAAGTGGGGCCCACAATTGATATTCTTGCTAATACCGAGTGGGGCCTACACTACCTTTCCTTGCTAATACTAAGTGGGGCTTATACTACATCTCCTTGCTAATACTAAGTGGGGCCTACACTACATCTCCTTGCTAATACACAGTGGGGCCTACACTACATCTCCTTGCTAATACTCAGTGGGGCCTACACTACATCTCCTTGCTAATACCCAGTTGGGTGCCAAAAACCAAAGTATTAGCAAGCGTACTTTTTGCAACGGCAGCCCTTGCGAATAGTAAAGCAAAATGTATTAGCAAGCGTAACCCTTGCAAAAAGTCTGAAAATGAGTATTTGCATTGGGGCTTAAAGCAACGGGAGGATTTGCAAGCGTAGCGCTTGCTAATGGGGTTTTTCGGGCTTTTAGCAAGCATAAGCCGTTGCAACAAGCCAATTCCTGCCGTTGCCTTTACTGGGAATTCTAGTAGTGCTTCAATGTAGCTTCTGTATAAGATTTTATCCTTTACGGAAAGTACTCGAAGGGAACACCAGGGTACACCCAACTTGTAGTTTCTTCATGGAGCCTAATTGCTGTATTGCTGACTGCAATCCAGAGTTCCCCCAAACACTTCACTACAACCTTGGCACGAATGCACTACAAGCTAACGTGAAGTGCTTGAAGGGAACTCCAGAGAACAACCAACTGATTGTTTCTTTGTGGTATCCATCTCTATAGTATTGTGGATTGCCATCAAGAGTTCCTCCAAACACTTCACACGCAACCTTTGTGCAATGCAGTGTAGGTGATCAATGTGAAGTGCTTGAAGGGAACTCAAGAGAACAATCAACTTAATTATTTCTGCCCCAAACTCATCCATAGACAACGTACCTAGTACATGCAGGGTGCCACCAAGAGTTCCCCCAAACACTTCATAATGGCCTGTGAACAACATTTTAGGCCTTAATGAAGTGCTTGTAGGGAACTCCAGGGGAGAACCTACTTTGTTTCAGTATTTCTTTTCCACCTTGTGTTGAAGAGTAACTCTAGGGCGATGGTATATATAGGACCATGGGACTGAAAGAGATTTTCTTTTGTTTGATCGTGAAATTAATAAGGATGCAACTGAAACTGCACCTGACCATGATTCTAGACTACATTAATTGAAGAATAGAATCGCACTCTTGCAAATGTTTTCATGATCCTTGTTCATATGTCAACTTCATCCTTCAATAAGAACCTGGCATTGGTAGTAGTACTGTTTGAAAACTTGGCCAAGTCCGAGTTGAAAGAGTAAGTTTTAATTTACAACCATGGGTAGTACTAAAGCACTTCTATTAATGGATATTTAATTTACAACCATGGTATATACTTCCATAATGCGACTTAAGAGTAAGTTTTTGTGTGTACATGAATATCTTCATGGGTTCAAACTTCAAACAAAGATGGTAGTACGTGCTAGCCGCCGCAATTGCATATATTAATTTCGTTTCTTAAATTTGGCACATTTAAGTTGCAGGTGCATAAATAAACAAATTCTTAAAGTTGCTCATCTTCATATATCGTAATAAATGATAAATTACACGGTACTCAATGTACATGGAAGGAAGAACAGGGATATCAAATGCTTTCTCTAGTTGCCGACAGAATTTCATTAAATACAAAGATTGAGATATGATTTGCACAACAACAGTTTTGCATAGATACCACATGTAAAAGGGTGATGCTCATATTTTGGAAATCTGTCCAGGTTCAGTAAAGACAGTTTTTCTGCTGGCACAATAACTTTTGGATATTTTGATATGTCGCAGATCAAAGGATTGCGATGAACTATGTGCTTTTTCAGGTACTTTCGGTTCTCTCTCTTCTGTGCTTTCTCCATCATCACTTTTCTTTTCTTCTTATAATGTAATTTAAAAAAAAAAAGAGTGTTCAAATATAAAAGATTATGCATAAAGAGAATTAATGGGAAATAAACTTTCGCTCTGTCATTCTAGATGGATTCCCACCAGTTTATTCTGTCCTAGTTCCCTCAGGTATATAATTCAAGAGAATATTTTCATAAAAAAAAAATTAATTCAAGAGAACAGAAAAATCTGTTAAATAAATGCATAAAGAGTTATTTAGGGAATAAGCCTTCCTCGGTTCCTCCTTTAAACAAAAAAAGTGAACACTACAACAAAACAGGTCTTCAGCGACCGGCATCAGTAACCAGTTAGGTTGCCGGTCGCTGAAAACCCCATTAATTTTTTTTTTTAATATTTCGGAGACGAACCCTTCAGCGACCGGCACCCATATCCTTCAGCGACCGATTTGGCCCGGTTACAGAAGGGTGTCTCCTCAAAAACCCGCCAAGTCTTTCTCCTCTGCCGCCCGACCCCCACCAAAAAAGCTAGGTTTAGCGATAAAAAAATACACCGACCCCTGGTGCCACTGCCACCCGACCTCTCCTCTCTCCCGTTAGCCTTGTCGCTCCACTTTTCTACACGCAGCTCCTCTGAATCTCTTCTTACTCTACATCTTTGAGGTAAATCTCTTTCTTGCTCTACTTGATAATTCAAAATTTAGGAAATTAAGAAATCATGAAACCCTAGTAATTCAGATTTGAACAGTCCACCATACCATTGAGTTGCATATATGAGTGGCAGTTATACTCTGGCTGCATTGTTTTCAGAAATAACATTCCTAATTTCCTTATTTTAAGGTAAAATTGAGGTAAAATTGTTTAATACATGCTGGTAAAATCATTTAAATTAGTTAATTGGTTAGATTAATTGATTGGTTAATTGATTTTATTAATTGGTTTGATTAGTTTGGTTAATTGGTTTAATTAGTTTGGTTAATTGGTTTGATTAATTGAAATGTGCCTTTTATTTTATTTAGAACTAATCAAGGCAAGGCAAGGCAAGGTAAGGCAAGGCAAGGGAAGCGTTTTCTCTCTCTCTCTTTGGTACGTACGTTTAAATTCATAGCTTATGTAGATGCCGCTTGTATAGCTGTATACAAGTCTTGTTGCATGGATGATGCAACACTTGATTTGATTTTGTGTTTCTTCCATGACTTGCTTTAGAGGGTCCGTTATCAACTGATGATATCTGGAGGGTCTAAAGTATAGATCTGAATTTTTTGTTTGAGTCAAAGTTTTAGTGAGAATGCTGAAGTACTAGATCTGAGATGAATCTTGTCTACCTAAATTGAATTTGCCATTCCTTTAAATTGAAAGAATTAAGATGTAGTGGGGATTTGAGTCTTGTCAAGCATAAAGGGTAAGGAGAAGTATACCGAGTAGAAAGGGTAATGAGGAGGCATCATCTGTGCGACCGAAATGCATACATTAAGCTGCCGCAAAGGTCAGAGTACAGACTAGTGATTCGTCGGGTCAGTCATAGGTAAAATTCATTTTTTGTGCATTTTTGTGTATGTAGGATTATCCATTTGTAGTGGTTTTAATTACTTTTGTTTGCAGATCTTTTATTAGAGATTTGTTGACAGCGACTAAAAATGTCAACAAAATAATCTCACAATGCGCACGTTACCACTATCTTGTAGAAACTAGATTACCCACCATAAACGTTTGCACAAAATTTGATTACTATCTTGAAGGAACTAAACTAGAGGTCCAGCACGAGTTTTTGGTGATTAAACTCTTTTTTTTTTAAATTGGCAACCTACTGTTTCTCTTTTTAAGCTAAACAACAACTTTTTAATGATGCATGCAGAAGCACTTTTAGTTTCTCCCAGGTAAAGACATGGATCTAGCATAGAAGACCTTCGCCAGCATAGCCAACAAAACTCTCCAAAATCTGCTTAACAAGTGCAGGGACGAAGCGAAAGATAAGTATAGAGATAGCATTCTGGAGTGGAAGGACCGAGGGGTGCCAAGCATATATGATTGAATAACGGCGAATAAATGGCCCAAATTGTGCAACTATTGGTGCACCGAAGACTTTGCTAGGCCGAGTGAGAAGAATCAACAAAATAGGACCTCATCTAGAGAGGGTTCGTTTGCAACCACGGGCTCAGTGAACATGCTGGTTCACAAACAAAGATTCGTAAGATGTTTTATTTCATCAAAATCATTAATTTCAATTTCAGTTTACTCGAACTAACCTTGATAATTTTATTTATGTATAAATGTTTATTCATAATAGGAGAATGAATACCAGCGCGAGCCCCGGTGGTTTGATGAGCTGTTCACGTAATACTAATTATCTTATTTTTAATGTTTCAGGCAAGAAATGATTGTATCGTCCAGGTGGGTCCCGAACGTCTTCATCACAATCGCAATGGCAATAGCAATCATATTATTCGGCACCGCCTCCTCTCAGACAAGAAGACATAAATGCAATTTCAGGTCAGGTGTTGGGAGTGCTTCAACCATAGATCAACCAATTCATGGAGGAGTTGAGGCGTAGCGTGGGACGTTCTTTGTCCATCAGGTACAAAATTCAATTTTTGGGTATGTTTGAATCCAATAAGGGCATCCACAACTAATAAGGACACTAAGTATAGCAAATCAACTAACGGAACAATAAACTTCTAAAAATTCTATACCCTAAACCCTAAATAGTAAACTCTTAACATTAAACCCTAAAAAATTTAGTTATATTCTCGCACCATGCATCGAACCCCGATGCTCAGGATGACAACGGGGATGATATCAGAGATGACTACCTAGATATTTGATGTTTTAGGACGTTTTGTATGAGTTTTAGATATTTGATTTTTATGTCGTAATTTAGATATTTGATATTTGATGTTTTAGTTCTTATCTAGTATTGTTGAACCAATTAAGTTTTGCTATCAATTGTTGAACTTAACTCTAAATTTTCGTATATAGGTGATGACACCCTTGGTGAATGTCTCATTGCCCAATTATTTTTTGGCTATGCATATTGATTCATACTTGAATTTTGTCCTTTTGTTTAGACAATGAATCAACCAAAGATTGGCATGGAATTTTCATCTGAGCATGCAGCCTACAAGTTCTACAATTTCTAAGCATATCATTTGTCACTGGAGTCTCAAAATAACATAAGCCTCACCATGGAGTTGAGTGGACGTCCAACAGTGACACCCCATTTTTAATTTTACAGTAATGGCATCTTTTTTTTAATGAGTGTTCTTAAATCAAGTGTATGTTATTGAAACTTTTCTTACCATCAATTTAATCAATTTTGATGATAATATGATCGTGTGATTTGGAGACGATTTAGAGAGGAGTCCTGTCCAAATGACGTCGGACAGGCTCCCAACCCATCACACAGGTCGTAATTAAATTACAGATTTACAAATATTACTTTCTTTCTTTTTTTGTAAAAGAGGCCTAGGCCCGTTTCATGTTATGAAACTTTGTTCAACTTACAGCATATATGAGTTAAAGCAAAAATGCAAATTAGACAGTAAGGATATGCGCACAGCAGGCGCCCAACCTATCCTTACTAAACCTATATAGTATAAGCAAAAGACATAGCAAAGAATTGCTGCAACAGAGAAACTAAAATGTTAAAAATCCACTAGGTAAGCTATGAAGTATGAGCATAATAGTAGATATTCAAAAGCTGCTACTCCTCCGGATCATCAGTAACCCACAGAAGCATTTGCACATCTCCAGGAGCTGCCACTTGGAGAGGGATGTCATCAAGATTAGTGGGCAGCCAGTTCTCCACTTCACTCTATACTTGTCTCCAACGGCTAATAGCTGATTGCTAATGGCTGAGAAAGGTTGAGCTGGCTTTTCATATTGATCCGTGATGAGAATTATCTGAGATCAATTATCCCTCCTTTCATTATGTAACATTCTCCTTTTTCACCCTTTTTTTTCTCTTTTTTCTATATCGCCTAACATTCTTCTTGCTCGCTTTTTGTTGTTAATCCAAAGGGGGATTTTTATATATTTTTTTTTACTCACATCTTTTTATTTTTTTATTTGCACCATACATAATTTTATGCTTGACATTAGTTCTGAAACCGATTGAAAAATTATAAAAAATAAAAAATATGAAATATTACTTAATTATTTCTCTTGGAGTACTCTCTCTTGTAGTCGCTTACAAGCACATGTATATCTTACAATCATCTGTTGCACAAACCATACAAATTTACCATCTTTTATATAGATTTAACATCCTCAGAGATCTAAACCTAATGGTGTTAAATATCATTTAATTTATCAATTAATCAAGGTGCATTATGCTTACACATTTCAAGATGATCTACATAGTTAACCTTAATCACTACAACCATGCATGGCATTGCTAATATACTCACAGAGAACAATAAATGACTTGTAATTTCTGGTGATCCCGGGCCATAGTAATTGTAAACCTGTTATCTTTTCAGTGTTATCTATTCGATAACTCATAACCGGACAGCAAGCCAGTCCTAGAGCAGGATGCCTAGAGTCAAACTGCTACATGATAACTATCGTTAGATTAATCAATTAATTTTCTCAACTCATGTTTTTGTATATGATTCACACCCTGTGGAAGAATGATAAAATAATGCAGGAGAGATATAGATAGTATATAAAAGGTAACAAAATGTAAAATCACCTATTATATTTGACTTGGATTTTTCAACCCTAGTTTTTCCGAAATATTGGATTGAATCCCTCATTCATAGTTGATGGAGGAAAGGTTATATGGAACATACATACAACTTTGGTGCCAGATTGTGTACATTTAATTAAGACTAACTGATGCCATCCGCATTATATTCCCCTTTGTGCATGGCATTAAGACCATGGTTTGGAAACTCGGCCTATTCCGAGTCAACTCAGACTCGGTCGTGTCCGCTCCGAGTTTTACCCTAGTCTCGCGCTCGTGCGACTTTTTCAGCAAAACTCGGTTGAACAGTGCTTGACTCAACTGAGTTAGCCAATTTTCTAGTTGAGTCAGACCGACTTAAGCCGAGTTAGACTGAGTTTTGGCCGAGTCAGCCGAGTTGTCTCGGTTGGACGAGTTATATGCAGAAAATTGATAAAATCGGGATTAAATCGAAACAATTGGCCGAATTTTCACTCATTGCCTTGTCTCTGGAGCAAAGTTTTTGTTTTTGTAACTCAAATCAGACTAATTTTGTATTTTTGGCAAGACAGTGGAAAGAATTTGGGGGAGTCGCTATTCAGAAAGGGGGCAGTCGCGTGTCACAAAGAAGAAGAAGGAGGTTAAATGATTATAAAATTTTGAATAGTCTTGGTGTACATATGGTGTACAGTTTTATTTTGAAAATATAACACGGTTTATTGTGGATGTCCAGACCGGTTATTAAATAGAAGATGTCAGTTGTTCTGAAATATGGACTAGGTTATTAACATGATTTTATTAAAAAAGAGTGTGCGGTCTAAACAAGAATCAGTTATTGAAAAGTAAATAGGGAGAAGTACGTGGGAGGGAGTTGATCGAAGAGAGGAGAAAAATAGAATCCACAAGGGCATTTTGGTAAGAATTTTGAGAGGAGGGTATTTTGTTCTAGGTTTTGAAAAAAGATGGCACAATGTAAAATTTTCCGATCTAATAGTTGGGTACTTTCTCTCTTAAAAAAAACTAAAAGAAAGAATAAAAATAAATCGCAGTGGTAATTAACAGGCAAAATAATAATTGTTCCTTTTAAAGTTTTTTTATTTTTCTTTGGCTTTGAAATGAGTAACAAAGGGTTAGTTGTTATTATTGTTTGAAATCAAAGTAATAATATCGCCAATTGAGAAAACCGATGCTTCAACGAAGAACTTTAGAAATTCGGCTGCTGCACTACAAAAAGAATTCACATCCTCCCCGAATAGGGAATCTTTTACCATTAGTTGATCCGGACCATTCTTTTTAACTTGGCACGACTCTCAAAGTCCAATGATACTGCCCCTGCGCTAGCCCCAATCTCATAGCGGTTGGGAGTTAATCTCAAACCATAAAGTGAAGGGAATCTTTTACAGTAATGGAGAGGATACTTGTCCCTACAAAAAGGGAAGTATATTGACAATAATACTTTTTTTTTTATAATTTATAAAATAATTATGAAATTAATTCTTGCCTCAAAAAAATTATCAAATTAATTCAGAAAATAAAACTATATGTATGTTCTAAATAGATAGATCAATTGTGTATTTAATGTGATGCAATTTGAAAATATTTGGCAACATATTATCTGGTGATAAAATTAAATGGTTAATTTTGTACGGTTCAATAATCTTCAAGTTGCTAATTTTATTTCAATAAATTTAATCAATTAATGTGCCAGGCTTCTGTACATCAATTATATATTATTTTGTGTTGACATAAGATCCTTTTAATTTATAGGCACATCCAATATTCGAAGATGCCATATATATCTCTTTTATCTTACAAGTTGCAATTTGTACTCTCTAACTACTCTCTAATCTTATTAATCAAAATTTCTAATATTAATTATAACTCTTCTTTCACCTTGCAGGATTTACACCTGTTCCATATAGCAAAACGGATGGTGAAATCACTGACTTGACAAGACAAATTGAAACTTAAAGATTAAAGAAAGATTCGTGGTATGCCAAATGAGTCTAGGTTCACTGAACCTGTCTCACAAAAGAAACGCATGTATATATATACACATATGAGTAGGATTAAAATGCATCATTGGGATTGTGCTCCAATCATGCACCACATTCTTATTTTTATTTTTAAAGTCCGAACAGTCGATCCGAACCGTTCACCATAATTTTTGTATTAAAATGTGCTTGGAGATCAAATTTTATATTTTTTCACCCAACTTTTTAGATAGATACAAAATCGCTGTTTTAAAAGATTCTGGACCATTCAAAACAGTGATTTTGTTCCTATCTAAAAATATCTACAAACAGGATATATATATATATATATATATAGGGTTATAACTCATTTTTGCGTTTCCAATGTTCAAATGGTCGATCTGACCGTTCATCTTGTTCTCCATATTAATATGTGCTTGGAGACTAAATTTTACATTTTTCTGAATTTTTTTACTATTTATTAAGCCACTTTGAAAATTGCTAATCTGGGTGAACAGTAAAAACAGTGTTTCCAAAATTCTGGACCATATGATCAGCAATTTTCAAAGTGGCTTAATAAATAGTAAAAAAATTCAGAAAATGTAAAATTTGGTCTCCAAGCACATATTAATATGGAGAACAAGATGAACGGTCGGATCGACTATTTGAACATTGGAAACGCAAAAATGCTTATTTAAGCATATGTGGGCATATACTTATATAAGCATAATAGCCAAGCACTATATATATATATATATATATATATATATATATATAGGGTCCGGCTAATTTGCTGCCGGCAGTATTCTGGCCAGCTGCTGCCGGGGGCATTTCGGCCATTTCTCGTGTTCAAACAACAAATCCGAACCGTTCAACGTGTTCTAAATATTAAAATCTACTTGGAGACCAAATTTTACATTTTTTGGAATTTTTTTACTATTTATTAAGCCACTTTGAAAATTCCAGATCACATGGTCCAGAATTTTGTTGCACTGTTCATCCGGATCAGCAATTTTCAAAGTGGCTTAATAAATAGTAAAAAAATTCCAAAAAATGTAAAATTTGGTCTCCAAGTAGATTATAATATAGATTGAACATCCATATAAAAAAATTTGTTGTTTGAACACCAGAAATGGCCGAAATGCCCCCGGCAGCAGCTGGCCAGAATGCTGCCGGCAGCAAATTAGCCGGACCCTATATATATATATATATATATATATCCTGGCTACCAGTCTCTTTTTATTAATGCACCCGGGCCCCATGGAAATCCTTCCCACTACAAATATCAGACCTTTGTTGTGAGGAGGAAGTCAAAATAGCCATGGTGTTGGAGAAGAAGAGGAGAGCGTAGAGTTTGTGGAGGCATGATGGTTGGAGTTCCCCCCTGATTTCACTTCATTGTAGTTCCTATGTCTTGACCGAATTGGAGCAAGAGATAACGCTGTAGTTTATATTATTTTCCTTTTTTCTTTTTCTTTTTTTTCAATGGTAGAACTTAGTACAAGAAATTGTAAAATATTTAATAGATGCGCGCGACTGAGTATGTCACATGTTTAGTCAAATTACTTTCTCAGGTGAAACTTGTTTGAGACTTGTTTGCTTAATTGACACAAGTATGCAGAGGTGGCAATTTCTGATCCAACACATGGAAGACCCGACCCGATCCAAACCAATCCGATCCGATCCGATTTTCTTAAAGCTGACCCAACTCGAAAATTCTGTCTTTGTGTCATTAGCAAATTAAGTTGTGAAATCCCTTATTTGGGTTGAAATTTCAATTTTGTTCTGTTTGAACAGGAGAAATGAATGCTGCTTTCTGTTTCGTAATAAGTCAAATTTTGAGATTGTTTTAGTCTATTCCGTACTTCTAAATGGATATATAATATATAAGATAGTATTTTGTCTTGATTAATACGTTGTGATTTTGGTCATGTACCTGTCGTGTCGTGACCAATTAATTTTTCACGTAGTGTTGTGATCAAAATGATAATGGATGGTCATGCTATGACCAAATATATTGTGAGTGATAATGTTAGTGTAACTAATGTTTGATCATGTTTAACGTGTCCTGTGCCGTTTCATGTCGTGTTCTATGCTGTGATTAAGGCAATTTTTGTGTTGTGTTATGTTGTGTTTTTCTTTTTGCAAAGTATTGATAACAGCATGCGATAATTACGACGTGCGACACACGAGTCACGATATGTAACCGACACGTGTGTCATAGTGTTCCGTGTCTTATTAGCCGTTCTGTTCTGTACTGGAGCCGACTTCGATGTGTCATTTTTCTCAAATTTATGCAGGATTTTATTTACTTTTAAATTATTTAAAATTGTGAGATAGTTTTCATTTTGGAGTTTGCTTGAAGTGAAAGGTTGGGTATGCAGCAGGCCCGACAAGATATCATTGCATTTCAACTTTAGGCACATGATTGATTGTCTTTGTCTTCGTATAAAGTTGAAAGGGTCCTATATTATATATAGCAGTAAATCATTAATAAGCCAGCATTTGAACATAGTTAATTAGTTATGACTAGGTATTTATACTGGAACCAAAAATTGGTTGGAGACTAGAACAGGGGGAATTTTTCAGAATTCGGATCCATTTAAATTAGTGGATCTAGATTGTTCTTTTAATTTTGCACGAATCTCAATTAAAGCACACATAATACTTGCTCTCTATGCTATTCTGAATAAGCACCATTTTTTAATTAATCTGAAACCGTAAAGTAGTGAACCTCACCTTACATATACATGAGATTTTTTCCCCAGTGGCTCTCTGTTAGGGCGGATCCAAGATTTTCGTCAAGGGGTCAAAAAATATCGAATCGGGTTTAAATAGCTAATCGGATTTAAATCCATTAACTAATTGGGTACTCAATAAAAAATAATACTTTAATTTGTATTTTTCAGTGTTTTGACTTGTAATTTCTGATTCTCTAACTTATAATTTTAATTAACAATCAAAATTCAACAAATTTTTTTCAATTTTAACCCTACATTTAATTCGAATTACAAATCAAACATCTATATCTAGAGGGGTAAAAAATATCTCAGGGGGCCGGGGAAGTCAGTTAGGACCGATAGATCTCCACTAAAACTCAAAATAAAGGGGGACAGCTGCCCATGAAACTATGTGGGTCCGCCCCTACTCTCTGTGCTATTTCTAATAGGCACCGTTTTATAATTAATCTGAAACCGTAAAACAGTGAACCCCGCCTTACATATACATGAGGTTGTCTACTCAGCGGATAGAAACGATAGCAGAGACAAATAAGGTGATGGTTTACAGAAAACAAGGGTTTCTATGTAATCATTGGGTTTTACTTTATTTTTAATTCCTTCTACTTATTTTACTGTATGAACCTCCCAAAAAAATGTAATCGGCTTTGGCAACTAGCAATCTGGCATCAATTCATTAATATTGTGATCCCACTAGAAGGTGGCTAGATTACATGTCTTATAGCATATATAGTCCAGGTTCAATGAACATGCCTTAGAAGTTTAAGTAACACGTTTGTTGTTAAATGTTAACAGGGGCGGAATTAATTAATTAAGATTTAAAGTTTGATCGACTTTCAGTCTAATATTAATCCTTCCCACGACTGGCCCCTCATGATTTCATTTCATAGAAAAGGGTTGGGTTTCACTATAATATTTGTGACAAATTATATTGTTCCTTCTTTTTCAGTTTTTCAATCGGTGTATTAACTTTCCTCTAGTGATGTACTATAGTCCCCTCTAATTATATTGTCTTCCTTTTTCCAATCACCTAACCATCCATGTGTTAATCTTCATAGATATAAATACTTGAAAAATAAGATTATAATACTTAAAAAATAAAATACTAATACTTTAATGTGCTGCTTTTCTTTTTTGAATTTTAGGTGATTTATTGGCGATTTTGAGGCAGTTGTCGCAATTCTTATTTTTGGCCAAAGTAGTTGACCTCATAGGTATAAATATTTAGAAAATAAGATATTAATACTTTGATATGTATCTTGATATGATCAAACGTCTGAATATTAATTTGTAAAATAATTAAATTTGAGTGGTCCCCCAAGATGGAAAACATGTATGGTTCTCCATATAGTTTGATGGCCCCCTTCAGGTTTTTATGGTGCGAATATGTTTGAGGGATTTAGTGGGAGGGGACAATTATTTACGTAAAAATTGTTCACCTCATATGTATAAATATTTCTGTGCAGATGTTAAAATAGTTGAGAATGACAATATTAATACGTTTAGGAAAAAAAATTACTAATGGAGCTTTGCTGTCCCCCGGGTAGTTATGCCCCCCCTCCTCCCGAATACAGTTATGGTACGGGGACGATTCGAAAATTTTAGTGCGGGCTTCCGCGCAGACATGAATGATAGATATTTTAATTAGTACTATTTTTTAAAATAGATTTACTAATTAAATTAAAATTCAATTCATGTAAAAGTCTTATGTTATTTTATGTAATTAATCAGAGATTTTTTTAACACTGATAGATTAATTTTGTGGATAATTACTGTAATTTGTGTGACGCTACTCTTCTAATTAAATCTTATTTAATTAATTTTCCTATTAATACTTCACCATTTTCATTTTTTTTACGAATTAGCACAGATTGTAGAAGAATAATTTGATATTTGATCCATTGCTAATATTTGTAAATTTAGACAAAGACATAAAGTAATAGTTGATTAAATATTGCGGGTGCGCCTTTTCAGTCCCCCCATGTTTCGAGGATTCACATCACCTAAGGTAACATAATATTTTTCTGTTTAGATCTTTGATAAGAAACTGTACAATAAAGGTCCCGTGTATTTTTTACACATTAGTTGTAATACTTCAAATAATATCTAAAAATTACACATTTATTAGTAGCAATATTAAAAAATATACGTTATTTGTTTACGTCGTCAAAATATATAGGTGTAACATAACATTTACTACGAACTGCATTATAGTTGTTGTTTTCAATTAAACAATAAAAATTGCAGTCGTATTTAAAAGAATATCTAATACTTGAATAAATAATTCTTTGATAATTTATTTGAAGAAAATAATTTTTATGCAAACAAAAATTATAGTAAAACTCTGCACCAAATTATATCCATATATATTACATTTTTTTTAATATAGATACATTTATAGGGATTAAACAACTAAAACTGACAATTATATATGTTCGAAATAATATTAAAAACATGAACAAATTATTATTAAAGCAATTTTAATATGAGACATATATCAACTTTTACACAAAATATCTGAAGCATAACATGATTTGCATGTATAATAGATATTTTTGATTAATTTAGATGTTATTCATGAGGTATTATAGAGGAAATGGCATTGGTAGAACACGTTTGGGGGAAGAAACGTGAAGGATCTAAGTGTAAGAAATAAATCTTCTGTGATTCTAAAGAATCACACGACCATGCAATTCCAAATTCATCTATTCATTTCACTTCATGCACGAATCTCAAAAACATATAATTTTTAAGCACGAATCTCAAAACAGATGAACGGGCAAATTACACTACTACAAAAAGCACATTTACTATCATCCCTTTACCATTAGGGGTCCTTCCGCATGGACGGTGTATGTCACCAGCGGCAGTGTTGTAATTAATTCAAACTTTTTACCATCGGGTGGAGTTGAACCAACTGATGGCGTTGATGGACCCCTCCTTTGCCATCCTTTTTTTATATCCTATCGTTGTTTTGAGTGTCTCTGCGATATCGGTTGGGTTATTGTACCGATGGTGTATATGTGTTGATCTTTACCATCAGTGATGTAGATGATCCGTCAGTATTAGTTTGATCAATACCAACTCTGGTCTTTTTTTGAATCGATGGGGATGTTCTAAATGGATTATTAAGTAAGTTTAGAGATATATGGTGCAATCATAATTAATGAGATAATTATTTAATAACATACGTACATGATACCAACTCAAAAGCAAAGTAACTAAAGATTAACTGGCTCCTAATATTTTTTGTGTTATAATCATTAACAGAACAATATCACACATTGCATGCACAAATGCATGTAATTAATTAAGATTTATCATTGTCACACCCCGACAGCAGGGCCGACAACCCGCCGCGCACAGCGCAAGGCGTTTCAATTATCATACACAATCTTATAAATATATATACATACACTACCAATGACATAGACAAAAGCCACGATACCTGTAAAAACTTTGTGGCATGTCCCGCAGTCTTCTAGTTCAATATCTCGTTTCCTGTCTCACTCTTTGTACCTGGAACCCACCGAAGTGGAAAAAATATTAGAGATTGAAAATCTCTGAGTGCGGTATTCAGTTCCAGTCGAGTTATTCTAAGACCCAATCAACATAAACCAAACCAGCACCGAGCATAATTATAAAAGAGCAACATTGATAATCAAGCCAAATAAATAATTCACAATCAACAGTAAACAGCTAGCATTAATCAATGTAGACCAAAATTAGAACCTTACGAAGTAATCAAAAAATAAGTTTACCTATGATATTTCATTAACTAAGTTATGCTTATGATAACATAAAATTTCTATAAACTCCAAAGTGCAATGCTCATGCAAGTAGATTGATTATAAATTCAAACATGCATGAAATGCTAACATATCATATAAAATACTCAAATACTCAAATGCTCATGAATCTTATTTAGTGCACAAATGTTCTTGTAAAGCAATTGCATTTCTATCTTGCCATCTAGATTCAACACTTATCTGACTACGGGTCATGCGCTACCACGAATACGGCGCCTACACAATTTATGTTATGCGCATAACCTGAAATTGTGCGCTTACCACGAATACGGCGCCTACGTGCCTTCAGTTATGCGCTTCCACGAATGAACGGCGCCTACATAACTGGATCACGCACTACCACGAATACGGCACCTACATAATTTCTGTTATGCACTTCCACGAATTAACGATGCCTACATAACAGAAATTACGTGCTTACCACGAATACAGCGCCTACATGACCCCGGTCATGCGCTACCACGAAAAGACAGCGCCTACATGACCGGTCAAATTTCCAAGTTTAATATTCAATCAATACATTACCACGATCATGCGCTACCACGAAAAGACAGTGCCTACATGATCGTCAAGTTTCGGACATAAAGTTCTTTAGCATGGTTTATACTATAACTCATAATATTCTAACCATTTACTTCATATCATATCCTATTTCAAGTTCAGAAAATATGGCCAGGCCTCATATGAAACATTATGCAATCATGATTTGAGAAACTATAATCATGCATTCATATCATACTTTTAGAAATAACATGTAACTATTGTTCGACAAAGAAACAAGGGGTCGACCAGTATTAATCAAGAAAATAACAATCAAGCAAACCAGGTCATATTTCAAATATAATATTAAACCAAATGATTCAATCATGTTATTCTGTAGTCTCAGAAATTGATACGGAAACCAAATACTAGACTTGAGATTTATGCATATTTCTCTAAATTACAATCACTAGTACAAAAAAACCCTTCACCGACGGTTGAAAAACCCCTACACCGACGCTTATGGAGGCGCCAGTGAAGCTGGCGTAAGTACAGGTTACCTTTACTGACGGGTAAAAACCCGTCAGTGTTAAACACCAACACTGACGGTTCATATAAAACCGTCAGTGTTGAAAACCAACACTGATGCCTGAAAAACCGTCAGTGTTGAACACCAACACTGACGCCTGAAAAACCGTCAGTGTTGGTGCTCAACACTGACGGTTTTCAAGGCGTCAGTGTTGGTGCTCAACACTGACGCTTCAAGAACCGTCAGTGATGGTGTTCAACACTGACGGTTTTTCAGGCGTCAGTGTTGGTGTTCAATAGTGACGGTTTTTCAGGCGTCAGTGTTGGTATTAAGAACGTCAGTAAAAATATTAAAATTTGGCGTGATTCTGTTTGTATTTGGGCTAGCCTCCATATTTTTGCTAGCCATATATATTACTATTCAACAACGTAAACAAAATATCATACAAATAATTTAGGCAACATATATTCATTCACGAAAAACACACAACATAATATATTTCTTTACCATAAACACACAACATAATATATTCATTCACCAAAAACACACAACATGATATATTCATTCACCAAAAAACAAACTATAACAAAAATTACATGATCACAAATATATATAAAATGTACACCATGCTAGTCCACTCCTTCAGTTTTATACTTCAATGTACAGAAAAGAAAAGATGTGGTACCTTCGCTTCCACTAATTAATTTCTTTCATATCGGCTTAGTAATTGTCCAAGAAAAATGTACACCATTGCTTTGTTATTGCATGAAGTTGTGTCGATGTATACTTTTTTGTCTATAAATCACACTGCATAAGTACATATTAAGTTAATTTTATTCAAGTTATATGAAAATTGAATCAAGTTCTATTATAAAATACATACATTATAAAATACATATTCCAGTGCGTCTTCATTAACTCACGAAACAAGAGTTTATGTTTCTTGTTCATGCATAGAAGATGTGAGTCATATATGCAACATGCATGTATTGCTATTGATACCTCGCATATTTAGTCTATTTTAGGCCTGTTTTAGTACCAGATTCGTGCCCTAATTCACCAGAATCATGTGCATTTCATCGATATATCTTTAGAATTTGGTACTGCTGAGTGTTTGTTTGTTTTCTGCAGGTTTGGAGCAAAACACACGAAGAAACGGCGATTTTGGATGACGAGGTACGACCCTTACCAGGCTTGGTACGGGTCTCACCAGACTTAGCCGTTTTCAGCTCATCACGCCTGGTACGGCCAGGCCGTACCACTTTGGTACGGGCCGTACTTAAAGGCGGCCTGACATATTCAAATTTTGGCAGAGGCTATTTAAAGCAGAGAACTCTCCAATTTCGGGGGGGATTCCATTCCAGATCCATTTGAGAGCACAGTAAGAGAGAGAAATAGAGCTAAGGAGCTAGGAGCAAGAAGGAAGGAAGAGGAAAGAGGCGAAACTCGACGGATCTAGCTTCCTCCTCTCGATCCCTTCGATCCATGGCTATCTCTCTCCCTTTTATTGTATTTTTAGATCAGATCATGTGCTGTGAGTAGTTATTTTAGTTTCTAGGGTTTAGAGATGGATTCTTGATTTGTTTTGACTTTCTTTGACTTGTATCTTGTATGAACTCTTTTGATTGATTGATTGTGATTTCTTTGCCATCTCTTGCTTTGCTTGCTGTGATTGTGTATGATGCACCTCTAGGTTTAGATCGAACCTATCAAGGTCATGTGATCATCTCATTCTTTCATCCAAATCAAGTGCTTAGGGTAGAATAGTTCGAATTGAAGCCGAGAGGTTGAATTCTCCTCTAATCGACATATTAGAGGGTGCCTTAGGTCTCCAATCAACCAGCTATGGTAGATCTGTACCAAAACACGAGAGTTGAGGTGTAGAAATCCCTAAAAGGCACTCAATTGCATTCCAACCTAGATCTTGATCCAACAAACGATGGTTGAGGGTTAGGAACCTTAGGTATGGTCAATTGAACATTTCTAAAGAGTTTAGCACAAGGTACCAGCAAGGAAATGCATCAACTCGAACTGGTAAGCTCTGTTCTGGGAAGCCAGTACGGGTCTTACCAGAGTGGTGCGGCCTTGCCTTACCAAGTGAGGTACGGCCTAGCCGTACCACCTTGGTACGGGCCGTACCACTAGAGGCAGATCAGAGATGAAATCTGAAACCCTGGAAACGCCTTTTATCCATAATCAAAACACAATTTACATTTCTTCTAGCATTTTATTACATCTTCCTGAATTGTTTGAATTGCTTGAATTTACCTTTTTAGGAAATTAAATACCAAACAAAATCATTTCTCACTTCTAGTTTTTGATTAAGTTCGATAGATTCTAACCTCGTAATTGCCCGTCCCTGTGGATCGATACCCGATTATACTACCCGATAGGGGTTGTGCACTTGCATCCCTTACTCGTGGAGTGTAAACGCAGTTTTAAAAGGTGCGCCCTCAAGCGTACCGAAACTTGCGTTGCGTTCTGCGCGCATCAAGTTTTTGGCGCCGTTGCCGGGGACGGTAACCAATTGCCTAGTTAGATTTTACCTTACTTAGTTAATCTAGATTTTATCTTGTATCCTTTATTTATTTTGTTTGTTTCTTTTATTTTATTTTCTCTTTTTCAGGAACACTATGGCGATTACTATCTGAGGAGCTCGAGACACCATGGATCTCATGTACATGGCGACAGACCGACATTGGTTTGGCCGCGACAATTTTCAAGCTAGAGGAGGCGGCCGATCCAAAGCTGATCAGATCAGAGCTCTATATGCTAGAGCTGCCGAGCTAGAGGAGGCCATGATCGCAGCTCTATATGCTAGAGCTGCCGAGCTAGAGGAGGCCATGGAGAAGTATTCAATCAGAATGAGCGTGAGGGCAGCCAGAAACCATCAACCACAGCCATGTGTCATGTGTGGGGACAGGAGACACTCTTACGAGTATTGCCCACTGGCTGATTGGGATGAGGAACCGGAGCAGGATGGCTACTGCTACAACACTGCACCGTTTGATAACCCCAGCAATTACGTATTTCAATCCGATCCACCCGAGCCGTACATTGATCCCGCTGAGATCGAATTCATACACGAGCAAGGGAAGATGAACCAGATGCTGTGGGAACAGATGCAGAGCATGTCCACTCAAATGGCTGCTCAAAGCAAGCTGTTGGAGCAGTTAAGCCACATCGTCGCCTCACGCCAACCTCTGCCAGCTCAGCCAGAATGCGAAGGACCAGCCCAGCCAAGCCGACCTGCATCTCCACCTGAAGAGCATGTGGACGCGACCCGCACGCCACCTGATGCGACCCGCATGCCGTGGTCTGATGACCTGGAGCCCAAAGGAAGCGAGTCGGATTGGTCAGTACGCGATGCCATTTCACTTGATGCGACCCGCGTCAAGACCCAGACAGAGCGGCTGACTCCTGAGCTCAAGCCTCCAGCAGCTCACCTCAGGTATGAGTTTCTAGACCCAGATAGATGTTGTCCTGTGATCATAAGTGCAGATCTTGAACCCGATCGGACTGCTACACTCTTAGAGAAATTGGAAGCGCACAAAAGCGCGAT
Organism: Carex parvula; assembly: GCA_025461045.1. Lineage (NCBI taxonomy): Eukaryota > Viridiplantae > Streptophyta > Magnoliopsida > Poales > Cyperaceae > Carex > Carex parvula. The sequence goes on along the minus strand of JAJGRW010000396.1, from coordinate 771,931 downwards.
CGGGCGCTCGATCAAGAACTTGATGGGAATCTTGCGGATTCTTCTGATGCAAGAGTGTGATCGCACGGTCCGTGTACCTCAGAAGTGGGTGCTCCCACCAGTGCCACCTGATCCATTTCCAACCAAAACCTGAAAAGAGACGGTCGAGCTCAAGACCTAAAACGAGCGCTCCTTGGGAGGCAGCCCGAGCCATTTTTACCTGTTTTGCATCTTAGGAACAGATAGACATGCATTCATTCTTCTGCATTGCATCACGAGCGGCTTGAGAAGTCAAGAGAAAGAGAAATCACAAAAATTCGAGGTTGGTTCGGCTAGGCCATACCACATTGGTACGGCCTGAAAATTGAAGGGTTGGTACGGCCCGTACCAATTTGGTACGGCCAGGCCGTACCTAGGTCAGTGACGCGAACAGTTGCATTAACTGCCGCCTTTTTCCAATTTAAACCCCCCCCGCACCCCTTCCCCTTCCCCTTTCCTCCCAGCCGCACCTTTCTCACTCTCTCTTCTCTTTCTTCTCCCCCTCTCCATTTTCTCTCCATCTCCACTCCTTCTACCTCTCCTTCCACCCTAACCGAGCACAAGGAGCACCGGAGCACCAGCACCTCACCGGTCCGACCCGCACCACGTCCTTGCTCTCGGTTGGTACATTTTCTTCTTTTTCATCGTTTTTCTCCATTTTCTTCCATTTCCCTCTCTTCTTCTCTCGGTTCTGCCCCATTTCTGTCAAACCCTAGCCTGGTACGGCCCACCCGTACCAGGTAGGTACGGCCCGTACCGACCTCTCTGACCTGACACGAAACTTGTACCAGTTTGTACCAATTAACCCTAACCAGCCCAATTTTGTGTTTTGTAATCTCCTTGTCTGGTTTAGGAGTTATTTGGTTGCAAAATTCCCCAATTCTGTCACTGGTACCAGTTGGTGCGGCCCTTACCAGCCCACACCAAAACCCTAAGTTAGGTACGGCCCGTACCAGCCTGTACGGCTAGGCCGTACCAACTAGGTCAGACCAGGCCGTACCTACCCAGTCGGCCCTCAACCAGCCAACGCCACGAGCGTCTGAGAGATGCGTCGGCAATCCTCTCGCTCCTCCACACCCTCTGACACCTCCGTTCCTTCCGCCACTGGCCCGATGGCCGACGTCCCTCCTGCTGATGCCCCCACGTCATCTCATCACTCCCACCGGAGTGCGTCTCGGAGTGGCTCCCGAGCATCTCGCCACTCCCAGGAGAGTGCAGCCAGGACCGGGTCCCGTCAGAGTGTATCCCTTCAGGACGCAGTCGAGCCCCTCTACTATGAGGGTGAGACCACATCCAGTGAGTCTCCGTCCGGTTTCCGGAGCCCACAGCAGAGCCCCTCCTACCACCCATCTGCTGACCAGGATCAGGGCTCTGACGAGGCCTCTGACCAGGCCTCCATCCACGGCTCCGTCCACAGCTCCGACCACGTCTCTGACTCCTTTGGCACTGATGCGGCCCTCTCTGACGCCACCCAGCGTGCCGATGCGTACACCAAGGAGTACTTCTTCATGCCGACCCGTCGGCAGTTCAAGTACTTCGATATGCTGCTGAAGAAGAAGATCAACAACACGAGAATTGTTGACTTCTCTGCTCTTCAGACGCTGGGACTTGAGGCTGAGTTTCTCCGCCTTACCACCCGGATCGGGATTACTCCGGCCTTTTGGACGATAGCCCAGAGGGGGTACAAGAAGCTCACCATTGAGTTTCTTTCCTCTCTGGAGCTCAAGTACACGCGGAACGATAACCCGTTCATCAAGTTCCGCATGCTGAGTGAGACCCACCGTGTACGGCTGTCTGACTTGAGGGAGTGATTTGGCTTTGAGCCGAACCCGACTACTGACTCCCTCTCTTTCTCTGGGGACTTGGAGCGCGACAGCTTCTGGGCGCTGATCTCTGGCGCCCCAGCCGGGTCAGCTGTCAACAAAGAGTACAAGCAGCTCAATGTCCCTCATCCAGTCATCCGATGTCTGCTGCGTATCCTCGGTTGCACCATCTTTACGCATGGCGAGACGTTCTCCCGCGCCAATGTTGAGGATTTGCAGCTGGTGGATCATATGCTGTGCCCCGACAGCACTCTCGAGCGGCCTGATCTGATGCTCGCCATGATCCACCACTGGCTCGACATCCAGAGGCAGCCCAAGCCGGGTGGCATTGTCTACATCTCGGCCTATGTCACTCTGATCGCCGAGCGCTTACACCTCCAGATCATCGGCGACGAGGAGTGCAGGAGCTCCCGATCTCTCTCTCTCACTCAGTTCACCACCTACAAGTTCATCGAGTCAGCAGCAGGACGCGAGGGGCGAGGTGCTTGGGCTTGGCGCATGCCTGACGGGAGGACCAGCTATGTCATGCCTTTCCCGGTCACTCTCTCCTTCGATGACCGGAGCACTTGGTATTTCCGCCGTCCGCCCCGCGTGCGGCCTGCCCCTGGAGCCCCACCTCCACCTCCTCCACCACCACCGCAGGGCGATGAGGACATGATCGATGCCACCACCTCTCCAGTCCAGGCTCAGTTTGAGCAGCTGCATCCTCTCTCTCCTCATGTGCACCCATTCCCCGGCCAGGCTCCCCCCTTCTCCGAGCAGGTACATGTCCCACCCTTTGATGCAGGTACCTCATCATATGGAGCTGGCCCTCACACGTACCAGACTGGCCCATCCACCTCCACCTACGCTGCCGGACCCTCTGCCTATGCAGCCGGACCATCCACTTCCTCCGGTAGACCCGTGTATCCCCCTCCGGTCTCTGAGCCCACCATCCGGGATGTCTACCACCTGATGTACGACATGCGTCAGGAGCAGGGTGTTGCACTCTATGAGCAGGGCGCCACACTCCGTCAGCAGGGCGCCACACTCCATGATCTCACGCAGCGAGTGACTGGGATAGAGGAGCGGTTTAGCGACTGGCTCTGGTACGACCACCCCGAGGACTGATCAGGTTCGCTCTCTTTTCCCCGAGCTTCTTTTATCTCTTTTATCTCATAGTCTTGAAGCATTGAGGACAATGCTCAGGCTAAGCTTGGGGGGATGACATTTGCATGTAGGTCATGTTTACTTTACTGTTATTTTCCTTGCATTTTTTCGTATTTTCGTGCATTGTTAGGTGAAGATTTGCGTGATTTGCTAGAATTGAGAATAACTTTGAAACAATTTAGTTGTGATTAGGATAGACCTGAGTGAATTGGAACTAACCCATGATTGGTTATTGAACTACTTAGGTTGAGATGTTTTTAATAATGGAAAAGATGAAACAAACTTAGAATTGAATCGAACGAGATTATTCGAAAAAGTGAACTGTGCCTTTAGGAATTGGGATTTTCAAATTAAGAAAGTTTGGAATATCCATTGGTATGAATGAATACCAATAGATGTGTGTATTCATGGTATGAGCAAACCAAAAAAAAAAAAAAAAAAAAAAGAGAAAAGAAATGAAAAAGATGGAGAACATAAGAGTACTGGCAATAAGCCTCGAATGGGCGCCTTTGAGCTCGTCTCCCAATTAGAAATAAAGAAAGAAAATTTTGCTCATACCAACACACTTCGTTCGCAACTTTCTTACCCTTAAGCTTGATTCAAGCTTGGGGGAGGGAAAATGAAAAGAAAAATCACCTTGAATAAAAGCACTGACTCGGAAAAAGAATGAAATTGTTTCGATCAAACCTAGGTAATTAGTCTTTCCATTGTTAGAAGCATCTCAAAATAAGAAGTTCAATTGACTAATTGGTGGAGTGAATCAAGGCTTATAAAGGGATGTTTGAATTACAACCGAATCGATTCTAGAAATTCTTGACTATAGCAGACTCACGTAGGTTTTCACATTTAGACTTGTATCTGCATTTAGATTTAGTTGTCCAGCACTTTTACCCGAGTTTGAAACTTTTTGCTTGAGGACAAGCAAAGGTTCAGCTTGGGGGAATTTGATACCTCGCATATTTAGTCTATTTTAGGCCTGTTTTAGTACCAGATTCGTGCCCTAATTCACCAGAATCATGTGCATTTCATCGATATATCTTTAGAATTTGGTACTGCTGAGTGTTTGTTTGTTTTCTGCAGGTTTGGAGCAAAACACACGAAGAAACGGTGATTTTGGATGACGAGGTACGACCCTTACCAGGCTTGGTACGGGTCTCACCAGACTTAGCCGTTTTCAGCTCATCACGCCTGGTACGGCCAGGCCGTACCACTTTGGTACGGGCCATACTTAAAGGCGGCCTGACAGATTCAAATTTTGGCAGAAGCTATTTAAAGCGGGGAACTCTCCAATTTCGGGGGGGATTCCATTCCAGATCCATTTGAGAGCACAGTAAGAGAGAGAAAGAGAGCTAAGGAGCTAGGAGCAAGAAGGAAGGAAGAGGAAAGAGGCGAAACTCGACGGATCTAGCTTCCTCCTCTCGATCCCTTCGATCCATGGCTATCTCTCTCCCTTTTATTGTATTTTTAGATCAGATCATGTGCTGTGAGTAGTTATTTTAGTTTCTAGGGTTTAGAGATGGATTCTTGATTTGTTTTGACTTTCTTTGACTTGTATCTTGTATGAACTCTTTTGATTGATTGATTGTGATTTCTTTGCCATCTCTTGCTTTGCTTGCTGTGATTGTGTATGATGCACCTCTAGGTTTAGATCGAACCTATCAAGGTCATGTGATCATCTCATTCTTTCATCCAAATCAAGTGCTTAGGGTAGAATAGTTCGAATTGAAGCCGAGAGGTTGAATTCTCCTCTAATCGACATATTAGAGGGTGCCTTAGGTCTCCAATCAACCAGCTATGGTAGATCTGTACCAAAACACGAGAGTTGAGGTGTAGAAATCCCTAAAAGGCACTCAATTGCATTCCAACCTAGATCTTGATCCAACAAACGATGGTTGAGGGTTAGGAACCTTAGGTATGGTCAATTGAACCTTTCTAAAGAGTTTAGCACAAGGTACCAGCAAGGAAATGCATCAACTCGAACTGGTAAGCTCTGTTCTGGGAAGCCAGTACGGGTCTTACCAGAGTGGTGCGGCCTTGCCTTACCAAGTGAGGTACGGCCTAGCCGTACCACCTTGGTACGGGCCGTACCACTAGAGGCAGATTAGAGATGAAATCTGAAACCCTGGAAACGCCTTTTATCCATAATCAAAACACAATTTACATTTCTTTTAGCATTTTATTACATCTTCCTGAATTGTTTGAATTGCTTGAATTTACCTTTTTAGGAAATTAAATACCAAACAAAACCATTTCTCACTTCTAGTTTTTGATTAAGTTCGATAGATTCTAACCTCGTAATTGTCCGTCCCTGTGGATCGATACCCGATTATACTACCCGATAGGGGTTGTGCACTTGCATCCCTTACTCGTGGAGTGTAAACGCGGTTTTAAAAGGTGCGCCCTCAAGCGTACCGAAACTTGCGTTGCGCTTTGCGCGCATCAGCTATATAATTTAATTTGTCAAAATCACTTAATTATTATAACATTAATTATTACATAAATATTAATAATAAAATTTTCATTACAAAATATTTTCTAAAATTAAAGTCAAAATTTGATGTTAATTGTCTAAATTTCACTAATCACGTAAATTACTAATCATACTTATTAAATATAATATGTTCATTCTAATAAACAAGCATTGCAATTTTATTCTCAAATAGTTATAAATTTTTATTCCCGTGTGTCTTCATTAACTCATGAAACAAGAGTTTATGTTTCAAGTTCATACATAGAAGATATGAGTCATATAAACAACATGCATGTAATGCTATATAATTTAATGTGTTAAAATGATTTAATTAAGCAATAAACATGCTATAAAATTAAATATTGCATAAATATCACTAATAAAATTTTCATTACAATTTGGTTGTTGAAATGAAAAAAACGAAAAAAAAACAAACAGATTAATAGCTGGAGTTGGGTACCTTCACTGACGGTTCAATTGAAAAAACAATCAGTGTAGAGTACCTACACTGACGGTTTTAAAAAACAGTCAGTGAAGGGTACCTACACTGACGGTTTTAAAAATCTGTCAGTGTAAGTAACCAACACTGACGGTTCGGAAAACCGTCAGTGTAGCTTACCTACACTGACGGCTGTCAAAACCGTCAGTGTAGGTACTCTTCACTGACGGCTGTCAAAACCGTCAGTGTTGGATACCTACACTGACGGTTCGAAAAAACCGTCAGTGAAGAGTACCTACACTGACGGTTTTGACAGCCGTCAGTGTAGGTATGCTACACTGTCAGTTTTAGAAACCGTCAGTGTTGGTTACCTACACCGATGGGTTTTTAAAACCGTCAGTGTTGGTTACCTACACTGACGGCTTCTTAAAACCGTCAGTGTAGGTACTCTTCACTGACGGGTTTTTAAAGCCATCAGTGTAGGTGCTCTACACTGACTGTTATTTAATTGAACCGTCAGTGAAGGATATGAGCAACACTGATGCTTCCGCTAATAAAACGTCAGTGTTGGTAAGCTGCTCAACACCGACTGTTTAAATAACAAAACCGTCGGTGATTGAGGGTCAGTGAAGGGCTTTTTTGTACTAGTGAATACACACCGATTTGGTTAACAATTCATCACTAGAACAATAATTAATACAAGGTCTACTAATTTCTAATGCATTCCATTTATATAAAATCTTCAGTTCAAGTCATGCAAGTACTTCGTTTGTACCGAATTGATGGTTAAGGTTATGTCTTGCACCATACATATACTGATTTCAGAAATTGTAACAAGAACATATTGTTTCTTATTATGTCATATATGTATGCCATTCAAAGATAGAATATAGTTACTAAAGAATTTATCTCTACTTACTAGCAAGCAAGCAAACATTTTAACTATGTACGATAAGCTAACAGCAACAATTAAATCACAGTCAAGCAACTTGCAACATAATCAAGCAAAGAAACTCACATGCAAATAGAAACAGTAAAATATGTTGGAAGAATCTAAGAATAACTCGAAATCTGCACCTGATTCGAGATATATTTATCAAGGTATTATTGCACTCTATCCTTCATTGTGAGATGCCGTTATCTTCTTTCTTCTCCTCCTCTCCGATCAAGTTCTTCTCTTCAACTTTCCCCTTTTTCCCTCTTTTCGTTATTTCCAAGGAATATCTTCATTCTGGTTCGGATTCCCCAAGAGAGTCTGGAAGCACCGAATTAGAAGTGTTTTTCTTTTTATTCTTAATATACGTGTTATTCATCAAGATGGAGAAAGAAATATATATTTATATATTCTCTCTCTTACTTTCCAAAGAAAGAGAATTAAGGTGTTTGACCACATTATTATATTAATTAAATGGAGTACAACTAAGGTAACTCAATTTCAGCCAAGGAATGTTTTAGAATGAACTCGGATAGGTTAATTTAAGTACTTTTGCTCCTAGACCACCAAATCTTTCATATTTTCAATTTGACCCTCTATGATTTCATGTTTCAAATTTTTAGGATGTTACAACAATAATCAAATTATTTTACTCAACTTTATGGCTAGTACAACTATGATAGATATGATAAATTAAGAATTTCTCATTTAGCATTTCATATATATTTGTAGTCTATTAATTACAAATTTTTAAAATACAGATTTATAAATATACTTGGAACTCTATATTGCTATTTTTAAACACACTCCACTTCAAGTCAACTACATTTTTCATATATTCTTAAATTGGGCTGTTACAATCATTCAACATTAATAGTCATAATTCCAAAAATAATAGAACATATATTTATAAGTATAATTGGATGATAGAAACATACTCGATAAGTTAACATGAATAACACTATCCTATTTGTGCTTATCATTAGAGATATCATGCGATATTCGATACAACATGGCAGTGCTTTGAGCATTGTTTAGATTGGATCGCGATGATATACCGGTTTACATTTCGTCTGTATTATTTGGGTAGTCATGATGTATTGCTAGATACATCTCTTGACTTATGGAAAAGGTTTCTATTGCCAACATGATATAGATCCAAACAGGTCACACCTACAAGGGCTCTTGTCATACAGGTTTATGATGCCATTAGTGCACTATGAGATGATGCACGTCAAATCCTGAAATGCTTAGTTACGCTGGGTTGTAATAAGCATTATCTCAACATACAAGAAGTATGAAGAGAATTGATTAAATATATTTAGTACACAAGTTTTGTACACGGGAATATTTAATCATGTGAGGATTAGTCGAATCAATTTAGTACACAGGCATGTACAAAGGATTATTCGACTGGATGAGAAAATATGTTTAATTAGATTAAACATATTATGGAGTTGATCAATTCTTCTATTTTGGAAAATTAGATTGTCCCATGTTATAGAAGATTGAGAGACAAGAGCGTGGATATGTGGTACGCGTTATTTGAACTTATGGTTCAAAAGTTATGGCCAAATTAGTGAAGAGCTTGAGTTTTGACTTTAGTCAAACGTGGTTGACCAGATGAGGTGGCATTTAGGTCGACTTGGTCAACTAAATGAGAGGGAGAGAGTTTCTTAAAGGTTGAGGAATGTCTTGATTAATTATTGGATGGACCAATGGTCCATTGGACCAATCCCATGTGCATTTACTATATCGTCCTTTATATGTCAATTTATATGAGATATTTTGTGAGGACAAAATGGTAAATTAGAAAGTCTATTTAAACATGAGATCCCTCCATCTAAAAATCAATCCATGTCATCTTTTCATTTTGAATTATATCTAGATTGGATCTAGATCTATTTTCTCTCTCTCTCTCTCTCTCTCTCTCTCTCTCTCTCTCTCTCACTTTCACCTCACCCTCTCTCTCTTTGAAATCTCAGTGGGGTTTACGGATCTGAGGGATTTAATGACTTGGCAGTGTCTGGATGTCTTTTTCATCCAAGTCTATTTGCTGTGATTCTTTATTTAAACATATTTATTTCTTGACAATTAACTCATTTCTCCTCCAGTTTGACAATCCTTACTTTCAGGTATTGCACGACCATTATTCCGGACAATGTGAAAAACAATTTGCACATCGGACATATGGATGCAAATATGATCAACGCAACATCAATTAGATACAACAACACAGAGTCGCTGATATACTGCACCGAAACCTTGCTTAGGTTGCAGGACAAAAAATTCATCTTTGCACCATACCACGAGAAGTAATTTCATAGAGTTCAGTCATGTTTTTTTTCATAAATCACAAGTTCATATTGATGTTTTAGTATTACTTAAATTGTAGGGATCATTGGGTTTTTCTTGTCATAATTCCAAGCAAGGATCTAGTCCTCTGCATCGACTCCAAAGTGGTGGAGGACAGGGTTTTTACAATCGAATCTCACTTGCTCAAGAAAGAAAAATTCATATAGTGTAAAACACAATGTAATAATCTGATCTACATGATAATATCTAAGGCTAAGTACCATACTGACATTTATTAATTGTAGGGCTTATGGGCAGTATCTAAAGCAAAGTGGATGCACGAAGGGGAAAAAAACTTGTGATTGGTCAATGTTTCAGGTATTAAAATTTAATGAGTATTTCATTTTAACTTATTTCAAGTTCCGGCATAATTGTACTAATAATTTTATTTTGTTTTCAAAATCTATTTCAGGGCCCACAACAAATATCAAACCGGGAGTGTGGATACTACATGATGAAGAATATGAATTTCATCATCCGGCATCTCTTATGAAGTTTTCCAGATGTATGTTAATTTGTTTCTATCATGCACTGATTTTAAGTTCTTAATTGATTATACATATTATTAATATGTTTTCATTTGTTCCTGCAGGTTTCTCTACCGACCAATCCATATAATTTGGAAGCTCTGAACGAGGTTCATCAGTGATGGTGCAGGTACTTCTTGGAATGGGTATTACATCCTGCAGAGCATGAATAGGAAAATTAAATATTTTTGGTACATATGATGTACATTTTTGTGGGTACCAGAACAATTAATGGTTGTGTTTTGTGTGTTCACCTGATATAAGTACAATGCTACTGGTTTTCTGGTCTCATATATACCACCAGCGGGAGTGTGTTTTTTTAGTTTATTCATACCGGTGGAGGGGGTCGGGGTGTAATTCTGTATGTCTTGGGGTTGTCGTTGTTGCAATAGAACATATATGATAATTAATGATGGTACTTGGGTTAATTTAGTGCTATAGATTAATTATGTTGATTAATTTAGTGCTGCATTATTCTATATGTTTGTTGGTCTTCTATATTATCTTGCTTAATTTGCTGCATGTCATTTGTATTTAATTTGGTGCTATATATATAAAGAGAGAGGGATTATGTTGTTTATCTTGCTATATATGGAGGCTAGCCCTAATACAGGCATATATAATTAAAAAATATATATAAAATAAATCACCAACGATCCAAAATAATAACAGATGGCAAACTAGGACCTGCCAACGTCAACTCAAACACAACAGATGGTGCAAGACACTTTTGTAATCGGCTAATAACACCCAACAGAAGATGGTGTTTCTATATTAAACGACTAATTTAATGACCGAAAAACTATTATTTCCATCTGTCCCTTATTTCCAACCAATGGCGTTGGAGCTGAACGCCATCGGTTCTAGCCGATGACATATGTGTATGCATTTCTATAGGGGCGATAGCCATCGGTGCGGAATGTGATTCTTTAGAATCACAATAGATTTATTTTCGTCAGTATAAGAGTTTCTTGTATTAAGGGTTGCAATTTGCAAGGCTACGTGCAAGGGGCCATTAATTTATATTTAATGTTGTACTCTTGGTAGATTATATCAAGTATTTAAGAAAACAAAATTAATTTAGATGCTATATATTTCAAGTAATTAAGTCATTAAAATTAACAATTATTCAAATTAATTTGGAAAATATTTTGTATATTAATAAGTATACATGCAATCTAGGTTGTCTATTATTTTATTTATTTTTCATAATAACAACATTGAGGACGAATCTGGACAATTGTTTGAGGTAATGTCAAAATACACAATGAAATATCAAACAAAAGGTGCCTACCTATTGGTCATAAACTCATAACTCAATTCAAAGTAAAAAGATCATCTTATAAAATGCATAGTTTACATGATTTATAAAATGTTTCTCCTCTTCTGTAACTATCTAAATATCCCAAAACATACATTAGTCTTGCATAAAGAATAAAAAGCAAAAGGAACTTTGTTTCTGGAAAAAATTCGAAGGATGCCTCTTCTGTCTTTTTTTGGGCCCAATGGCCATGTGCCGTTTCCTTTTCTCACCACATTGGCATCTGTGACTGTGAGAGGAAAATTAGATAAAACTCAAAAGGCAGCTGGGGCAGTATTAATTGCGTCCAGGTTCAATGTATTCACTTTGTTGACTTGACATTTAATTTGATTCTCTGCCCCGTTCATCTCCTTTCTGATAAGATAATTAAATGATAATAAGGTCTCTATATGTCATTACAGTTCGCATGGGAAGGGATTTATCAACCAACAGTCAGAAATAAACATCGATCGGGACCTACTAATAAATGGAGAATACAGGCAGTGCTGTTTAGACATTGTAACAGTTGTATGTTCTCCAGAGTTCTCTCAAATCACTTCAGCGAAAGCAAGCAATGGATTTTTGTACGTATATGTTCTTTTGAGTCGACTGACAAAGTGAAAGTTGAATACCAACGTTCCAAAACCCTAATGGAGCCAACCGAGTCAGTTGGAGCTCCAGGAAGCTCATTGCATGGTGTGACCGGCAGAGAACCAACTTTCGCTTTGTCAGTCGACTCAAAAGAACAGTTGGATTTGAATGTCAAATTCGACCTTCCTGTCGACTTCAGTGAAAGCAAGCAATGGCTGAAGTGTTTGGGGGAACCTCTGGCCATCATCCAACCGCCAAACTAAGATCGCAGAAGCTTGATTTCTTCAACTAATTTATTTAAAAATTCACAGTATTTCAAGGATTTCAACCTCGGCGCTGCTCACGTGATAGTTGAAGAAGGATGCTTGGATTGCCTCCAACAATAATTTGAATTGATTTAGTCCAATTTGAAGATACCAAGAACTACCCAAGTGTGTATGAGTGGCTGCTTTCTATTTCAGGTAATGTGAGCCTTTTTTTTTCCCCCTAAGTTATTGATATTCTACATATCTCAAAAGAAATGATACATTTTATGAGAATCATCTTTTGTGAGATCCCGCAGTAAAATGACTGGAATATGCTTTCAAATTATTTAGGTTGCTTCAATCAGTGATTAGTGTATCTTTTGGTTCATGAGAGAAAGAGAGAACTTGATATATAATATCAGATTATTATTTTCCACTTAGAACCTTATGCGTTGTAATTTGGTTCGTCTATATTTTAGTGGTGCTAGATTTCATGGTGCTTTTAAATTGGAATTGGGGCATTTCCGGATTACTGGTTATTTCGATCAGTTTATCTCAAAAGGTCCTTTTTCCACGCTATCAATTAGAATTACATGCACAAATGCTAAATTAGCAATAGATAGGATAATGTCCAAATTCCAAAACCATAAAGCCAGTTCTACCTTAGGAGGCATTTTTTACATAGAACATAAACAATAAAAAATAATGAAATTGGTTTTCCAAAATTAAATTAGGTTTAAAAATCTCACAAATATAAATTCTAAATTATTTTAGAAGGTTATGTCAAAGATATAGAGTTAGGGTCAGGATATATGCGAAATGACCCAGAACCATTGTCATAAGCCTTCTCATTGCTAAAAAAAGAAAGGTTGAGTTAGATTTATACAGTCATTATGCCTGATGTTGTAGGAGAGTGAAACAATCGTCAAACCATCTGGCTAATATATTCTAGAAGATTTTTTTTTTTTTTTGTAAACACCAACTTTAAAGCCTATTTTGATATATACTATACTAATAAGGACATACATATATAACAAAAAGTATGTACTTCGGATATTGATTTTGAAAAAAAGATGACACCTGGACATCACTATAAAAAAAAAATCAGGAAACCATAAAAACAATGACCAAGAAACCTTACTTTTTGCAAACCTTTTCCCTCTTCACTTCTCCACATATATGTGAATGCTATGTTTTTTTATGGTCGATTTTAAGTTCAACAACATATTTTTTTTCTTAAAAACTTGTTTAAGAATTCAAGATATCTTCAAAGTGTTTCTATTTGATGTTAAAACTTAAACACGTATAAGTATGTAGTTATATACAATAACATTGTATGTGCAGTTTCTTGAAAAAATGCATGCACTTAATTCTTCCTTGATAGCACCAAGACTTCCCCAAAACACTTCACAACAGCCTATATATACTAAATGCTTTTAAGGTAGTGTGAAGTGCTTTTAGGGAACTCCAGGGGACAACTAGGTTTGTTCTCTCTCCATGTCTATATCCTTGACTGCCCTATTGAGTATTTGAATGCTATTCAACACCTACAGTTCCCCCAAACACTTCACAATTTCCCACACTTTTTGCACCTTAGGCCCTCCGGGGGGTGGGGGTTGGGAAATAAATCTGCTGCGATCCTCCGGGATCGCAGGGACCCTGCGATTCCAATCCCAACCGTTCACATGTTTCGAGATTCGTACAAAAAAACTGACTTCTCCAAAGAATTCTGGGTTTCATCATTTGAACGGTTGGGATTGGAATCGCAGGGTCCTGCGATCCCTTAGAATCGCAGCAGATTCTCACCCGTGGGGGTTGGGGGGGGATGTCGAGGACCTATAGCCTAATTTCCCTTTGGTCATAACTCTATGATCAAATAAAATTTACTCTAACCCAACCATAAAACTAAATGCTGGGTGCCACCGAGAGTTCCCCATTAAAGTGTCTCTGGGAACTCCAGATAACAACCAGCTTTAATCTTTTCATCAGTAACTCTTATACATAGTGTGTGCAAGCTATTATATCTTTTGTACCTTGCCTTCAAACAAACTTCCATGCCTTATATTTATAGCTGAAGCTCAGGAATTATCATCCAACATGCTAAACAGATGAAAATGTATGCTTCTTAAGGCAAGTGGAGATGCATCTAGCCATGTTTCTTGACCACATTAGATGGAAGTAGAAGAATCTAGCTAGTTTACAATCAACTTTATAAGATTTGCATGCTTTCTACATGTCATCCACAAAAGAAGATGCCTATTTAGGTACACTATATATATATGTACATATATATATTTTAAGAATCAGATGTGTCAAAATAAATTTTAGAAAGATTGAGAATATTGAGGCATTTCTGGCCTCGATTGGATGCATATTTATCATGATATACTGGAAGAGTAATACTTTTGACAAATAGGTGACCCACTTAATATGTGGTCATCATGGAGGCACAGATTAGCAATGAATTTGAAAGATTAAGCATGTCTAGGTTCAATGAATTTATTTGAAAGATTAAGCCTGTGCCAGATTATGACAAATTTCCGACTAATTTACGTCATTAGCTATATATTTATCCGTAACAGTTCACATTAGATCATTAATACCACAGGAAATAGCTGCAGTAATAACTTTGAAATTGTGCAGAGTTCTATCCAGGGTTCCCAAACACTTCACAACAGTGGATACTTGTTGTTCATTTCATTATTTCCAGCTGAGGTGAAGTGCTTGAAGGAATCAACAGGACACCAACACTTCAATGTAGCTGAAAGGGAACACCAGGGTACACCCAACTTGTAGTTTCTTCATGGAGCCTAAATTGCTGTATTGCTGACTGCAATCCAGAGTTCCCCCAAACACTTCACTACAACCTTGGCATGAATGCACTACAAGCTAACGTGAAGTGCTTGAAGGGAACTCCGGAGAACAACCAACTGATTTTCTTTCTGGTATCCATCTCTATAGTATTGTGGATTGCCATCAAGAGTTCCCCCAAACACTTCACACGCAACCTTTTTGCAATGCAGTGTAGGTGATCACTGTGAAGTGCTTGAAGGGAACTCAAGAGAACAATCAACTTAATTATTCCTGCCCCAAACTTATCCATAGACCATGTACCTAGTACATGCAATGTGCCACCAAGAGTTCCCCCAAACACTTCATAATGGCCTGTGCACAACATTTTAGGCCTTAATGAAGTGCTTGAAGGGAACTCCAGGGGACAACCTACTTTGCTTCAGTTCTTATGAAAGAAGGTATTTCTTTTCCACCGTGTGTTGAAGAGTAACTCGAGGGCGATGGTATATATAGGACCATGGGACTGACAGAGATTTTCTTTTGTTTGTTCGTGAAATTAAAAGGATGCAACTGAAACTGCACCTGACCAGGATTCTAGACTACATTAATTGAAGAAGAGAATCGCATTCTTGCAAATGTTTTCATGATCCTTGTTCATATGTCAACTTCATCCTTCAATAAGAACCTGGCTTTGGTAGTAGCACTGTTTGAAAACTCGGCCGAGTCCGAGTTGAAAGAGCAAGTTTTAATTTACAACCATGGTAGTACTAAAGCACTTCTATTAATGGATATTTAATTTACAACCATGGTATATACTTCCATAATGCGACTTAAGAGTAAGTTTTTGTGTGTACATGAATATCTTCATGGGTTCAAACTTCAAACAAAGATGGTTGTGCTAGCCGCCACAATTGCATATATTAATTTCATTTCTTAAAGTTGGCACATTTAAGTTGCAGGTGCATAAATAAACAAATTCTTAAAGTTGCTCATCTTCATATATCGTAATAAATGATAAATTACACGGTACTCAATGTACATGGAAGGAAGAACAGGGATATCAAATGCTTTCTCTAGTGGGCCGACAGAATTTCGTTAACTTTTGGAAAATTGGACCATTCAAAACAGTGATTTTGTTCTTATCTAAAAATATCTAAAAACAGGATATGTATATATGTGTCCTGGCTACCAGTCTCTTTTAATTAATGCACCCGGGCCCCATGGATAGTCTTCCACCTATATCAGACCTTTGTTCTGAGGAGGAAGTCAAAATAGCCATGGTGTTGGAGAAGAAGAGGAGAGCGTAGAGTTTCTGGAGGCATGATGGTTGGAGTTCCCCCCTGATTTCACTTCATTGTAGTTCCTATGTCTTGACCGAATTGGAGCAAGCGATAACGCTGTAGTTTATATTATTTTCCTTTTTTTCTTTTTTTCAATGGTAGAACATAGTACAAGAAATTGTGAAATATTTAATAGATGCGCGCGACTGAGTATGTCACAAGTTTAGTCAAATTACTTTCTCAGGTGAAAATTGTTTGAGACTTGTTTGCTTAATTGACAGAAGTATGCAAAGGTGGAAAAATCTGATCCAACACATGGAAGACCCGACCCTATCCAAACCAAACCAATCCAATCCGATTTTCTTAAAGCTGACCCAACTCGAAAATTCTGTCTTTGGGTCATTAGCAATTAAGTTGTGAAATCTTTTCTTTTGGTTGAAGTTTCAACTTTGTTCTGTTTGAACGCTGCTATCTGTTTCGTAATAGGTCAAATTTTGAGATTTTTTTACTCTATTCCGTACTTCTAAATGGATATATAATATATACGATAGTATTTTGTCTTGATTAACACGTGATTTTGGTCATGTACTTGTCGTGTCGTGACCAATTAATTTTTCACGTATTATGTTGTGTTGTGATTAAAATGATGATGGATGGTCATGCTGTGACCAAATATGTTGTCAGTGATTACGTTAGTGTAACTAATGTTTGATCATGTTTAATGTGTGCCATTTTATGTCATGTTTTGTGCTGTGATCAAGGCAATTTTCGTGTTGTGTTGTGTTGTGTTTTGCCGAATATTGATAACAGCATGCGATAATTAAGACGTGCGATACACGAGTCACGATATGCAACCGACACGCATGTCATAGTGTTTTGTATCTTATTAGCCATGCTGTTCTGTACTGGAGCCGACTTCGGTGTGTCATTTTTATCAAATCTATGCAGGACTTTATTTATTTTTAAAATATCCTACTGATGATTACTAATTAATAATGATAAAAATCAAGATTTATTTCTTCAAAATCTTAATTTGTGGATTGGTTAATAATTAAAAAAACTCAAATTGGATCGGTTTTTTTTATGGGATTTTAGATCAGATAAAATAGAGATTTATTTCTTCAAAATCTTAAATTGTTGGGTTGGTTAATAATTAAAAAGCTCAAATTGGATTGATCTATTTTTTTTTAATGGGATTTTAGATCAGATTTTGGAGACATCCGCAGGGTATTTTGGGAATTTCACATCCCACTTGACCACTTCTATCTTAAATTTCACTCTACTTGAATTGCTAGGAACCTTTTTCTTAATCAAGTGAAAAATGATGCATCAGTGAATTAAAATATATATAATTGAAATAAACGAAGGTATCAATCTTGATGATAAATGAGAAGGATAATGAATTCTGTAAAACTATAGACACTGATTGCTTGAAGTGAAAGGTTGGGCATATATGCAGCAGGCCCGACAAGATATCATTGCATTTTAACTTTAGACACTGATTGATTGCCTTTGTCTTCGTATAAAGTCAAAAGGGTCCTATATTATATAGCAGTAAATCATTAATAAGCCAGCATTTGAACATAGTTAGTTATGACGACATTATACTGGAACCAAAAATTGGTTGGAGACTACAACCGGGGGAATTTTCTAGAATTCGAAAATTAGTAGATCTAGATTGTTTTTTTTCACTCTGCACGAATCTCAAAGCACAAATAATACTTGCAATCTATGCTATTCCGAATAAGCACCGTTTTTTAATTAATCTGAAACCGTAAAGTAGTGAACCTCACCTTATATATACATGAGATTTTTTACCCAGTAGCTCTCTGTCAGGGTTGGATCTAAGATTTTCGTCAGGGGGACAAAAAAATATCGAATCGGATTTAAATATATTAACTAATTGGGTACTCGATAAAAAATAATGCTTTAACTTATACTTTTCAATGCTTTAACTTGTAATTTCCGATGCTCTAACTTATAATTCAAATTAACAATCAAAATTCAACAAACTTATTTCAATTTTAACTCTAAATTTAATCTGAATTACAAATCAAACATCCAGAGGAGTAAAAAATATTTCACGGGGTGAGTCGGTTAGGACCGATAGATCTCCATAAAACTCAAAATCCAGGTGGGAGCAGCTGCCCCCTGGAACTATGTAGATCCGCCCCTGCTCTCTGTGCTATTTCTAATAGACACTGTTTTTTAATTAATCTAAAACCGTAAAATAGTGAACCCCAATTCACATGAACATGAGATTTTCTACTAAGCGGATAGATACGATAGCAGAGACAAATAAGGTAATCGGCTTTGGCAACTGGCAATCTGGCATCAATTCATTAATATTGTGATCCCACTTGAAGGTAGCTAGATTACTTGTCTTATAGCATATATAGTCCAGGTTCAATGAACATGCCATAGAAGTTAAGTAACAGGGGCGGAATTAATATCATGGTCCACGTTTGTTGTTAAATGTTAAATTAACAGGGGCGGAATTAATTAATTAAGATTTAAAGTTTGATCGACTTTCAGTCTAATATTTCTTCCACGACTGGCCCCTCATGATTTCATTTCATAGAAAAGGGTTGGGCTTCTCTATAATATTTATGAATAATTATATCGATTCTTCTTTTTCAGTTTTTCAATCGTGTGTGTATTAACTTTCCTCTTGTGATGTATTATAGTCCCCACTAATTATATTGCCTTCCCCTTCCCAGTTACCTAATCGTCCCTGTGTCAATCTTCATAGGTATAAATACTTGAAAAATAAGATATTAATACTTAAAAAATAATATATTAATACTTTAATGTGCTACTTCTCTTTTTTGAATTTTAGGTGATTTATTGGCGATTTTGAGGCAGTTTGTTGCAATTCTTATTTTTGGCCAAGTAGTTGACCTTATATGTATAAATATTTAGAAAATAAGATATTAATACTTTGATATGCAACTTGATATAATCAAACGTCTTAATATTAATTTGTAAAATATTTAAATTTGAGTGGTCCCCTAGGATGGAAAACGTGTATGGTCCTCCATATAGTTTGATGGTCTCCCTCAGGTTTTTATGGTGTGAATATGTTTGACGGATTTAGTGGGAGGGGACAATTATTTACGTAAAAATTGTTCACCTCATATGTATAAATATTTCTGTACATTTGGTTAAATAGTTGAGAATGACAATATTAATACTTTTAGATAAAAAAATTACTACTGCAGCTTTGTTGTTCCCCTAGTAGTTATGCCCCCCCCCCATGCAGTTGTGGTACGAGGATGAATCGAAAATTTTAGTACGGGCTTCCAATATTTATATGTTGATTATTTAGTTTGTCATTCACAATTTTAATGTCCGCAGAGATGAATGATTGATATTTAATTAGTACTATTTTTTAAATTATATTTACTAATTAAATTAAAATTCATTTCATGTAAAAGTCTTATGTTTTTTGATGTAATTAATCAGAGATTTTTTTAACACTGATAGATTAATTCGTGGATAATTACTGTAATTTGTGTGACGCTACTCTTCTCAATCTTATTTAATTAATTTTCCTATTAATACTTCACCGTTTTCATTTTTTTTACGAATCAGCACATATTGAAGAAGAATAATTTGATATTTGATCCATTGCTAATATTTGTAAATTTAGACAAAGACGTTGCCACATAATCTAATTAAAAATAGTTGATTAAATATTGCGGCTGCGCCTTTTCAGCCCCCATGTTCCGATGATTCACATCACCTAAGGTAACATAATATTTTTCTTTTTAGATCCGGACTGTTTGATAAGAAACTGTACAAATATTTCATCAAGGATCGGATTGGTCCAATTTCTAATCGGACAGTCTGAGATAAACACAATTATTATGTTACAAATTTGCAAAAGAGGATGCGGATCTATGTTCCGATTCTACATCCCCACAATCTTTTGCTGAAACAAACTATACTTAGCCATGTGGATTTGCGGAGCGTGGGGTATTCAATTAATATCCAAATTAGTTGTAATACTTCAAATAATATCTAAAAATTACACATTTATTAGTAGCAATATTAAAAAAGATACGTTATTTTTTTACGTCAAATTAAAATTACACATTTTGTTAGTAACATTTACTACGAACTGCATTATAGTTGTTGTTTTCAATTAAACAATTAAAAATTGGAGTCGTATTTAAAAGAATACCTAATACTTGAATAAATAATTATTTGATAATTTATTTGAAAAAAATAATTTTTATGGAAACAAAAATTATAGTAAAACTCTGCACCAAATTATATCCATATATATTACATTTTTTTTTAATATAAGTAGAGCGATTAAACAACTAAAACTGACAATTATGTTCGAAATAATATTTAAAACATGAACAAAT
Source organism: Carex parvula (assembly GCA_025461045.1). Classification (NCBI taxonomy): domain Eukaryota; kingdom Viridiplantae; phylum Streptophyta; class Magnoliopsida; order Poales; family Cyperaceae; genus Carex; species Carex parvula. Next base: position 751,631 of record JAJGRW010000396.1, on the reverse strand, counting down.
TATTATTAAAGCAATTTTGATATGAGATCGATATATATCAACTTTTACACAAAACATCTGAAGCATAACATTTACAATGATTTGCATGTATAATAGATATTTTTTATTAATTTAGATGTTATTCAGGTATTGCAGAGGAAATGGCATTGGTAGAACACGTTTGGGGGAAGAAACGTGAAGGATCTAAGTGTAAGAAATAAATCTGCTGTGATTCTAAAGAATCACACGACCATGCAATTCCAAATTCATCTATTCATTTCACTTCATGCACAAATCTCAAAAACATATAATTTTTATGCACAAATCTCAAAACAGATGAATGGGAAATTACACTACTACAGTAAACACATTTACTATCGCCCCTTTACCATTGGGGTCCTTCCGCACGGCCAGTGTATGTAACCAAGGGTAGTGCTGTAATTAATTCAAACTTTTTTCCATTGGGTGGAGTTGAACCAACTGATAGCGTTGATGGACCCCTCCTTTGCCTTATGTTTTTTATATCTATCGTTGGTTTTCAGTGTCTCTGCGATATCGGTTAGGTTATTGTACCGATGGTATAGATGTGTTGATCTTTACCATCTGTGATGTAGATGATCCGTCAGTATTAGTTTGAACAATACCAACTCTGGTCTTTTTTTCAATCGATGGGGATGTTCTAAATGGATTATTAAGTTTAGAGATATATGGTGCAATCATAATTAATGAGATAATTATTTAATAACATACGTACATGATACCAACTCAAAAAGAAAAAGGAACTAAAGATTAACTGGCTCCTAATATTTTTTGTGTTACAATCATTAACAGAACAATAACACACATTGCATGCACAAATGCATGTAATTAATTAAGATTTATCATTCAACATTAATTGTAATAATTTCAAAAATAATAGAACATATATTTATAAGTATAATTGGATGATTCACAGATCAAGAAACATAATCAATAAGTTGACTGGAATGACATTATCCTATCTTGTGCTTATCATTATAGATATCATGTGATATTGGATACGACACAAGCAGTGCTTTAGGCATTGTCTAGATTGGATCACGATGATGTGCAGGTTCACATATCGTCTGTATCATTTGAGTTGTCATGATGTATTGCTAGATGTCTCTCTTGACTTACGGAAATGTTCCCATTGCCAACATGATATAGATCCAAGCGGGTCACACCAACAAGGGATCTAGCCATTTCATCATACAGGTTTATGATGCCATTAGTGCACTATGAATAGTGCACGTCAAATCCTACAAGCCGTTTCTTAGAAAGCTTTAAGCTTGACAAAATGCTTAAGCCATGTAGAATGGCTCTATAAAAACATGGGCAAAAGGAGGCTTAAGAAAGTAGTTTTAAGCTTTACAAATGAGCAAGTGTTTGGCAAGTTTAAACCCCCTTAGTCTCTTAAGGAGCTCTAAGGAAGCCTAAGGAGGCCTAAGCTTGTACAGCCGAACACTACCGTGATGATTAGTCAAATCAATTTAGTACACAGGCATGTACAAAGGATTATTCGACTGGATGAGAAAATATGTTTAATTAGATTAAACATATTATGGAATTGATCAATTCTTCTATTTTGGGAAATTAGATTGTCCCATGTTATAGAGGATTGAGACACAAGAGCGTGGACATGTGGTACGCGTTATTTGGACTTATGGTTCAAAAGTTATGGCCAAATTAATGAAGAGCTTGAGTTTTGACTTTAGTCAAAGATGGTCAAACGTGGTTGACCAGATGAGGTGTCCTTTAGGTTGACTTGGTCAACTAAATGAGAAGGAGAGAGTTTCTTAAAGGTTGAGGAATGTCTTGATTAATTATTGGATGGACCAATGGTCCATTGGACCAATCCCATGTGCATTTACTATATCGTCCTTTATATGTCTCTTTATATGAGATATTTTGTGAGGACAAAATGGTAAATTCAGATCCCTCCATCTATTAATCAATCCATGTCATCATTTCATTTTGAATTAGATCTAGATTGGATCTAGATCTATTTTCTCTCTCTCTTTTTTGAAAAACTTGGCAGTGGCTTATTTTCTCTCTCTCTCTCACTTCACCTCACCCTCTCTCCCTCTCTCTTCGAAATCTCAGTGAGATTTACGAATTTGAGGGATTTAATGACTTGGCAGTGTCTGGATGTCTCTATCATCAAAGTATATTTGCTGCGAGTCTTTATTTTTTTTAAACATATTTATTTTCTTCACAATTAACTCATTCCTCCTCCAGTTTGACAATCCTTACTTTCAGGTATTGCACGACCATTATTCCGGGCAATGTGAAAAACAATTTGCACATCAGACATATGGATGCAAATATAATAAGTGCAATATCAATTAGATACAACAACGCAGAGTCGTTGATATACTGCACTGAAACCTTGCTTAGGTTACAGGACAAAAAATTCATATTTGCGCCATACCACGAGAAGTAATTTCATAGAGTTCAGTCATGTTTCTTTTCCTTAAATCACAAGTTCATATTGATTTATTACTATTACTTAAATTGTAGGGATCATTGGGTTCTTATTGTCATAATTTCAAGCAAGGTCTGGTCCTCTGCATCGACTCCAAAGTGGTGGAGGACAGGGTTTTTGCAATCGAATCTCACTTGCTCAAGTAAGCAAAATTCATATAATGAAAAATACAAAGTAATAATATGATCTACGTGATAATATCTAAGGATAAATACCATACTGACATTTATTATTGTAGGGCTTATGGGCAATATCTAAAGCGGAGTGGATGCACGAAGGGGAAAAGAACTTGTGATTGGTCAATGTTTCAGGTGTTAAATATTTAATGAGTATTTCATTTTAACTTATTCAAGTTCCAACATAATTGTACTAATAATTTTATTTTGTTTTCAAAATCTATTTTTAGGGCCCACAGCAAATATCAAACTAGGAGTGTGGAAACTACGTGATGAAGAATATGAATTTCATCATCCGGCATCAATTATGAAGTTTTCCAGATGTATGTCAATTTGTTTCTATCATGCACTGATTTTAAGTTCTTAATTGATTATACATGTTATTAATATGTTTTCATTTATTCCTGCAGGCATCTCTACCGACCAATCCATATAATTTGGAAGCTCTGAACGAGGTTCGTCAGTGATGGTGCAAGTACTTCTTGGAATGGGTATTACATCCTGCAGAGCATGAACAGGAAAATTAAATACTTTTGGTACATATGATGTACATTTTTGTGGGTACCAGAACAATTAATAGTTGTGTTTTGTGTGTTCACCTGATATAAATACAATGCTGCTGGTTTTTTGGTCTCATATATACCACCAATGGGAGTGTGGTTTTTTAGTTTATTCATACTGGTGGAGGGGCCGGGGTGTAATTCTGGTATGTCTTGGGTTGTCTTTGTTGCAACAAAACATATATGTTAATTAATGATGGCACTTGGGTTAATTTAGTGTATAGATTAATTATGTTGGTTAATTTAGTGCTGCATTCTTCTATATGTTTGTTGGTCTCTGTGTTATCTTGCTTAATTTGCTGCATGTTATTTGTATTTAATTTGGTGCTATATATAAAGAGAGAGGGATTATGTTGTTTATATTGCTATATATGGAGGCTATCCCTAATACAGGCATATATAAAATAAATTGCCAACGGTCCAAAATAATAACAGATGGCAAACTAGGACCTGCCAACGTCAACTCAAACACAACAGATGGTGCAAGACACTTTGGCAATCGGCTAATAGCACCCAACATACGATAGTGTTTCTATATTAAACGGCTAATTTAATGACCGAAAAACTATTATTCTCATCTGTTCCTTAATTTCAACCGATGGCGTTGGAGTTGAACGCCATCGGTTCTAGCCGATGACATATGTGTATACATTTCCTATCGGGGCGATAGTCATCGGTGCGGAATGTGATTCTTTAGAATCACAACAGATTTATTTTCGTCAGTGTAAGAGTTTCTTGCATTAAGGGTTGCAATTTGCAAGGCTACGTGCAAGGGGCCATTAATTTATATTTAATGTTGTACTCTTGGTAGATTCTATCAAGAATATAAGAAAACAAAATTAATTTAGATGTTATATATTTCAAGTAATTAAATCATTTAAAATTAACAATTATTCAAATTAATTTAGAAAATATTTTGTATATTAATAAGTAATATTTTTTCTTTATACATTCCATCTAGGTTGTCTATTATTTTATTTATTTTTCATAATAACAACATTGAGGACGAATCTGGACAATTGCTTGAGGTAATGTCAAAATACACAATGAAATATGAAACAAAAGGTGCCTACATATTGGTCATAAACTCGTAATTGATCTCAAAGTAAAAAGATCATGTTATAAAATGCATAGTTTATATGATTTATAAAATGTTTCTTCTCATATGTAACCATCTAAATATCCCAAAACATATATTAGCCTTGCATAAAGAATGAAAGCAAAAGGAACTTCGTTTCTGAAAAAAATTCGAAGGATGCCCATGGGCCGTTTCCTTTTCTCACCACATTGGCATCTGTGACTGTGAGAGGAAAATTAGATATAAGTAAAACTCAAAAGGCAGCTGGGGCAGTATTGCGTCCAGGTTCAATGTATTCACTTGGTTGACTTGAAATTTGATTCTCTGCCCCGTTCATCTCCTTCCTGATATGATAATTAACTGGTCATAAAGTCTCCATGTCATTACAGCTCCATTGGAAGGGATTGATCAACCAACAGTCCGAATAAACATCGATCGGGACCTACTAAAACATGGAGAATACAAGCAGTGCTGTTTAGACATTGTAACAGTTGTATGTTCTCCAGAGTTCCCTCAAATCACTTCAGCGAAAGCAAGCAATGGATTTTAGTACGTATATGTTCTGGCTGAAGTGTTTGGGGGAACATCTGGCCATCATTCAACCGCCAAATTAAGATCGCAGAAACTTTATTTCTTCAACTAATTTATTTTAAAAATTCACAGTATTTCAAGGATTTCAACCTTGGATCTGCTCGCGTGATAGTTGAATAAGGATGCTTGGATTGCCTCCAACAATAATTTGAATTGATTTACTCCAATTTGAAGATACCAAGGACTACCCAAGTGTGTATGAGTTGCTGCTTTCTATTTCAGGTAATGTGAGCCTTATTTTTTTCCCCCTAAGTTATTGATTTTCTACATATCTCAAAAGAAATGATACATGCATGAGAATCATCTTTTGTGAGATTCTGCAGTAAAATGACTGGAATATGCTTTCAAATTATTTAGGTTGCTTCAACCAGTGATTAGTGTATCTTTTGATTCTTGAGAGAAAGAGAGAACTTGATATATAATATCAAATCATTATTTTCCACTTAGAACGTCCTTAGGTGTTGTAATTTGGTTCGTCTATATTTTTGTGGTGCTAGATTTCATGGTGATTTTAAATTGGAATTGGGGCATTTCCGGATTACTGGTTATTTCGATCAGTTTAAGATAGCATAAAGGCTAAATTAGCATTACATGCACAAATGCTAAATTAGCAATAGATAGCATAATGTCCAAATTCCAAAACAATAAAGCCAGTTCTACATTAGGAGGCATTTTTTACATTGAACATGACCAATAAAAAATAATGAAATTGGTTTTCCAAAATTAAATTAGGTTTAAAAATCTCACAAATATAAATTCTAAATTATTTTAGAAGGTTATGTCAAAGATATAGAGTTAGGGTCAGGATATGTGCGAAATGACCCAGAACCATTGTCATAAGCCTTCTCTTTGCTAAAAAAGAGAGGTTGAGTTAGATTTATACAGTCATTATGCCTGATGTTGTTAGGAGAGTGAACCAATCGTCAAAGCAGTTGGCCAATATATTCTAGAAGATTTTTTTTTTTTTTTAATAAACACCAACTTAGGAGACTATTTTGATATATACTATACTAATAACGACATATCTTACAAAAAGTATGTACTTCTGATATTGGTTTTGAAAAAAAGATGGCCCGTGGACATTACTATAAAAAAAAAAATCAGGAAACCATAAAAACAATGACCAAGAAACCTTACTTTTTGCAAACCTTTTCCCTCCTTCATCACACATGCAAATCCTGCGGACCATCCCTCTTCGCTTTTCCAAATATATGTGAATGCTATCTTTTTTTTATGGTCGATTTTAAGTTCAACTACATTTTTTTTTTCTTAAAAACTTGTTTAAGAATTCAAGATATCCTCAAAGTGTTTCCATTTGATGTTAAAACTTGAACAATTGTAGGTATGTAATTATATACAATAACATTGTATGTGCAGTTTCTTGGCAAAATGCACTTAATTCTTCCAAGATAGCACCAAGAGTTCCCCCAAACACTCACTACAACCTTGGCACGAATGCACTACAAGCTAACATGAAGTGATTGAAGGGAACTCCAGAGAACAACCAACTGATTGTTTCTTTGTGGTATCCATCTCTATAGTATTGTGGATTGCCATCAAGAGTTCCCCCAAACACTTCACACGCAACCTTTGTGCAATGCAGTGTAGGTGATCAATGTGAAGTGCTTGAAGGGAACTCAAGAGAACAATCAACTTAATTATTTCTGCCCCAAACTCATCCATAGACAAAGTACCTAGTACATGCAGGGTGCCACCAAGAGTTCCCCCAAACACTTCATAATGGCCTGTGCACAACATTTTAGGCCTTAATGAAGTGCTTGTAGGGAACTCCAGGGGAGAACCTACTTCGCTTCAGTATTTCTTTTCCACCTTGTGTTGAAGAGTAACTCTAGGGCGATGGTATATATAGGACCATGGGACTGAAAGAGTTTTTCTTTTGTTCGATCGTGAAATTAGAAGGATGCAACTGAAACTGCACCTGACCATGATTCTAGACTACATTAATTGAAGAATAGAATCGCACTCTTGCAAATGTTTTCATGATCCTTGTTCATATGTCAACTTCATCCTTCAGTAAGAACCTGGCTTTGGTAGTAGTACTGTTTGAAAACCCTGGCCGAGTCTGAGTTGAAAGAGTAAGTTTTAATTTACAACCATGGGTAGTACTAAAGCACTTCTATTAATGGATATTTAATTTACAACCATGGTATATACTTCCATAATGCGACTTAAGAGTAAGTTTTTGTGTGTACATGAATATCTTCATGGGTTCAAACTTCAAACAAAGATGGTAGTGCTAGCCACCGCAATTGCATATATTAATTTTGTTTCTTAAATTTGGCACATTTAAGTTGCAGGTGCATAAATAAACAAATTCTTAAAGTTGCTCATCTTCATATATCGTAATAAATGATTTACACGGTACTCAATATACATGGAAGGAAGAACAGGGATATCAAATGCTTTCTCTAGTGGGCCGACAGAATTTCATTAAATACGATGATTGAGATATGATTTGCACAACCACAGTTTTGACATAGATACCACATGTAAAAGGTTGATGCTCTGTCCCTGTTATATTTTGGAAATCTGTCCAGGTTCAGTAAAGACAGTTTTTCTGCTGGCACAATAACTTTTGGATATTATGCGATGAACTATGTGCTTTTTCAGGTACTCTCTGTTCTCTCTCTTCTCTGCTCTCTCCATCATCACTTTTCTTTTCTTCTTATAATGTAATTTAAAAAAAAAAAGAGTGTTCAAATTTAAAGATTATGAAGAAAGAGAATTAATGGGAAGTAAACTTTCATTCTGTCATTCTAGATGGATTCCCAGTTTATTCAGTCCTTGTTCAAGAGAACCGAATAATCTGTCAAATAAATGCATAAAGAGTTATTTAGGGAATAAGCCTTCCTCCGTTAAACAAAAAAATGGAAAACTACAACAAAACCAGTCTTTAGCAACCGGCATCAGTGACTGGTTAGGTCACCGGTCGCTGAAGACCCTATAAAAAAATAAAAAATATTTAAATGTTTCGGCGACGAACCCTTCAGCGACCGGCGCCCATATCCTTTCAGCGACCGATATGGCCCGGTCGCAGAAGGGTGCCCCCTCAAAAACCCGCCAAGTATTTCTTCTCCGCCGCCCGACCCTCGCCAAAATAGCTATGTTTAGCGAAAAAAAAAATACACTGGCCCCTGCTGCCACTGCCGCCCGACCTCTCTCCTCTCTCTCTCTCTCAATCTCTCTCTCTCTCTCCCGGCACCTCTCCAGTTCTCCTTTCGCTCCTTTCTCTCTCCTGTTAGCCCCATCGCTCCACTTTCTGAATCTCTTCTTACGACTCTACATCTTTGAGGTAAATCTCTTTCTTGCTCTACGTGATAATTCAAAATTTATGAAATTAGGAAATCATGAAACCCTAGTAATTTCATATCTGAACAGTCCACCATACCATTCAGTTGCATATATGAGTGGCAGTATTCTCTGGCCGCATTGTTTTCAGAAATAAGATTCCTAATTCCTTATTTTAAGGTAAAATTGAGGTAAAATTGTTTAAATTAGTTTGAAAAAAAATTGGGTAAAATTGAAATGTGCTTTGATTAGTTAGGTCAATTGGTTTGATTAAGTGATTGGTTAGATTAATTGATTGGTTAATTGATTAATTGATTTTATTAATTAGTTTGATTAGTTACGTTAATTGGTTTAATTAGTTTGGTTAATTGGTTTGATTAATTGATATACATTTTATTTTATTTAGAACTAATCAAGGCAAGACAAGGAAAGAGAAGTGCTCTCTCTCTCTCTCTCTCTCTCTCTCTCTGGTATGTACGTTTAAATTCATAGCTATTGTAGATGTTGTCTGTATGGCTGTATACATGTCCTGTTTCATGGATGATGCAACACTTGCTTTGATTTTGTGTTTCTTCCAAGACTTGCTTTAGAGGGTCCGTTATCAATTGATGATATCTAGGGGGTCTAAAGTATAGATCTGAATTTTTTGTTTGAGTCAAAGTTTTAGTGAGAATGCTGAAGTAATAGATCTGAGATGAATCTTGTCTACCTAAATTGAATTTGCCATTCCTTTAAATTGAATGAACTAAGATGTAGTGAGGATTTGAGTCTTGTCAAGCAGAAAGGGTAAGGAGAAGGAGGCATCATCTGCGCAGCTGAAATACATACATTAAGCTGCTGCAAAGGCCGGAGGACAGATAGTGATTCGTCGGGTCGGTTATAGGTAAAATTCATTTTTTGTGCATTTTTGTGTATGTATGATTATCCATTTGTAGTGATTTTAATTAATTTTGTTTGCAGATCTTTTGTTGGAGATTTGTTTGCAGAATAATCTGTCAAATAAATGCATCAAGAGTTATTTAGGAAATAAGCCATCCTCTGTTAAACAAAAAAGGGAAGGAGCTTCCATTCTCTTTCTCTCTCCATTCTAATTTGGAATCAAATTACGAGTAGAGCAACAATGGAGGCAGTTTCTCCTTACTCTTTGCATTGCCGATTTCATCTCCTTTTTCTAATTTTTTTTATCTTGTGTTCTTCAGTCATTCTCACCAGTAGATCCTCTCATACTTTTATGGAGTCTCAAGCTTTCAATCCGACCTTCCTCAAATCTCAAAATGCAATTTGGCATAGCATCTCCAGTTGCGCCCATGCACTCCTTTCTCCTGTAATAGAGAAAACTCAACCTCAAACAGATGTTATTGGAGTTGCTAATGATGAAGAAGTGTCTACTTAGGCTCCCACAACATGTCATGCTACGACCGTTTAGCAACTACACTTGGCATTTTCCTTGAACTCTAACACGGGAAATGAAATCACCATTCTCCATCCATGAGGTGAATTCTTAAGTTTTAGTAATTATGAAAATAATTCTCATCATGTATCTAAGGTGCTTGTAGTATTGCCTCAACTAGTTTTGCATAACATTACTATTAGTTCTTATCTAGTATGATCGGACCAATTATGTTTTGATAATCAATTGTTGAAATTAACTCTAAAACTCCGTATAGAGGTCATGATAACCTTAGAGGTGAATGTCTCATTACCCATTTTATTCTTGCTATACATAATTGCATATTGATTCATACTTGAATTTTGGCCTTTTGTTTAGACAATGTATCAACACACTTGGCACTTTCCTTCGACTCTAACACGGGAAATGAAATCACCATTCTCCATCCACAAGGTGAATTCTTCAACTATTAGTAATTGTGAAAATAATTCTTATCTAGCATTAATGTTAGTTAAGGTGCTTGTAGTAATGTCTCGACCAATTTTGCATAGCATTAATGTTAGTTCATATCTAGTATTGTTGAACCAATTAAGTTTTGCTATCAATTGTTGAACTTAACTCTAAATCTTCGTATATAGGTGATGATACCCTTGGTGAATGTCTCATTGCCCAATATATATATATTTTTTTTTGGCTATGCATATTGATTCATACTTGAATTTTGCCCTTTTGTTTAGACAATGAATCAACCAAAGATTGGCATGGAATTTCCATCTGAGCATGCAGTCTACAATTTCTATGCAAATCATTTGTCACTGGAGTCTCAAAATAACATAAACCTCAGCATGGAGTTGAGTGGAAGTCCAACAGTGACAACCCATTTTTAATTTTACAGTAATGGCATCTTTTTTTTTAATGAGTTTTCTAAAATCAAGTGTATGTTATTGAAACTTTTGTTACCATTAATTTAATCAATTTTGATGAGATATGATCGTGTGGTTTGGAGACGATTTAGAGAGGAGTCCTGTCCAAATGACGTCGGACAGGTTCCCAACCCATCACACAGATCCTAATTAATTTACAGATTTACAAATATTAGTTTCTATACTTGTCTCCAACGGCTAATAGCTGATTGCTAATGGCTGAGAAAGGTTGAGTTGGCTTTTCATATTGATCAGTGATGAGAATTATCTGAGATCAATTATCCTTCCTTTCATTATGTAACATTCTCCTTTTTCAACCTTTTTTCTCTCTTTTTTCTATATCGCCTAACATTCTTCTTGCTCGCTTTTTGTTGTTAATCCAAAGGGGGATTTCTTATATTTTTTTTTTACTCACATCTTTTTATTTTTTTATTTTGCACCATACATAATTTTTTGCTTGACATTAGTTCTGATACCGATTGAAGAATTATAAAAAATAAAAAATATGAAATATTATTCAATTATTTCTCTTGGAGTACTCTCTCTTGTAGTCGCTTACAAGCACTTGTATATCTTACAGTCATCTGTTGCACAAACCATACAAATTTACCATCTTTTATATAGATTTAACATCTCAGAGATCTAAACCTAATGGTGTTAAATATTTAATTTATCAATTAATCAAGGTGCATTATGCTGACACATTTCAAGATGATCTACATAGTTTACCTTAATCACTACAACCATGCCTGGCGTTGCTAATATACTCACAGAGAACAATAAATGACTTCTAATTTCTGGTGATCCCTGGCCATAGTAATTGTAAACCTGTTATCTTTTCAGTGTTATCTATTCGATAACTCATAACCGGACAGCAAGGCAGTCCTAGAGCAGGATGCCTAGAGTCAAACTGCTACATGATAACTCATGTTTTTCTATATGATTCACACCCTGTGAAAGAAGGATAAAATAATGCAACAGAGATTTAGATAGTATATAAAAGGTAGCAAATTTTAAAATCACCTATTATATTTGACTTGGATTTTGCAACCCTGGTTTTTCCGAAATATTGGATTGAATCCCTCATTGATAGTTGGAGGAAAGGTTATATGAAACATACATACAACTTTGGTGCCAGATTGTGTACATTTAATTAAGACTAACTGATTCCATCTGCATTATATTCCCCTTTGTGAATTTGCATTAAGACTAACAGTAGTTCACATTATCTCATTAGTACCACAGGGAAATAGCTGTCGCAATATCTTTGAAACTGTGCTAAGTGTTATCCAGGTTTCCCCCGAACAATTACAACAACAGCTGATACATGGTTGTGCATTTCAAACTAAGATGAAGTGCTTGAAGCGAACTCGAAAGGACACCAAACTGGTCATTTCTTCCCATATAATTGCACCACATATCCACATCTATGAAATGTTGTATGCCATCTAGTGTTCCCCCAAACACTTCATTATAGCCACTGTATAAGATTTTTTGGCTTTACTGAAGTGCTTGAAAGGAACACCAGGGTACACCCAACTTGTAGTTTCTTCGTGGGGCCTATTTGTTGTATTGTTGAGTGCTATCCGGAGTTCCCCCAAACACTTCACAACAACCTCAACCTTGGCACGAATGCGCCACAAGCTATGGTGAAGTGCTTGAAGGGAACTCCAGAGAACAACCAGCTGATTGTTTATTTGTGGTATCTAGCTATGTCTATAGGAGTGCGGGTTGCCATCAAGAGTTCCCCCAAACACTTCAAATACCACCTTTGTGCATGCAATGCAGTGTAGGTCAATATGAAGTGCTTGAAGGGAACTCAAGAGAACAATCAACTTAATTATTTGTGCCTCAAACTCACCAATTGATTGCATACCTAGTACATGTTGGGTACCAACGAGAGTTCCCCCAAACACTTCATAATGGCCCGTGCACAACATCTTAGGCCTCAAAGAAGTGCTTGAAGGGAACTCCAGGGGACAACCTACTTGCTTCCTTCTTTCTTATGAAAGAAGTTATTTCTTTGCCACCTAGCTTGTGTTCAGTGCAATGGTATATATAGGACCGTTGGACTATGAAAGAGATTTCTTTAGCGCGATGGTATATTTCTTTTGTTTGCTCGTGAATGAAGAGGATGCAACTGAAACTGCACCTGTCCATGATTTAGACTACATTAATTGAAGAAGAGAATCACACTCTTGCAAAACTTCTCCTTTTCTCACCCATGTAATTCAATAGTAAAAGGTATCTTTTGATCCTTGTTCATATGTCAACTTCATCCTTCAATATAAGAACCTGGCATTAGTAGTTTCTAAAGTACTTCATTTAATATATTTTAATTTACAACCAAGGTCAATAATTCCTTAAATGCGACTTAAGAGCAAGTTTATGTGTGTCCTTGAAAATCCTCATGGGTTTACACAAAAAAAGAAAGATGGTAGTGCTAGCTGCTGCCTGGCAAATTAATTTCCTTCCTTCAGTTGGCACATTTAAGTTGCAGATGATTATCCAGTAAATAAACAGATCCTTAAAGTTGCTAATTCTTCATATTGTAATCAATGATAAATTAATAACACGGTACTCAATATACATGGACTGAAGAATAGAAATATCATATGCTTTCTATAGTGGGCCGCCAGAATTTCAATAGATACGAGGATTGAGATAGAGACCACATCTAAAAAGTTGATGCTCTCTCCCTGTTATACTTTGGAAATCTGTCCAGGTTCAGTGAACACAGCTTTTATGCAGGCCAGGTACAATAGCTTTCAAATATTTTGTGGTGTCACAGATCAATGAATTGTAACGAAATATATATGCGGTTGATAAGTACTATCGAGCTTCTCTCAGTGAAAAAGAGTAAAGCACAGCATAATGAGTGTTTGTTCATACGCATGATTTAAAATATAAAGGATACTTAGCTAGATCCTCCCAAGTGGCTTCATGCTTTTTATCAAAAAAAAAAAAAAAAGGATCCTCTCAAGTGGCTTTATTATATGAAAAATCATATATTAAGCCACGTGCCATTTTTTTCTTCAGCCAAAACCATTGGAAGAAATTATACAATCTGAATCTGAACAAAAACAAAGACCGCACCAGCTAATTAGAGCCCGCACTGTGGACCAGGAAACAGTCATACTCCAGATCTCCTCAGGAAACAGTTACACACATTTTGAATTTTTTATTTATTTTGTTAACTGGTTACCAAATTTTGAATTTTTTATTAATTATTCGAGTAAACAAAATTAGCCCACCAAAACTCGGTTACCCTCAAATTTAATTAAATTTAAATATATAATCACCATAACCGAATAAAAAATTCAGTTACCCCACATAAATATTTAATCACCATAACCGAACATAAATTTTGGTTATCTTATATTTATTAAATTTGAACTTTTAATGAAATTTGTGGTGTTGGGAGGGTGTGACAAGGGGTAACCGAATTTCTTTTTCGGTTGATTTATAGAGTAACCGATTTTTTTTCTTTTTGGTTTTTATTGTTGGAAATTTCTGAAGGATACAACAATAGAGAGAATAAATTTGCTGCTGAAATTAACTTCTATTGCTTCCTTAATTCGGATACAAAGTACATCTGAATTTATAGCTAAACAAAAACACTAAATCTGAAACATCTAAATTTAGTACCCCACTAACTATCCTCCTATTACAAGCAGTCCCCAAATTAGAATTATACCCCACGTATCCAGCTATTACAAACAGGACCTACATGACTAATTATAGACCCCACTAACTCAACTACATGCCAAAAAATAGAACACAACATGTTGCATCCAGATCTCTAAATCTGGAATATTCAGACTCTAATTTTGTATCAATATTCAACACTCCCCCTTGATACAAAATTGCCAACTCCAAGCTTCAACATCATCTTCTTCCTCTGAGTCATCATTCCAGATCTTCGTATCCCAATTGTCATCCTCCCATGTCGGTTTCACCTCTTCTATCTGCTCTTTAGCCTCTTCGATAGTAGCTACCTGAGATTGTGACTCGGCTGATTCATCATCCACCGTGGATTCTTCCACATCATTATCAGCCTCCATGACCTCCTCTATGACCTCCTTTTCAACCACCTTGGGCTTTTGCTTCTTTGTCTCATATTTCGGCCTCTCTTTAACCTCAGTTGTACCAGAATTTGTACACTGCCGTCTCATAGCTTCCAATTTTTTCTGCTCCTCCTTTTGTTTCCCAATTAGAAGCTTGCCCTCTAGCATCTTCTTCAATTGCTTCTCATTTTCTTTCTCCTTCTTTCTTGTCTTTGCCTCCTCAGCTGGCAATGCACCATATACCATTTCTTGCACTGACACATTGGTGTTCTTTTCTTTCTTCTTGGACTCCACCTTGGTCTCGGTTTCCATCTGCACATACTTCTCATCAGATTCTGGGGCGCCAATTTCACTCCCAGGAGCAGCAGCAGCAGCATCTGCTTCAGGTTTCGAATCCTGCATGTTAACATCTGCTCCAGCTGTGGCCTCTTTGGGTACTTCATTTAAGTTTGTAGTGGAAACAGCAACTTCAGTTTCCTCCTCTGTGATTGTTGGCTCTTGCTCAGGATTGACTTCTACAATATGTAGTCTCATCAAGAAAAGTCTATTTTCTTCTTTCTCTGCCTCCATCTGTACAGGCTGGTCGAAACATGATTCTGCCATCCTCAGAACTTGTGTATCAGTAATGGTAACCAGATCCCCATCATAATCCTTGTACTTGATTAGCACAGATTTTAAAGAAGGAAACCTCTTCGTCACAATATCTCTCAACACCTTGAAACTACATTTTTCTAGCATCTGAGCCAACCGTATATCATGGTTGTACACCAGCTTCAACGGCCTCTGACGAATGAGCCCTACATTCTCCACCTTGAGGGCTTTTTCATCAAACAAAATATTTCTACTTACCATGATTTTGCCATTTCCTGGACTGCTACCACCATTTTCTTTTATATGCTCTCCTACTGTGCTCTTGCTGCTTGCATCGATCTTGTCTTCGGTGTATGCCATGAAGAGTGACGGTTGCTCAGTTTCTTCTACAGCATAGCTTGCTTGATTCTTCTCCCTTTGCTTCTTGTAGCACTCGGATTGGTAGTGCCCAAACTTATTGCAATAGTAGCATTGGATGTATTTCTTGGCTTCATAGCACTCAGATTGATAGTGCCCAAACTTGTTACAGTAATAGCATTGGATATCCTTCTTGGATTCATCATAGGATTGATGGTTTTCAGCAGTGTTGCTTCTGCCTCTTCCTCTTCCTCCTCTGCTGGGATTGTGGCTGCCTTTGCTCCTTGGGTACCCATTAGATCTGCCTCTTGATGACTCCCCCTTCATGTAAAATGCCTTGTCATCGCCTTTATCTTCAGCCTTTGACATCCTTGCTTCATGAGTCTGCAGTGACCCCATGAGTTCATCAAAGGTGTAGGTTGCTAGATCTTTGGACTCTTCGATTGCTGCTACCACATGATCAAACTTGGGTGTTAGGCTTCTCAACACCTTTGCCACCACCGTCTTCTCCTCCATGGTGTCTCCAAATGCTCGGATTTGATTGACCACCTCTTGTACTCTTGAAAGGAAAATTTGGACTGATTCTTCCTTGTTCATCTGCAATGTTTCAAAGTCCCTGCGTAGGCCTTGAAGTTTGATTGCCATGACTCGAATACTCCCTTGAAATGCTGTTTTCAGGGTTGTCCATGCCTCCTTTGCGTTGGTGGCTGCTGCGATTTTCGAGAAGATGGTGTCATGCACTGCTTGTTGGATGAAAAACAGCGCTCGTGCATCTTTCTTCTGATTCTCTTGCGGATTAGGATCTGGATCAGGAACTCCATTTGCTATCAAGTCCCATAGGCCATGAGACTTGAACAAGGTTGTCATCTTGATGCTCCAAAAAGCATAGTTTTCGCCTTTGAAGAGAGGTATTGCTGGTTGTGTGACATTCACCATGGTGCTGCCGTTTTCTGCCATGAAAACGCCCCAGGGTTGATCGACCTGGCTCTGATACCACTATGTTGGAAATTTCTGAAGGATACAACAATAGAGAGAATAAATTTGCTGCTGAAATTAACTTCTATTGCTTCCTTAATTCGGATACAAAGTACATCTGAATTTATAGCTAAACAAAAACACTAAATCTGAAACATCTAAATTTAGTACCCTACTAACTATCCTCCTATTACAAGCAGTCCCCAAATTAGAATTATACCCCACGTATCCAGCTATTACAAACAGGACCTACATGACTAATTATAGACCCCACTAACTCAACTACATGCCAAAAAATAGAACACAACATGTTGCATCCAGATCTCTAAATCTGGAATATTCAGACTCTAATTTTGTATCAATATTCAACATTTATGGTTTTTATAATTTGAGAAGTAATCAATCCGTTTTGTAATTTTATATATTTATTTATGTTTTATAAAACAAATCCCAACCTTGACACACTGTTGTCCTTGATATCCGTACAATTGTGCCCATGCGAGCCAGAGGATTTTGTTGTAAAATTCATCTCAATTATTCATTTCACTGATTAAATCACAGAAGGAGTCACAACGGATGTTATTCACTGATCTGGTATAAATTCACCTTGTTTTATTCAGAAAATGAAGAATAAAAGATTTTAATGAAAAACAGCCTGACAACATCTATAAGGCACTAGAAGATATTGAAACATTCACACTTATAATGATTTGTAAGATTTTCATTTATTTCTTAACTTTCTTTCAAAATAAAAGAAGGAACAACTGCCCATTTACCCAACAAGATTTTCATTTATTTCTTACTTATTTCATCTTCAATTTTTTTATTTTCTATATAAATTAATAAGGGTATCTTAATTTCTATAACTACAAAAAAAATTGTTAGACGAGCAAATTTAACAATGACTCGTCAATGTTGAATTTTACTGATCACTATATAGTATATATTATACCTCTAGTTGAAATGAATAAAATTGTGGTGATTTCCATTTTTACGCTGGTTATTTGTGGTGTGATTTTAAATGAATAAATTTGACAGCAAAATTGAGACCTTACCTTAGACCTTAGGGTATAATTAAGTCAGTTGTTTATATCTCTGACTTATTTTGATCAGGTTCAAATGTGGCATTTAAATTAGATAATTATATATGTCCAATTTAATCTCGAATTTTGTTTTATCATGTGGTTTGGTACGATTGAATTATAATGTGTGTTCAATCCCAAATTCACCATATCAGAATCCTATATATTGTAGTCATGTGTTTGGATATTTTGTGTGTTTTTGAACCTTGGGGTTAAATCTTGGGTACAACGAAGATTCCAACAACATAGATCCTATTTGATTTGATGGAACACGTTTAAATATTTTTAATGCTAAACAATATCGGATGGGGGATACGATTGAAAATAGGAAAGAGAATTTGATCATACTTTTTTTCCGAAATAAAAATTGGTCGTTCTTTTTTTTCCGAAACAAAACATAGAGCATGCCCGCCCTCTCAAACTTGCAATCTTGAACTATATGTGTTCTTTATCTCAAGAGAAATAAAATAAAAACATCTGTAATTAAATTAAAAATGCAAAGCACGCATGCATACAAGAAATTTAAGAGAAAACAATGCCAAAATATGAAATTGGAGTCTTGGAGGCGTAAAATATGCATCAACAGGAGTCCATGGCTCTATTTTTGCCAGGGCTCTATGAAAAATATTTAAAATTAAGTGAAGGCACATGTTTGCATAAGTTGCGGGCCGCATCTTCCTTACCCTCATGGCCATTCTTCAGCCACCATACTAATATTTGAAGGTTGGTTAGGTGTCGCAGCCCGTGAGGAACACACAATTCATGACATTGATAAATCTTGAGTATTTTAAGAATGGGCATGGCCCCCTCCTCTATCTCCCAATCCTCCAACACGGTAATATTTGAAACGCACAAATTTTCTAATTGGTTGAAGCCTTTAGCTGAACATCTCATTTTTCGATTAGTTGTGACTCCACATAGTTTGAGACTCTCCAGGCAGTGTAGATTCTCCAGTACCGGCATTACATCTTGCTTGAAGTGGCAATAACTAATGTCAAGATGAATGAGGTGAGGAGGTAACATGATAACATCAGCAACCATTTCATTAGGGGTGTCCCGATAGTTTGTAGCCTCTAATTTTAGAAATTGCAGATTCTCATAAAATGGGAAGTTCCTCATATTAAATATGTCTCCCGGAAAATAACCACATAGGTTGAGAAAGATCAGGTGCTTTGACATGCCTAGGAAATCGGCAATTACCATCCCCGAACATGATTTGTTATTTAAAACTAATTTACGCAAATTGGGTAGATGAGGTAAACCAGTTTTCCATGATTCATTGGTAGCAACTCTTAAAAGCGTTTGCAAATTTGGTAGTTTTGTTGATGGTGGCAGTTCTGCATAACATGATCCAGTCCATACATGCCTCAGTGTCTTGATGTGCCATGCACAATCAGGAAAATTATCTACGAATCCCATATCACGTACTGATAGAGAAATATGAAGAGTCTGTATACACTTCATAGTGCCTATCACTTTCTCCAAGTATCTTTTCCCATACTTGTCATCTCGTCCAGTACACTTATCACTTAGAATCCCTTCAAGTTTAAGATATCTTAACTGAGTTAATCCCTCGAACATTTCCACATCTATGCTATCCATAATGTTTCCAGAGCTTACCACTTTGAGCAACTTTTGCTTAGAACAATTCGGCATGACTTTTTTATGGAAGCACAACAGAGTGCGGAGGTTTTGGCTCATCACGAGTTTATCACAATCTGGATGGTGAATTGCCACACGACGCGCGATACTCAAGCTTTGTTGATCATTTGGGTGTGAATACACTACAAGAAAGTTGTCCTCCTTGGCTTTTTGGATAGCAAGATCCCGTAGGAGATCGTGAATGCAGCAATATTCGATAGAACCATTGTATGAAGATCTAGATTCTACTTGAACCAGGCTCCTGTTATATATACAATAAGAAAATTTGTTTTAAACATACAAGAACATCTGATTTGGAGTGCTCATAAATGTCATAACTAAATTATTGGGGCTCACATTTTCTAAAGTAAGCAGTTAAAGAAAGTATTGATTATGTATATATTAACATTCATAAATTTTGAGGATAGTAAATGTTTCATAAAAAAAAAAATACTTAGCTTCAAAACAATTCAGTTGGAAACTCCTGTATATAGCATGGCTTTATTTGTTTTTTTACTTCTTTCCTTTTGTTTCTCCTGTAGTGCTCCTTATATTGGATTCATGTTGGATCCAAACGATTTACTATACGCCTAAAGGCTGTTATGATTACATAAATAAATTGGAACTAGTACTTGTACACAATGATATTAGCAAGTTACACTTAAATGTGTAAAGCATTAAATGAAGTTATACCTCTGCACGAGATCCTCCAAGTAACTCTCCGCAGTTTCTTCCAATGTCCTGTTATCTTCTTGTGGTATGAAGCCCTCTGCAACCCACATTCGAAGTAAACATTTGGCATCGACAGTGTAGTCTTCTGGAAATGCAGCAAAATACATAAAACACGATTTAAGAGAAAATGATAGACCCTCATAACTAGTGCCTATAATCTCGCTACATTTTTTTCCATCATCAGCATGCCAACTCATTGTTTGTAACACCTTACTCCAATCGGCATAGTTGCGTGGCTTTGTTGATAATAGGCCTCCTAAAACCACCAATGCGAGAGGAAGCGCACCACATTTACGGACAAATTGATGTGTGATATCAGAGAGATCATCAAAAGAACTTTTATTTGGCTCCTGATTTGGAAGAGCCTTTTTCAACAATAACTCTAAGCTTAACTCCTTCGTTAAGAACCCAGGTTTGTACGGTTCACATGTTGAATCGGCTTTTTTAGCAATATTAAAGAACCTAGTGGTTATTAGTACTCTACTTCCATTATTTTCATCTGAGAGTGCTTCTTCAATTTGAGTCCACAGATCGTTTGTCCAAACATCATCAAGGACTATGAGGTATTGTTTGCCTATAAGAGACTCATGAAGCTTGGTAAGAAAAACATCTTCTTTTGGTTGCTTGCTCGGATCGACAGAAAGATTGAGTTGTTCCGCTATTTTTCTCAAAATGTCAATTAATTGAAACTTTTGAGAAATAGCTACCCATATGCGAAGTTCAAATTTTCTCTTGACATCATCACTGTAAAAATAAAACATTTGGTGGATTTTAGTATAACAAAAATTACAAGATGATAGACTCTTTTAAGAAAACAAAAAAAAGTATGTGTGTGTGTGTGTGTTTTGATTGTTAAATTTATGCGTAAATAGAAAATTGTAATTTTCTTTACCAATCTAGCTAAAGGGCTATGGTTTTCTATTTTTCCTTTGCTTTTGTATCTTTCTTCCTCTTTTTTTTTTGCATGGTATTGCAAAAGCTGTTGGCGCATGCAATACAAATAGATTTGCACAATATGAATTCGCACGATTCAGCCGTTGTTTATGAGATCTAGCTGTTGATAGCTTGTTTAGATTTGCACAATATCAAAAACCCATGCAATATAAAAAAAAACAAGTAGCTAATACAATTTAGCATGTCACTCGCTAATCCTCAATGGCCTACTTTAATGCATAATTAGGGTCTTTTGACACCTTGGGTTAATAAATCAAGATTTCTCACAACTAATTTCACGATACAACCGAATACTAATTTCAACACATTTCCATAATTATTCTCCTGCATACTCATGAACATGGGCTCCAACAAATTAAACAGTAAGCTTCCGAACCTGTTAAATCTCATCCCGCACATTTCTATGACAAACGAACAGGGCCCTTAATGATTATGTTTAGATATGTCAAAATTTCAGATCAGATTAGATTCATATTGGATCATGAATATATTATTTTTTTGGACGGATAAGATTCAATTAATCCGACATGTTTAATTTGTTCAAGATTTTCGGTCATGTTTGCTTCTGAAATAGTGCATTTTAATTTAATGGTTGTAATATCAGTCAGACCAATTATCTGAACATATTTTGAAACAGTATTATTAATTAATAGGAAAAATTGTTAAAATGCCACTACAAAACCTTCAAATCTTAAAAATGCCATTTCAAAATCAGAAATTATCATAATGCCATTCCAAACTTCTTCAAATTGTAAAAATGCCACTCCAAATAATTAATGACTAAAATACCCTCCCTTCTTCTCCTCCTCTTCTTCTCCTGCCATGGCACGAATCTCAAAGCACAAAAACTGACGACTCCAAATTAAAACAAAATGTTTTTGTGCTTTGAGATTCGTGCAGAAACAAAATGTTTTCGTGCAGAAAGGAATTCAAACTGTTTTTTGCTTTGAGATTCGTGCCAGATTAAACAAAATGTTTTTTGTGCTTTGAGATTCGTGCAGAAAGGAATTCAAACTGTTTTTTTGCTTTGAGATTCGTGCCAGATTAAACAAAATGTTTTTGTGCTTTGAGATTCGTGCAGAAACAAAATGTTTTCGTGCAGAAAGGAATTCAAACTGTTTTTGTGCTTTGAGATTCGTGCCAGATTAAAACTGACGACTCCAAATAATTTAAAAACAAAATGTTTTTGTGCTTTGAGATTCGTGCAGAAACAAAATGTTTTCATGCAGAAAGGAATTCAAACTGTTTTTGTGCTTTGAGATTCGTGCCATGGCAGGAGAAGAAGAGGAGGAGAAGAAGGGAGGGTATTTTAGTCATTAATTATTTGGAGTGGCATTTTTACAATTTGAAGAAGTTTGTAGTGGCATTATGATAATTTCTGATTTTGAAGTGGCATTTTTCAAATTTAAAGGTTTTGTAGTAGCATTTTAACAATTTTCCCTAATTAATATTGTTGGTTTCTTAAATAACTAGCTAATAATATAAATTTACAACTAGTAAGGTACGTAACTCAAATTTAGATATCTATGAGGATGTTCAGATCTTAAAACCACTTCACTCTTCACATAATCAAATGCTAGATTTCGACAAATTCATATCACCTGAGGAAACATAATATTTTTCTTTAGATCCAGACCGTTCAATCAAAATCTGCACAAATATATTAAAAGGACCTCATGCATTTCACCTTGGATCTGATTGGTCCAAATTTTAATCGGACAGTGAGGATTTAAATATAAATATTTTGTTACTTCAGAGGATATGAATTCGATTCCAACTCGACAGACCAATTGTTAGGATCAAAATTGTGGGGTTGAGTTCGATCCATTCGTACGTTCAATCCACTATATATTGTCAGCATTGCGATGAAATGTCTTAATACATACATTTCTTATAATTACATGGAATTGATTTACTAAAAATAAAACATTATAGACTTGATTTAGTAAAATTTAAGTTTAATTTTACTCACAGAACTAATTATATGAGGAAGTTGTCTAGTAAATCATAGATTCACAAGATAATTTGTTCGAAAATTGTAGTGACTGGGTTTGATAATTTGGCAAATCGATTTAAAATTTCTGATTTCTACGAAGCTTCATGAAATCAACAGTGGTCAAATTAGAACAAAATTGGAAAACATTTGTTGATTAGAAATACATAAAATTCAACCAGCTCTATTGCAAAATAAAGAGTGTAATCAACTTGAATCAAACATTTAAATTTAAACTGAAAGTTTATTTTTTTTAAAACAAATATATAGCACATACCAATTATATACTTTTCGCGCGAGAGTTGTTTTTCCGAGCCCACCAATTCCCCAAATTGAAACGACAGAACGTCTCTTAGTGTTCTCATCAAGCAACTTCTTGACAACATGGTCTCGGTCCTCTTTAAACCCGACAATATCGGGATCAATGTCCGGTAGCATGGGTGGCCTAATAGGCAGTTTGATCTCTCCACTGTCCTCGCCCAAAGTATTAATTCCATACCTTGTTGAAATTAATAGTTTAGTCAGAAATAATAAACATAATTAATTGGTTAATTAGTCAAATAATTAGAGTGAATGTATTTGAAAATTTATACATAAATTAAATATTTAGATTTCTAGAGTTAAGAGAGTTGAAAAATATTAATTTAGTATGAAAATTTTTCAGCTACCTTTATTTTCCTCCTCATTCTCTCTTCTACTAAATACACAAACAAAATACTCTAAATCAAATTAACATAGGTCATGAATAAACCAACATATATATATATACCTGAGTCTACTCGTCTCGATCTCAGTCATCCTTGTCTGGATCTGAGCTATCTCATGGACAAGTTTGTGTACAGCTGGTAGTTTTTTTGTTATCTTCATCATCCTTTTCATGGCCTCCATTGTGCCGGCAGGTTTTTGCGGTTTTGGAGGGACCTCTGAGAGAAAGGTGTCAATGACATCTTCTATTAAATATGCTACATCTCTCACCTCCTTCACCCAATGCTTCTGTTTGTCATCTGTTATCTGTTTCTTGTCAGCATCCTTCAGAAAAACCTGAATCCGGCCGAGTTCACGGCTCACTGTCTCCACTTGCTCATCGACGCTGTATAGGAGTAAAACCTCTTTAACTCCAACATCAGTAAGCTTGGTCAGCAAAACCTTTACAATGCTCTCAGCCATCTCTCTTCTATATTCTAGATGGAGCTGAAACTAGTTAGAAACAATAAAATGTTGGTGCATTATGAGAAAGGCATAACAAAACGAAAAGAGGAATATAAATGCCTCAATTGGCAGCTCATTGATGCGCACAATGTTGGGTGAGTGGATAACAGTTCCACTTTGATTTTGAAGGGGACGACTCGGGAGTAAAAGCACAATATTTTCTCTGTTTGATAAAGAAAGGACAAGTCCAGTTTCACTTTGAAAGCAGAGGTGATTGGTTTCTCCGGTGCTTGGTAATTCGGAGGATGTACTGTCCTGTACAAGTTGTGTTTTTTTTCAAGAATTCAGAAGATCATATCTTAATTATTAAAAAAAAAGAAGCTACATTGATCTCAAGTGTTACATGTATAACAGTCACCATTTTTAATTATCATTTATCAGAGTACAAAACTTCTTTTGTCAGTATATGGCAAATATATGCGGGAGGGAAGAAACATTATTTTTTTGAATCACATATGAATAAATTTAAGTATTATGGAGCATTCTTTTATATATTAGAAATCTTTCTTTATGATATATTATTTCCTGGTTTTCACAGAGGAAAGTCACATCCACCATTAGACTAGGTAGATGTACTGTACAAGTGATTTTTTTTTTTTTCAGTTAACAAAATAAGTTAGGTAGGAATATCTCGGCCCTCTGAAATAACTCAAATTTTGAGTTTAGATCCAGACATTCTCATCAGAATCCGGATCAATCCCATCTCCCCGATTCTTATTCTTATACTACCTAAACAATTCAAAGTTTCACAGAAAGATTTAGTAAAAAAATACCTTCAAATTCTCTTCGAGAGAAGCAGTTGAGATGGAGAAATTTCTGTATGTAGAGGAGAGAGCCTTCTCTTTAGTTGTGTGCTACAGTGTTGAGGGTTTTGGAGTGAGAAACCAAAAGTTAAGAAGGAATAGTATATAAAATGTGCCCTTGTCTTTGCAACGTAATTACAAACTGGTCCCTTTAGTTCTCTGATTTAGACTAGACTGATAAATAAATTTATGTAGGACCCACAAGGGAGTGGGTGTAACAATCCTTTTAACTGAAATGGGAAGGTGAGGTTCTGAAAACATCACGTGAAGGCAAAGTAGGCAAACCAAAACCATGATAAGGGAACATCATCACGCCTAAGCGATCGAGACAGCAGCAATTAATATCCTTCTGTACGCGCAGGATTTATAACATGCATGTGAGCTATTATTCAATCTTTATTTTCAATTCTTCAAGATACATAAATTTCTCACAAGTTAATTTAGACCGTAAAAATTTATTTACTTGAACTAAAATTATAATTAACGCTATTTATTTGCTCCAAAGCAAATTTTCTGTCTACAAATTCTGTAACCACATATTAGAACATTCACAAGGATTGTAAATCTGAAACTTAGTTTCAAAATATTTGGACCAACTAATAAATGCCTCTGAACATTTACAAGGGTTACTGTCATTAATTAGTTAAAAATAGTATTTATAATTAATATATGCATCTCATCATGCATAAAAAATCCATATTGTGCATTGAAAGTACTCCAAAACTGTATAAAAAATCCATCTCATCATTAATTATGGGTCCGCCCGTGAGCTAAGTTGTCATCCCTGTCAAGATTAAGGAAATAAATCCATTTAATATTTTTCTTAAAACAATAATTCTACATGTAGTACTATATCTATTTTTTGGTACATCAATTTGATAATTTCAACAACATCTTTTAAACTAAAGGACTAATAAGCCTTGAAATAAAAGGTATATAGTCCAGTTGGAGTGAATTTATCAACAAATTCTTTGAAATTATATTTTCTTCTTTTCATAAATTTTAGTTGTTGCTAGATTTTAAATCTATAATTTTTTACACCGAGAACATTATCTTTTTAAATCTATAATTAATTTATTATATTTTTTTTGCAAACGGAATATATATTATTACACAAAGGGAAAAAAAGAGGCAATAAATGTTGTGTAAATTATAGAAGTGATATATGTATGTATGGGCCATGAGCCAAATTACCAACTGCAAAGTAAAATTGAAGGTTTAACAAAAACAAGTTTCAGTTGAATAGAACAGAACGATTAAAATTTCTATATATATATCCAGAAAAATAGAACATATATTGGAGTTTTCACAAAAAAAAAAAAACAGAATAAAAAAAATAACATTCTTGAGTGTTTAAAATTATTTGGGAAAAAAAAAATCTTTTGAGGGAAAACTTAAAATTGCCAACTGAACTGAACTTATATATACATTATATATAAATGTTCCATATCATTATATATCATGTTGATAATCATTTATGCTCCAATGGCCATCAGCTCCCTTCACCATATCTCTATTCTGATTTATCCACCAAGCTACAGGAACTGGATACTTATCCTTCAAAGAATCACATCTCTTATTAACAAGAGCTATATCCCTCTCAACCTCCAGTTTGAATCCTTCTTTCTGTACACCGGCAACACCGTGCAAATAGTTCTCTAAATTGTGCCATACAATTGCATTTCCCGGACTCTTCACGTATGGCGATTTACTTACATCAATTGTAAGTTCAACCCCTACATCACAGTATGAAATAGGAGGTGGACATTTAGGAACTATATCCAAGGCGTTACGAATTCGTAGTAATCTTAGGTTTGGCATTTGGGTATAAATATTCTTGAAATCTGAATTCCCAACCCGAGGGCTAGCGAAGACGATGCCTGTGACCGGACAGGTCTTGGAAGGAGAGTGGTTCGAACGGTTAAGGTGGTTTGAGAGGATATCTATGGAATTTAGTGTGGAGAGAGAGCTGCACCTAAGCTGTGGCCAGTTATAGTTATGCTTGTTTCCTCACCACTGTACTTATCAGTTAGCCTCCCAATCTCTGTCAAAACCTAATATATAGAAAGTAGTTTAAAGAAAGAAATGCAATAGCTAACTAATGTCTACTGAAAATGACCAATATTGTTTTCCTATATTATTGTTCAAATAAATAAAAAGACCTTTATTGTATCAAACAAATAAAATTTCTATTGAAAATGACCTATATTGTTCACCTGCAAATCTTGCGTATGAAAAGAAGTAAGAAACAACTAAACAAATAATAATAAACTAAAAACAATTAATTACCTGTTCTCTAGCACTTTGCTTATTGAAGCGGGAATTGGGATTATCTGATGTATAGATGGATAAGAACCCCCTATGCACCAGTGGTTCATTATGATCGATTGCTCTACCAAGCAACGTAGAAGCAGATACCAACCTGGTATCCATGTCATTCACCCAATCCGACACTTCTAGGGTTCCCCTCCAAGCAACCACAATATCTCTCCGCCCGAGCAATGCCTTGCCCTCGTCAGTTGCCACCGCTACATACCCGATCCAGTTCGACACCTTGCTCCAGCTATTACCTGATCTGTTATTCACCATGAATGCGTCGGGTACGTTTATGCTTGATGTAGCGTGCAAATACTTCGTCACCTCATATGCACTAGGCACAGATACCTGTACCTTTTCTAACAGCTCCGATCGTCCGTACCTATTAATATTATGCAAGAATCAACTTAATTTGGGACATAATCTTAAGTTTGCTGTGTCAATTAATTATGAGAAAAAAGGAGTCCAGGTATGAAGCAAATTCATAACAAAAATTGTAAATCAATGTAAAATATATTGTACCTAGGTGCACTGAGATTAGGTGATCGCTTCTCCCGATTGAAACCGTCATAGGCCGCTTGCGCCATCTCTCCGTAGTTTATTATACTTCGGCGAAGATCTATGTCCAGTGGGTCCAACATATTTTTCCAGTTGCTATAGCCATGGATCTCCTTCCACCTTTTAGCTATATTTCCAAAAAGGTTTCCAGACATGATATGTTAGTTTTGTGTTGCTATCCAGGGTTTGCTCTTTCCTTTATCTTTCTTTCAATACATAGTGACGTTGGATTAATTGATTAAACAAATGCATTTCTCTATCTATTGATTTCAGTTTACGCTTTTAAGATTCTTTGACAGAGTAATGCTAGCTAGGTAATTAAGTTATCATTATATTAGATTTTGTTAGTCGTTGCTTTGCTTTTCTAACTTGACAAGCTAGTACTTTAATCCCACTCAATATCAAGTTGGTCTTTTTTTGAAGAAATATCAAGTTGGTCTTTAATTAATATTTTTGTTTGTTTGTTTGTATTGTCCAATTCTACGTACATCACTTAAACTACACATCATTACCTTCTACCTTGGCCAGTTGTGTCTCAATAATTGCTACCAAGCCTTGTTCTACCTTCTATTGACTTTGCTGCATTTTAAAGCATTGAATCAAATCAAAGCTAGGTATATGTAATATTTAGTCAACAAATTTTGGAGAAGATAACATCTCTTGCTTAAGGCAAACAACGGAAGAAAAGGAAAACATGCATCCAATTAAGTTGTTTTCTTCCAGTATTTAAGCTGGTAGATGATAAAAGTATATATATATAGAATCTGGCTAATATGCTACGCGTATATAAGGCCCCCTCCGTGCTACGGCTCACTTTTTGAGTTTTCAAAATCCTAACGGTCGATCCGAACCGTTCAACATGATCTCCATATGAATATGTACTTGCAAACCAAATTTTACATTTTTTAGAATTTGTTTACTATTTTATTAAGCCACTTTGAAAATCGCTGATCCAATGGTCCAGAAAAGTTTACTGTTGTGTACAAATTAGTTTTTTCGAAGTGGCTTAATAAATAGTAAACAAATTCTAAAAAATGTAAAATTTGGTTTGCAAGTACATATTCATATGGAGATCATGTTGAACGGTTCGGATCGACCGTTAGGATTTTGAAAAATCAAAAAGTGAACCGTAGCACCGTAGCACTGTCCTATATATATATATATATAGAGAGAGAGAGAGAGAGAGAGAGAGAGATAGAGAGAGACTTGGACCTACTACAATAAAAGTACATATAAGACTGACATTGAAATGTTATTTGATTATTCCAGATCAACATAATATTCTTTTGTTGTACTCTATGTTCAAATTAGGCATTACAAAAATTAAAATATATTTTATTTAATATCTGGAACAATTGTTAAGATTTTATTTGATTATTCCAGATCAACTTAATTTCTTTTGTTGTACTCTTATGTTCAAATTCGGCATTACTAAGATTAAAATATATTTTATTTAAGAGTGAGTCTACGGTAATTTGCATATTACTGGCGGACCCGTTCCATGAATCCATATCTCTATTTTCAAAGTTCAAATAATCGATCCAAATCATAAAATATGATCTCCATATATATGCAAATGTACTAGGAGACAAAAATTTACAATTTTTACAATTTTTTACTTTTTTTTTTAAATTAGTAGAAACTCACTAATCCAGAAATTATGGATCATTCGAAGAAGTGAACTTTTTACCTAACTAAAATAATAATATTTAAAAAATGTAAAATTAATCTCCAATTACTTTCCCATGACAATTCAATTAGGAATGCTGTAATCAATGGCAATGATTAAGTTTTTTTGTGAATCTCCACTCAAATCACTTCTATATCAAGAAAAAGGACGACTCAACTATGATTGAACATCAAAGCCCTTGCAATTTAAGAAACATAATTAACTTGCTGCATTCAACTGATGGCACGCTAGCTGCTACCATCTCTCTCTCTCTCTCTCTCTCTCTCTCACTGAATTCGGTTAAAAAGAGAGTCTGATCGTGGGTCTCTCCCTTACTGGCTAATGGCTATTCCTTTCCTTTCTCTGTCGCGTGGCTCCCGTTGTACTCTTTAATACTGACTCTTGGGGCCCAATATTACAGAGGGCCATGGTCATTTAATTCTCGGCCCATTAAGTCCTTCCCCGGCCCGATTTCACCTCTGTCTGACTGTCTCCTCTCTTTCCCAGTTTGACTAAGTCAAAATCCGCTGAACACTAGACAAAAGTGTTTTAATTATTCCGCTTATTTCAAAACATACAATCTCATCATGTAAATTAGGAAAAAATATATATATATACACACACTCCCATAATACTACGGGCCTTAAAATGTAAAATATATAATAAGATCAAAGTTTGTAGATCATTAGATGTATGACATGTTGAAGTATACGCTTGATTTTAAGATGAAATTAGTCTAGCTCAATTAAATGGTTTATAAAATATATAGTGCTGACTCATCAGGGAGTAGTTTTATTATTTATTAGTAGTTCTATAAAAGATGATGAGATTTGGAGAATTTTACCCTAAATATCGTAGCTAGTGATATGAATTTTTCAACAATTGAAAATTAATAGTTCTTGATGAACCACCATATATATTATATTTAAATTGCATTAAATTTGACTGGTACTCTATCATATATCCGAAAAATATACTTGCAAATTTATTTTTAAATTTTCCACCTTATTCAGATTAAATGTTTCTATAATAAAGGGGCGGGATATAATATCACCAAGTAAATGTTTGAAAGTGATTTTTTTTTTTTCGCCCTTGTATTATGCATTACCCTGCTTGCTGGAATAATTGAGTGCTATTTCAAAATCAAGGTTCCATTTATCATGACTGCAATAGAGCTACGAATAATCTCTTTCATTGCATAATTAGAAGGGAGAGAATCAGGTTAATTACGTGACCTAAATTTAAGTTGACCATATAGTTGTAACTTTAGCTCCTTAATATTTGGTTGTTGCTTCTTAATTAATAAGAGAGAATTTGCTTTTACAAGCATAGAAATCAACTAGAAAAACATAAACTTCTCCAACAAAATGACAAATGTCAATACCACTGGAGCGCTAATAAAAGTTGTACAAAATAAAGTCAGATTGTTTGAGATCGATATGGTTGATCTATTTCCTGCACAAACAAAAGACCAATTTTAGATTTTCTATTAATATCATAAGAAATCACTCAACAAAGACAATTTTGGCAATCTTTTGATAACCTTGGAAAACTCGCCAGCTTCTTCAAGAATGACCTCCTTTCTCTTCTAACTTCCCTTTCACTCAAAAACCAGCTTCTTCAAGCAATGACCTCGTTTCTCTTCTAACTTTCATTTCTCTCAAACCAGCTTCTCTAACACAGGTGCAGTGTGCAGAAGGAATTTTGCAAACTTTAGAACTGGCGTAGGATGTTTCAACAGAAGAAGTGATCTTCAGCAATTTGAAGGCAGCTAAACATGTCAGATGCTATTCCTTTCAACTTCGCCAAAATAATTGGAGCAACTGAATGAAGGATCATCCTCATCCTCCACCTCATCCGCATCTGGAGAGTGGAAAAAGAGAATAAGAAATGTGAAAATGTTGATCAAATAAGATAAACAGGAATTGTTGAAAGGCAGATAGCAAATTAGGGATCAGTTTCGAGGACGCACCTTAAAAGATAGCACCTTTAAGGGGATCTGCGGGGGCAACTTTTTGAACACAACAAAAAGCATGTGCAAACCAGCGTCTCGGGTGTAGGATTTCATAAAAAAGTCGATATGAAACATCTGTTCAATGGAGAGAAAGGGTACTTTTGGTTTACGCCCTGACATACCTCTCCGCCGGGCGAAAAACCTAAAAAAGTCAAATAATAGATTAGCGTTAACATGTAGGTATAGACAAGCTACTAGAGACCTAAAAAAGGTGTGCATTAATCACCTTTAAGGTAATTGATAGGAATTTTTCTCAAGTATGGATCTCTTACCCAAAGAAAACCAGAACATAGTTGAAGTTCTTGAATTGCAGAAAGGTTACCAAGTACTTGCTTGACACACTGCCATTCCTCACATACACCACCACTGTGATAAATCTTTGCAAAAAGCAACTTAGGGGTTTCCAAACAGAGATCCATAAAATCCCCTGTAATACTCAACCATCTGAGGTTCGGTGCACGGATGATGAAAGGATCATCACTGATACATATGTCAGATAGCTCCAAGATCTCAAGTAAAGGACAACTTGAAATGAGTTCTACAAATATCCCGGTTAACTCAAACACGAACAGCCTTAGGGTGCGAAGAAACTTGAAGCTTGGGAAAGATGAAGGAACATATATGTCGCCGCGAACTATATGCACATGTTCCAATGCAAGACAAGAAAGAAGCTTGAAGGAATCATGCATCTGTTATAAAATGTCCCCAGTTCTATATGAAGATTCTGATTCCATTTCTGGACAAGATAAGCATCCATCGACCAATTGCCTCATTACACGCATGTCTACTATGAGTTCAAATTGTAGAATTGGCCCGTGATGCACTAATAACTTGGTCAACCACACCTAA
>JAJGRW010000396.1:620110-714809 GCA_025461045.1 Carex parvula | reverse complement strand
GTTTTTAGATATTTTTGAATAGGAACAAAATCACGACGATTTTGTATCTATCTAAAAAGTTGGATAAAAAAATTTCAAAAAATATAAAATTTGATCTCCAAGCATATTTTATTACAAAAATCATGGTGAACGGTTCGGATCGACTGTTCGGACTTTGAAAATAAAAATAAGAATGTGGAGCATGATTGGACCACAAACCCAATGATTAGTTATGCCTACTCATATCTCTGACATTTTTATTAATATCCAGTTTAATAGAAATTATTAGTTATGCCCAGATTCCCCAACTTATGCTGAAAATATCCAAGCCGGGTAGAAAATGGACGGCTTAGGTAAACCAGCCATTTTCTGGCTGGCTTACTTCATTTTTTTTTTTTTTTTTTTTAGAGAGAGACACTATGAAGATCAAAATATTGAAACCTAACTCTGAAAATTTGAAATTTTTGTTTAAATTATTTGTTATATTACTTCTTTTGATGTATAATTAGCATATTTATACTAAAATACGTTAGATTACTTGAAATTATGTTGAATTACACTATATTACAATAAATTATGTTCAATTATACTAAATTACGTTAAATTACAATAACTTCGCTAATTATGCTGAAATACGGTAAATTACGCTAAACTACACAAAATTACGCTATAGTAGACTGATTTTGCTCATCTTTCATGAATCATAAAAAATAGTAAAAAAATTCCAAAATAGTAAAAATATTGGTATTCTACAAGTTTATTATGTAACAAATTTGCTGAGCTACTTGGATTGAATAATAGAAATGAAAATCTTAATCGGAAACTTCAACTCAAGTTTTGAGGCTCTTCCCTTTGTTTTTTGGCGATTCTGAATTTTGGAATTCAGCATCGCAAGCACAAACGCATGGGCATTTTCGCAAGCTTTCCGAAAAGTGGTCATTTGCT
Source organism: Carex parvula (assembly GCA_025461045.1). Lineage (NCBI taxonomy): Eukaryota > Viridiplantae > Streptophyta > Magnoliopsida > Poales > Cyperaceae > Carex > Carex parvula. The sequence continues at coordinate 713,885 of JAJGRW010000396.1, read as the reverse complement.
GAAATCGGACACTCGAGCGCCGTTTTATGACCGTTTGAAGTTTCATCGTTGTTTTTCGCCTTTTCAGTGAAGATATCGTCCCTATTCATTTGTAATTTAGCATAATTTACCGTATTTTAGTGAAATGTGATGTAATTTAGCGTAATTTAATATAATATAGTGTTATTCAACATAATTTCAATTAATCTAGCGTATTTTAGTATAAATATGCTAATTATATATCAAAAGAAGTAATATAACAAATAATTTAAACAAAAAAATTCAAATTTTCAGTGTTAGATTTCAATATTTTGATCTTCATAGTTTCTCTAAAAAAAAAAATAAAAAAAAAAATAAAAAAAAAAATGGAGTAAGCAGGCCAGAAAATGGCCGGTTTACTGGAGTACCTAAGCCGGCCATTTTTTGGCCGGCTTGGACATTTTTAGCAAAAGTCCGAAATCTGAACATAATTAATAATTTCTATTAAACTTTGGATATTAATAAAAATGTCGGCTCATATCTGTGTATATATATACATGCGTTTCTTTTGTGAGACAGGTTCAGTGAACCTAGACACATTTGGCATACCACGAATCTTTCTTTAATCTTTAAGTTTCAATTTGTCTTGTCAAGTCAGTGATTTCACCATCGGTTTTGCTATATGGGACAGGTGTAAATCCTGCAATAAGGTGAAAGAAGAGTTATAATTAATATTAGAAATTTTGATTATATGATTAGAGAGTAGTTAGAGAGTACAAATTGCAACTTGTAAGATAAAAGAGATATATATGGCATCTTCGAATATTGGATGTGCCTATAAATTAAAAGGATCTTATGTCACACAAAATAATATATAATTGATGTACAAATGTCTGGCACATTAATTGATTAAATTTATTGAAATAAAATTACCAACTTGAAGATTATTGATCGGACAAAATTAACCATTTAATTTTATTAGCAGATAATGTGTTGCCAAATATTTTCAAATTGCATCACATTAAATTAAATACATTAAATATATAAGGGAGCAGGTAGGCCAATTAATTAATTAGACAAAATCAACAGATTCTTTGCATCACATTAAATACACAATTGATCTATCTATTTAGAACATACATATAGTTTTATTTTCTGAATTAATTTGATAATTTTTTTGAGGCAAGAATTAATTTGATAATTATTTTATAAATTATCAAAAAAAGTATTATTGTCAATATACTTCCCATTTGGTAGGGACAAGTATCCTCTCCATTATTGTAAAAGATTCCCTTCACTTTACAGTTTGAGATTAACTCTCAACCGCTATGAGATTGGGGCTAGCGCAGGGGCAGTATTATTGGGCTTTGAGATTCGTGCCAAGTTAAAAAGAATGGTCAGGATCAAGTAATTGTAAAAGATTCCCTATTTGGGGAGGATGTGAATTCTTTTTGTAGTGCAGCAGCCGAATTTCCAAATGATCTTCATTGAAGCATTGGTTTTCTCAATTGGCCATATTATTACTTTGATTTCAAACAATAACAACAACTAACCCTTTGTTACTCATTTCAAAGCAAAAGAAAAATAAAAAGACTTTAAAAGGAACAGTTATTATTGCCTGTTAATTACCACTGCGATTTATTTTTATTCTTTCTTTTAGTTTTTTTTTAAGAGAGAAAGTACCCAACTATTAGATCAGAAAATTTTACATTGTGTCCTCTTTTTCAAAACATAGAACAAAATACCCTCTCAAAATTCTTAACAAAATGCTCTTGTGGATCGATTCTATTTTTCTCCTCTCTTCACCTCCCTCCCACTTCTCCCTATTTACTATTCAATAACTGGTACTTGTTTAGACTGCACTCTCATGTCAACACAAAATAATATATAATTGATGTACAAAATGTCTGGCACATTAATTGATTAAATTTATTGAAATAAAATTAGCAACTTGAAGATTATTGATCGGACAAATTTAACCATTTAATTTTATTAGCAGATAATGTGTTGCCAAATATTTTCAAATTGCATCACATTAAATTAAATACATTAAAAGGAAGCGACTAATTGTCCCCAAGCTTCTTTCCCCAGTTTTCCCCCCAAAAAAACTATCATTTGACTTACGCGAATACTGTAAAACTCTATAACCAATAATGTAACTTCAACAACAAATCATGTATAATAAGTAGCTTAAAAATCTTACAATCCAAGTTAGTTGCAAACAGTTAGCAACTTGCAAAAATATTGTACTTCCGGCTGTACTTGAAAAACTAACGGCTTTTAGAAGGTTTCAAAAACAAACTACTTCTCAAACTTGTACTTATTTACAAATAACACCTAACATTGTGCAAAATTAATTTTTTTGCATCAAAATTAAATTTTTTTTCGAAATAAAAATTAATTTTTTTTTTATTTCGTATTTTTTTTCACGTATTTTTTTTATAAAAATAAGACTTATATACTGTAAAATTAGCAGATGCAAACTATAAAACTAACATATGGGAACTACAAAGACATTAATACTGTAAACTTACTAGATAAATACTGGAATTTTATTAACTGTTATACACTGTCTAATGCAGTTTATCAGTACAACTGTTAAACAGATCCTGTAACTATGATTAACCAGAGTGAATATTGTAAATTGTTGCACATATCCTGTAAAATTGTTATATGTATAATATAAAATTAGCATCTGCTAATTTTATAATTTGCATATGCTAATTTTAATATTTAAGTCTTATTTTACATGATATAGATCCATATATAAATATTAATAATTGTTATATGTATCCTATAAAATTGTTAGAGTGAGGCTATGGTGCTATGCATAGCACGGATGGGGTCCGTGCTACGGCTCAAAATTTGACTTTTCAAAATTCTAACGGTCGATCCAACCGTTCATTGTGATAACCATATGAATATGTACTTGCAAACTAAATTTTATATTTTTTCGAATTTTTTTACTATTTTTTTAGATAGGTAGAATTTTGATGGTCCAGAATTTTCAGAAAACATTGATTTTTCTACCTATCTAAAAAAATAGTAAAAAAGTTCGAAAAAATATAAAATTTAGTTTGCAAGTACATATTCATATGGTTATCACATTGAACGGTTGGATCGACCGTTAGAATTTTAAAAAGTCAAATTTTAAGCCGTAGCACGGACCCCATCCGTGCTATGCATAGCACCATAGGCTCACTCAAATTGTTATATGTATCCTGTAAAATTGTTATATGTATCCTGTAAAATTGCACATATCCTGTAAACTAAAGTGAATACTGTAACCAAAGTGAATCATAGTAAAAACTGTCTAATTCATAACCTTTATACCTGACTAATATATCCTGTAATAAACTGCATCAATACTATAAACTTACTAGATAAATACTGGAATTTTATTAATTGTTATACACTGTCTAATCAGTTTATCAGTACAACTGTTAAACAGATTCTGTAACTATGATTAACCAAAGTGAATACTGTAAATTGTTGCACATATCCTGTAAAATTGTTATATGTATCATATAAATTGCATCATGTTATCAACTGCATCCATACTGTAAATTGTTACATATATCCTACATAACTTATATATCCTATAAAAATATTGCATAAATCTTGTGAAATAACTTATATATCCTATAAACTGTTAAAGTATTTCAAAAGTGCAAAACTTCAATACTGAACAATTAGATGGATCCTGTAAACTAAAAATACTCTATAGAACATTTAAACCTGATTGATAAATCCTGTAAACCTAGGAGATAAATCCTGTAAAATATTGTATAGATCATGTAAATCTATTAGATATATCATGTAAATAGATGTTGTAAACTAAAATTTTCAAATATTGATCGAGAGAAGCGCGATCGAGAAAGTATACAGATCGTCGATTTGAAGAAAAAAACAAAATCAACAAATCGACAATTGCATGGTGTCAAAAGTCAAAATAGTGGAAAATCAGGATCTAAATTTGAGGAAAAATTAATTAAAAAATTGAAAACCCTAGATCCTTCAAAAAGATCGAATCAATGACAAATAAAATCTGAGAAAATCAATCAATCATAACTGGACCAAAGTTTGAGATGCAATATCGCGATTGTATGATTTTGAGGGCTAAAATTGAAGGAAAATTGAAGCTGTAGTCTGAAATCAAAACCACTTCGATATTCAAGAAAATTGAGGTCTGAAATCAAAATTAAATCGGCTTTAAGAGGGACGAAGCTGTAGACAGACACCACCGTTGTCTTCTTCGTCGTCCAAGTGGTCCAGTACTTCGTCGCCGTCGCTGCCGTCGACTGGTAACTTTCTTTTTCTTCACCGTCGCTCGCGCGCCGCTACCGCCGCTGCTGCCGTCGCTGCCGCCGCTGCCGCCGCTGCTGACCGTATAGAGCAGGACACAACGAAGGGGTGGCGCGGAGAGAGAAATGGCGGAGCACGGTCAGAGCGTGAGGAAGATGGGGGCAGCTACGATCTGGCCGCGTTAATCTCCTCTGCTATCTGCGAGAGAGAGCTCTTGATTTCTTCATATTCAAAAGGTCTCAATTTCTTTGGATTCTAGTTTTTAGATTTATCGGAGAAGAAGGAGACCGATCAGATAAATTGAGAAAGAGAAAAGAGATCGGAAAAGTTAGTTTTAAATAAAATTGTTTGGAGTTGGACCGACCGTTAAAAGGCAGTTAAAAGCTTATCCAAAACATCCGGGGATTTTCCGGGGATTGATAAGAGGGGATTAATACCTTTTCTCTTAAATATATAAGGGAGCAGGTAGGCCAATTAATTAATTAGACAAAATCAACAGATTCTTTGCATCACATTAAATACCCAATTGATCTATCTATTTGGTAGGGACAAGTATCCTCTCCATTATTGTAAAAGATTCCCTTCACTTTACAGTTTGAGATTAATTCTCAACTGCTATGAGATTGGGGCTAGCGCAGGGGCAGTATTATTGGGCTTTGATAGTCGTGCCAAGTTAAAAAGAATGGTCCGGATCAAGTAATTGTAAAAGATTCCCTATTCGGGGAGGATGTGAATTCTTTTGTAGTGCAGCGGCCGAATTTCCAAAAGATCTTCATTGAAGCGTCGGTTTTCTCAATTGGCGATATTATTACTTTGATTTCAAACAATAACAACAACTAACCCTTTGTTACTCATTTCAAAGCAAAAGAAAAATAAAAAGACTTTAAAAGGAACAATTATTATTGCCTGTTAATTACCACTGCGATTTATTTTTATTCTTCCTTTTAGTTTTTTTTTTTTAAGAGAAAAAGTACCTAACTATTAGATCAGAAAATTTTACATTGTGCTCTATTTTTTCAAAACATATAACAAAATACACTCCTCTCAAAATTCTTAACAAAATGCTCTTGTGGATTCTATTTTTCTCCTCTCTTCACATCCCTCCCACTTCTCCCTATTTACTATTCAATAACTGGCATGGTTCTTGTTTAGACCGCACACTCTTTTTTAATAAAATCATGTTAATAACCTAGTTCATATTTCAGAACAGCTGGCCTCTTCTATTTAATAACCGGTATGGACATCCACAATAAATCATGTTATATTTTCAAAACAAAACTATACACCATATGTACACCAAGGCTGTTCAAAGTTTTATAATTTAACCTCCTTCTACTTCTTTGCTACACGCGACTGCCCCCTTTCTGAATAGCGACTCCCCCAAATTCTTTCCGCTGTCTTGCCAAAAATTGGTCCGATTTGAGTTACAAAAACAAAAACTTTGCTCCAGAGACAAGGCAACGAGTGAAAATTCGGCCAATTGTTTCGATTTAACCCCGATTTTGTCAATTTTCTGCATATAACTCGTCCACCGAGACAACTCGGCTGACTCGGCCAAAACTCAGTCTAACTTGGCTTAACTCGGTCTGACTCAGCCAGAAAATCGGCTAACTCGGCCAAGTCAAGCACTGTTCAACCCAGTGTTGCTGAAAAACTCGCACGAGCGCGGGACTTGTTGGGAGTTTTTCGGAAAAGAGAGAAAAAACAGAAAACAGGGCAGCAGCCGAATTTTTCACAACTTCATTGATTAATTAACATAAACAGATCTGGTATTTATAGTGGTTCATATCCCTAATTTCGCACCCCACTAACTCCACTAACTTTGCTATAACTAACCTATAACCAACCCACTACATGACATATTAATTAAAAACTACCCACTACTTCCTGCACATGTCTAAATAGATAACTTGCTGCCTAAGTTTACAATCAGTTTTTAATTACTTCTAAACAGAAAATAAAACTGCTCTAAAAACCGAAACTTAAAAAACTGCATCTTTTATTCATTTTTCTGCTGACTTGGATTATTTTCAACACCCCCCCTTAATCCAAAGTCCAGCACATTCATCATGTCTCGACACCAGTTAAACTTCTCTCGTGGGAGTGATTTGGTCAGCACATCTGCAACTTGCTGGTTCGTGTTCACATACTGCAACTCTATCATCTTTTGCTCAATCAGATCTCGTATGAAATGGAGCCGAGTGTCTATGTGCTTTGTTCTGTTGTGATGCACCGGGTTGTTACTAATTGCAATTGTCGACTGATTATCACAATAGAGTATTGTTGCACCTTTCTGCTCACAATCTAACTCTTCCAATAAGCGCCTTAACCATACACCTTGGCATGCTGCTGTTGTTACTGCATTGTACTCAGCTTCTGCGGTTGATAGTGCAACTGTTGATTGTTTCTTCGAATTCCAACTTATTACGCTGTTGCCAAAGAAGAACACCTGACCTGTTGTGCTTTTTCGATCATCTATGCTACCTGCCCAGTCACTATCGCTGTAGCCTATCAAACACAGTTCATCAACACCCTTGTACCACAGACCATAGCTTGTTGTACCTGCAATGTACCTAAGAATTCGCTTTGCTGCTCCCATGTGTTGTTTAGTTGGATTCTGCATGTATCTCGCAACCATTCCAACTGCATGTGTGATGTCTGGTCTTGTGTGCGTCAAGTACAACAGACCTCCCACCAAACTCCTAAACCGAGTTGCATTTGCAGCTCCGGCTCCATCAATAGCTAACAACTTCTCATTTGTATTCATTGGAATTAGTACGAGATTGCAATCTTTTAATCCGAACTTTTCTACCAAGTCTCTTGCATACTTTCGTTGGGACACAAAGATTCTTCCCTTCTCTTGTTCAACCTCCAGACCTAGAAAGTAATGCATTTCTCCTAGATCGGTCATCTCAAACACACGCATCATTTGCTCTTTAAACTCCTTCACCATTGCGTCATATGTGCCAAAATAAATCATACCATCAACATAGAGACATACTGCTATTAAACATAGAGATTAGGCTCATTCTTGCTTCTCTCAAATCCCAATTTCTGAAAATGTGCATCAATCTTGCTGTACCATGCACGGGGAGCCTGCTTCAAACCGTATAATGCCTTGAACAAACGGTACACCCACTGTTCTTTGCCCTTCACCACAAACCCTTCCGGTTGCTCAACATAAACCTCTTCTTTTAGTTCACCATTTAGGAATGCTGACTTCACATCAAATTGATAGATAGGTTGTCTCAATTGGGCAGCCATTGCAATCAACAACCGAACCGTTTCAAATCTTGCCACCGGGGAGAACGTCTCTTCATAGTCTATGCCTTGCTTTTGTGCATATCCTTTTGCCACTAACCTCGCTTTGTATTTTAATACACCACCATCTGGACCAAATTTAGTCTTGTAAACCCATTTAACTCCAATCGCATTGCGATCTTTTGGTAATTCCACCAACTTCCAGGTTTGGTTTTGCTCGATTGAACTCATTTATTCTTTCATTGCTTGCACCCATTCCTTTCTTTCTACGGCTTCTTCATAAGACAATGGATATGCTACATACATAACCTGAGTTGCTTCATACAATTCTTGTAAGGACCGTACCTTTCTTCCTTGTGTATCCGGATCAACCATCCGATGTGATGTGCTACTCGAGCTTGGACTGCTTTGCGGTTGCTCACTGCTGCCTTCTTCTTCTTCGTCTTCTATTTCTGCTATTGGTGTGTTGTCTTCCTCCATAGACCAACTCCAACTAGCATTCTCATCGAACATGACATTTCTACTGACTATAATCTTCTTTGTCACCGGATTAAACAACCTATAACCTTTAGATTGTATGCAATACCCAATGAACACACACTTTTCAGATTTTGAGTCCAGTTTTTTTCGATTTTGTGTACTTATGAGAGTGTAAGCAATGCACCCAAAAACACGCAAATGCCCCACACTGGGCTTCCTTTCAAACCACGCTTCAAATGGTGTTTTGTTCATCACTGCCTTGGTTGGTGATAGATTTAGAACATATACCGCTGTTGCTACTGCTTCAGCCCAAAAACTATTCGGCATACCTTTAGATTTCAGCATACTTCTTGCTAGTTCTACTACCGTGCGGTTCTTGCGTTCAGCTACACCGTTTTGCTCAGGTGTGTATGGAGTGGTCAGCTGCTGTAGCACCCCTTCTTTCTCACAAAACTGCTTGAATTCTTTTGATTGAAACTCACCACCGCGATCTGATCTTAGAACTTTTAGCCTAGCCCCTGTTTGCGTCTCTGCCATGGCTTTGAACCTTTTGAACAGCCCAAATGCTTCACTTTTATAGCTAAGGAAATAAACCCAGGTCATTCTACTATAATCATCAATAAACAACATAAAATACTTGCTTCCTCCCATTGATTAAACCTCCATGGGACCGCACAAATCAGTATGCACCAACTCGAGTACCTTGGCTGCACGCATCGACTGATATTTTGGAAATGGCAACTTCGATTGCTTGCCAAACACACATCCTTCACATAACCCGATTTCACCAATTTCGGGTAACCCATTCACCATTTTCTTTTGATTCAACAATCTCAAACCATTCATGTTTAGATGACCATACCTCAAATGCCATAACTCGCTGGAACTAATCTCCTTGGCTGCAAGTGCCTTGTCTTTCACCTTGGCTATCTCCAGAGGGAACAAGTTGTTTTGTGTCTTCTTGATTATTGCCATCGTCTGATCCGTGGCTGCATCTACAATTCTGCAATTGTTGCCTTCAAACTTGATGATACACCCGCTACCCATCATCTGACCGATGCTGAGAAGGTTTTGGGACAGTTGAGGAATATAGTACACATCATGTAGCATCCGTGTTTTGTGACTGCTGGTCTGCACGACTACTCTTCATTTTCCTTCAACATGAATCTCTTTATCGTCACCAAGTTTTACTGCCTTCTTGTATGACTCATCTAGTTCATCAAATAGATGTTTGAAACCCGTCATATGGTTTGAGCACCCGCTGTCCAAAAACCAGATTTGACTCGCATCTGATTCTTCATAGGTTTTGGCCATGAACAACTGTGCCTGATTGCTCTTCTCTTCAACAAAACTTGCTTGTCCTTCTTCTCTTTTCTTCTTGTAGCAGTCGGCCTGCACATGACCGGGCTTGTGGCAGTAATAGCACTCCACGTCTTGACCTTCTTCTCTCTGTTTCTTGTAGCAATCGGCTTGCATATGCCCTTTCTTGTGACAGTAGTAGCATTCTACATCTTTCTTCGGTTGATTAGAATGCGGTTGATTGTAACTAGGCTTGCCTCTGCCTCTGCCGCCTTGACTGCCTCGACCTCTGCTGTAACCTTGGCCTCTACCTCTGCCTTGCTGTTGGCTTCTTGAGGAATTGCCATTGGTATAGAAAGCTTTGGTGTCATCCTTCACTTCTGATCTGTTGAGACGAACTTCATGGACCTGCAGTGATCCCATCAACTCATTAAACGTGTAGGTGGACAGATCTTTGGATTCTTCGATTGCCGCCACCACATGATCAAACTTGGTTGTCAGGCTGCGCAACACCTTCATCACCACCGTCTTTTCTGGAAGATCTTCTCCACAACTTCGGATTTGGTTGACTATTGTTGTAACTTGCGTGAAGAAGGATTGAACTGACTCGCCTTGTTTCATGTTCAATGTCTCAAACTCCCGTCTCAAGCCCTGCAACTTGATGGCTACCACCTTGGAACTTCCCTGAAATGCGGTTTTCAGAGTTGTCCAGGCCTGGTTTGCTGTTTCTGCTGCTGCAATCTTTGCAAACACCGATTCGTGTACGGCTTGCTGAATGAAGAAGAGCGCCTTTGCATCTCGCTTGGCTGTGTCGATTGGTGTCGGATCAGGATTCGGTATTCCCTTGTCTGCTAGTTCCCACAAGCCATGAGATTTCAGCATAGTTCGTACCTTGATGCTCCAGAATTCGTAATTCTCACCCTTGAACAAAGGTACCATCTGATTTGACATGCTAATGGTGGTGTTGTTGCCTGCGTCGGCCATGGTCGGATCTGCCTTGATCTCTCACCTTTGGCTCTGATACCAATTTTGTTGGGAGTTTTTCGGAAAAGAGGAAAAACAGAAAACAGGGCAGCAGCCGAATTTTTCACTACTTCATTGATTAATTAACATAAACAGATCTGGTATTTATAGTGGTTCATATCCCTAATTTCGCACCCCACTAACTCCACTAACTTTGCTATAACTAACCTATAACCAACCCACTACATGACATATTAATTAAAAACTACCCACTACTTCCTGCACATGTCTAAATAGATAACTTGCTGCCTAAGTTTACAATCAGTTCTTAATTACTTCTAAACAGAAAATAAAAACTGATTGTAAACTTAGGCAGCAAGTTATCTATTTAGACATGTGCAGGAAGTAGTGGGTAGTTTTTAATTAGTTTGCCATGTAGTGGGTTGGTTATAGGTTAGTTATAGCAAAGTTAGTGGAGTTAGTGGGGTGCGAAATTAGGGATATGAACCACTATAAATACCAGATCTGTTTATGTTAATTAATTAATGAAGTAGTGAAAAATTCGGCTGCTGCCCTGTTTTCTGTTTTTCCTCTTTTCCGAAAAACTCCTAACAAAATTGGTATCAGAGCATTTTTATTTTCAACAGGACTCGGGTGAAACTTGGATTGGACATGATGTTTAATACCATGCTACACTTCTTTCTGAGGGGTGATGTTTTCGTTGTCTTGCAAGAGGTCATAAGATGATGGACTGTAGAACTTCCAGGAAATGCTTTAACTGCAGAGCAACATGTCATCTAGCAAAACAATGTAAAGCACCTTCTACAAAAAATGTCATTAAGCCTGTGGTCAACAAAACTGATTGAATTCCCCACCACATTATGAGAGAAGATCAACAGGTTCCAGTTACAGTAGAAGAGCAACAAAATTTGAAGCCTATAAAATCCAATGTGGAGGAGATAAGAAAGTAAACCAGACAAAGAATTTACAATTCTCAGAATAAATCAATGGCAATTCCTAACAATTGGCTCAACATGCAAATGAATGAACCGGGTCTCAAAAAAAACAACCGGGTGCAAGAACTAAGGGTTTTCTTACCACCAAGATACGAGCTTGATGTTGTCACACCCCGGGACAACCCGCCACGTATTTCTACGTAAGGCGTATTCACATCACATACATTATCAATAACAATATAAATAAAGCCACATTTATTTCATAATCAAAAGAGTTTCACAAACGATCATGGCGGACATGGCTAGTAACACAAGCACTGCCATGCCTGCTCAATGTATCAATTATTGAATCATAGAAACAAAACTAAACAACATGTGGCAATTTATCAATCATAAGCCTTCCCGCTTAGTCTCACTCTTGTCCTTGCTCGAATCCTTCTTCGCCGTTACCTGGAACCCACGTAAAAGTGGAACGGGTGAGAGATCGAACCTTCTCTCAGTGCGGGATTTAGTTCCAGCCCAGAGCTTATAAAACCTTTACTTATTCTCACAAATATGAACATACATAATTAAAATGCGTATGCTTCTTTTAATGCAATGCATATCCTATCATTACTTACTACTTTCATTTACTTTTAAAATTCTGTTAATCTATTTCGTGTGCCTCACTAGACGGTGAATTCATATGCCGCTAGGTCTTGGCGGTGAGAGGACCGCTTCCGCCTACAATCACGTCCGTGACAGGACCGCTTACGTCTACAATCACGTACGCGATAGGACCGCGTCAGCCTACAATCACATCCGTGACAGGACCGCTTTCGCCTACAGTCACGTTAACGAGGGGTCCAGTCGAACACTAGACCCAATGTATACATCCCAATATGCAAGCTAGCATATCGGCCCCTGTTCAGTTTCCTAACTCGTTCATGTCATGCACTTTTATTCAATCACAATTCATGCCATGCTCAATACATCCTATTCATGCAAGTCCATTGGTCAATGTATGAATCCTATCATTTCATGCAATTTATTTATGTACTACTCAAGTCATACGAATGGTTCGAAAAACAACATGCATAATTCCAACTAATGCCATAATAATAAACAGTTGAATGACAATCGGCAAGTAAGATAGTTTTATAAAGTCTAGGAAACCCGCACCTGTTATTGTAAGGAACTCACTAGACGTCCTGGGCTCTTCTAGAACTTCTGAACTTGAGCCTAAATCATGTACGCATAATTTCTGGTTAATATTCTTCGATGGTCATTTTGAGGTTCTCTGTTTACTAACTAAAATTCATTGTGATTACTAAAATATATGCTAAGTGTGTGTGAAATACTACTCATCCTTTCATTAGAAAATCATGAAAAGAAATAAAATACGTATGAACAAGAATCATTAAAATTCAAGAAGTCGAATAATTTAATTAAAGCCTTCGCAAAAGTCTATTAAATAGATTAATAAATTTATATAAGCATCAAATTATTACTAGTTATAGATAACAAGGCCTATTCAATATAGGCTCTATTAAATAAATTGTCAAATAAAGTAGTGAACTTATAACCTAATAGAAATAACTTAAGCATCTTATCAAAAGAAATAATTATCATTTGCTAAAGTATTATCATGCGAAATATACGAATAAATATTATGAAGGTTAGTGTTAATCTAGTTTCTTGTATAATTCTATTATTGTCTTACTAATGATCTATTAAAATTTTGTTACAGAAATTATAAACTTTAAAATACACATTGACGTTCGTGCACTTTAAGTTGGATTATCGTTTATGATTGTTTGAAAATTTAGAACATCTAGGTTCCATGAATCAAATCGCAACCCAAATGCATTAAACACAGGGGATCCAATCCGTATAGGTGCTATATATTTTCACCGTTATAGATTGAAGACCATAAACACAATAAAGAAATAATATTAAAAGGAATTCATTACTCTACTCCAAACCAAGCCATATTAGATGTCAATGCATCATTGAAGCGTTGGATTTAATTAAGAAACAGAAACAATGTTACCCTACTCCAAACCAAGCCGTATTAGATGTCAATGCATCATTCAAGCGTTGGATTTAAGAAACAAATCAAGAAAAAGAATAATAAAAATTATCTTAAGTGATTTAGTTTGTTTGTCTCAAACTACGTCGGATGTCATACCAGTTGTAGTGTTGAGACTTTATATTTGTTTTATTTTAATCAAGAAAAATTCGAGTAACTAATTTTCAACAAAAAGAAGTCGATCTAGTTAACGTTTAGGAGGAAATAAAAACTATAACTTAAATAATATTGTAATTTAATGAGTTAGTATTTTTACCTTAGAATGCTAATGAATTAAGGAAACTCAGTCCTAGTATTTCTTGTATATGAAAAAGATTGATTTGGCTAGCGAGAGAGAGGGAGAGAGAAAGATGTCGGCTAGAGAGAAAAATAGAGAGATGGTGGCTGTGGAGAGGGGGGGGGGGGTGAGGTAAGGGGTTTATATAGAGGCGAGGTTAGGGTTGTCTTCAGATTTTGGTTGGGTTGGATTGGGCTTTAATGGACCATAATTAATTAATCTTACCGCTTTAGGCTAATGACAAAATTCTGTTTTCTGCAGTTTTAATTTTCATTCTTAAAGATAAATCTACCTGGACTTATAGGTTCATAATTCGAGAAAATTTACTACATAAGGATCGTAGGATTTTCTGTTACGGTTCAAATGCGACTGGTTTCAACTTAGTCGGAATTTCCAGTGAGGCGGAATGATTAAAATAGTCGACAGAGGTCTGCAGTTTCCGAACAATACTGTTTACTGACTTTGGAATTTTATGGAGAATTATTCGTTGAGAATTTGGGGTAGGTTTCTAAACAAAATGTGTAGATATTGAAGTTAAATTTTCCGATATTAAATTTCATGGAAATCCGAATTAACATGAGTGAGGTGTGGTGAGAATACTAACAGCTGTCCGTCTGAAAAATCCAGCTGAAGTCAAATTTAGAAGGTTATTAAAAGGGGTAGCTCAAATTTAGGTTTTAATTAACGATTTGATTAGTATTTATTTCCTAATTGTTGTGGCCAGGTAAAGAGACATTCATTTCATAAATGTTTGTATTTTTCTACAAGATTTCTTACGACATTTTCTATATGGATAATTGCGCGTGCGATCCTAACTCAAGATGTGTGTATATTAGATCGGTTTCTCGTTTGGACTCTTCTTTTACAAAGTGTTTAAACTTTCTAGTATTAATTTGTATAAAAATTATCATATTTTAAATAAGCTATGAAATGTACCTAGTTGTGATGAAGTGTTACATATATACTTATAATAGTCGTTACGTTCACTCGGGACAATTTATGATAATGACTAAAAAAGTCAGCGTGACGGGACGTTACAGATGTGGTAAGAAAACCCTTACTTCTCTTGGTGGTAAGAAAACCCTTAGTTCTTGCACCCGGTTGTTTTGGTTGAGACCCTTAGTTCTGCAGACTAATTGCATCTATATAACTATGCCATTCTGTTGGAATTTTGAACCCATGGGCCTCTAGTCCCAGGGCCTCTAAGGAACATCAATCGTACAAAAGCAATATAACTTGCATTACTGATTTCTTTTTTTCATGAGAAAAGTTGAGAGATTGGAAAAGTTCGATTGAAATTTATTAGACGGTTGAGATCGCCCTGTTCAAGGCGAGACGCATTCAAGTGTTGGTATATGTAATCCTTAATTAGTGAATATCTTGTCACATCAGTATTGAAAATGAAACGATGAACAACGGGGTGATCTTCGCTAATGGAAAATTAGCAAATGCTGACACGCCAGCCTGTGAAGTTCCGCAACACTGGCCCTATTCACCCGCTTACCTGTCAGCCTGTGGCCGACAGTAAACGCTTCGGTGGTGTTACATTTGAGGAGATCTGGAGTGTGACTGTTTCCTGGCCCGCAGTGCAGGCTCTAATTAGCTGGTGCGGTCTTAGTTTTTTCTTCAGATTCAGATTGTATCATTTCTTCCAATGGTTTTGGCTGAAGAAAAAAATGGCAAGTGGCTTAATATATGATTTTTCATTTAATGAAGCCACTTGAGAGGATCCTTTTTTTTTTTTTTTTGATACAAAGCATGAAGCCACTTGGGAGGATCTAGCTAAGTATCCTTTATATTTTAAATCCTGCGTATGAACAAACACTCATTATGCTGTGCTTTACTCTTTTTCACTGAGAGAAGCTCCATAGTACTTATCAACCGCATATATTGGCAATTCATTGATCTGTGACACGACAAAATATTTGAAAGGTATTGTTCCTGGCCTGCATAAAAGCTGTGTTCACTGAACCTGGACAGATTTCCAAAATATAACAGGGAGAGAGCATCAACCTTTTAGATGTGGTCTCTATCTCAATCCTCGTATCTATTGAAATTCTGGCGGCCCACTATAGAAAGCATATGATATTTCTATTCTTCAGTCCATGTATATTGAGTACCGTGTTATTAATTATCATTGATTACAATATGAAGATTAGCAATTTTAATAATTTGTTTATTTACTGGATAATCATCTGCAACTTAAATGTGCCAACTAAAGGAAGGAAATTAGTTTTCCAGGCAGCGGCTAGTACTACCATCTTTCTTTTTTTGTGTAAACCCACGAGGATTTTCATGGACACACATAAACATGCTCTTAAGTCGCATTTAAGGAAGTATTTACCTTGGTTGTAAATTAAAATATATTAAATGAAGTACTTTAGAAACTACTAATGCTAGGTTCTTATATTGAAGGATGAAGTTGACATATGAACAAGGATCAAAAGATACCTTTTACTATTGAATTACATAGGTGAGAAAAGGAGAAGTTTTGCAAGAGTGTGATTCTCTTCTTCAATTAATGTAGTCTAAAATCATGGAAAGGTGCAGTTTCAGTTGCATCCTCTTCATTTCACGAGCAAACAAAAGAAATATATCATTGCGCTAAAGAAATCTCTTTCATAGTCCAACGGTCCTATATATACCATTGCACTGAACACAAGCTAGGTGGCAAAGAAATAACTTCTTTCATAAGAAAGAAGGAAGCAAGTAGGTTGTCCCCTGGAGTTCCCTTCAAGCACTTCTTTGAGGCCTAAGATGTTGTGCACGGGCCATTATGAAGTGTTTGGGGGAACTCTCGTTGGCACCCAACATGTACTAGGTATGTAATCAATGGGTGAGTTTGAGGCACATATAATTAAGTTGATTGTTCTCTTGAGTTCCCTTCAAGCACTTCACATTGACCTACACTGCATTGCATGCACAAAGGTGGTATTTGAAGTGTTTGGGGGAACTCTTGATGGCAACCCGCACTCCTATAGACATAGCTAGATACCACAAATAAACAATCAGCTGGTTGTTCTCTGGAGTTCCCTTCAAGCACTTCACCATAGCTTGTGGCGTATTCGTGCCATGGTTGAGGTTGTTGTGAAGTGTTTGGGGGAACTCCGGATAGCACTCAACAATACAACAAATAGGCCCCACGAAGAAACTACAAGTTGGGTGTACCCTGGTGTTCCCTTCAAGCACTTCAGTAAAGCCAAAAATCTTACACAGTGGCTATAATGAAGTGTTTGGAGGAACACTAGATGGCATACAACATTTCATAGATGTGGATATATGGTGCAATTATATGGGAAGAAATGACCAGTTTGGTGTCCTTTTGAGTTCGCTTCCAGCACTTCATCTTAGCTTGAAATAACACCTAGCCCAGTTTCAAAGATATTGCGACAGCTATTTCCCTGTGGTACTAATGAGATAATGTGAACTACTGTTAGTCTTAATGCCATTCACAAAGGGGAATATAATGCAGATGGCATCAGTTAGTCTTAATTAAATGTACACAATCTGGCACCAAAGTTGTATGTATGCTTCATATAACCTTTCCTCCAACTATCAACGAGGGATTCAATCCAATATTTTGGAAAAACCAGGGTTGCAAAATCCAAGTCAAATATAATAGGTGATTTTAAATTTTTCTACCTTTTATATACTATCTAAATCTCTGTTGCATTATGTTATCATTCTTTCACAGGGTGAATCATACACAAAAACATGAGTTGAGAAAATTAATTGATTAATCTAACAATAGTTATCATGTAGCAGTTTGACTCTAGGCATCCTGCTCTAGGACTGGCTTGCTGTCCGGTTATGAGTCATCGAATAGATAACACTGAAAAGATAACAGGTTTACAATTACTATGGCCCGGGATCACCAGAAATTACAAGTCATTTATTGTTCTCTGTGAGTATATATATTAGCAATGCCATGCATGGTTGTTGTGATTAAGGTTAACTATGTAGATCATCTTGAAATGTGTCAGCATAATGCACCTTGATTAATTGATAAATTAAATATTTAACACCATTAGGTTTAGATCTCTGAGATGTTAAATCTATATAAAAGATGGTAAATTTGTACGGTTTGTCACTAGTACAAAAAACCCCTTCACCGACCCTCAACCACCGACTGTTTTAATATGTAACAGTCGGTGTAGAGACTGCTGGTAAAATCGTAAATAAGAAGAACCTCAACACCGACTGTTCTATTACAAAAAACCGTCGGTGAACCAACACCGACTGTTTTTTTTTAAAAACAGTCGGTGTTAAGCAGTGACCAACACCGACTGTTTTTTAAAAAAACAGTCGGTGTTGCTCATACCCTACACCAACTGTTTTTTTAAAATTTAAAAAAACAGTCGGTGTTGAGCAGTGACCAACACCGACTGTTTACAGTCAGTGTTGCTCGAACCCTGCACAGACTGTTTATCTCTTTCGATTCATTCCGAAAATTTTTGTCCCCGGCTTTATCACTTTCAATCAGCGGCGAAGAATTTCATTTCCCTAAATTTCAATCAGCGGCTTTATCTCTCTCCCCCTTCTAAATCTCTCTCCGCTGCTTTGAGACGGCCGAGAGGCGAGGTACAACCTGAGATCGCGCGGGAGAGGTAAAACCTGAGATCGCGCGCTTTCAACGCTTGGATTCCGATTCAGCTTAAAAAGCGCCACGCTTACTCGACCTCTCTCTCTAGGGTTCCATCCTTCATCCATCCATCCATGGCGGATAGCAGCGGCGGCGGCGGCGCCTCTAAACTGAAACAATTGAGGAGTTTCGACGGGAACGATGCCTATATTAGAGCAGATAAGATCGATCTAACGACTTTGGATATACAGCTCGAGAAGCACTACACGAAAGGCTGGACGAAGGATAAAGCTGCGAGTGGAGGAGGCGCACCGCAAGGTCCGAGAGAAGATTGGGAAATCGATCCGTTAAAGCTCGAAATCCGATACGTGATCGCTCATGGCACCTATGGTACTGTCTATCGTGGCACCTACGATGGCCGAGATGTAGCAGGTATTCAATTCAATCTCGTTTTTTCAATTTTATGAAATTTGTGGTTGTTAAATCTCTATCAATGAATACTTAATACTTAGAATTATCTATTTGGCATGAAAGGAATCGGGTTTGAAATTTCATAGGTCCAGATGTGAGATGTGCTCCTCTTGCATGAGTAAAAACTAAAAAGTGTATGTGATTAGAGGTTCTAGTAAGGATTGTAGACTTGTTCGGTATCAGTCGCGGCAAGATTCGAGGGGATTGGGGATAAAAGCTGAGAAAGAGGCAATTTTCTCTTGACAAAACTTTTCATGTAGATCTTCCTATTTTAGATTTCTGAAGGTTGTCTCTGGCTTTTAGGTTACGAAATACATATTATTTTTATATGATCGTTTGTTAATCAGTGGAAATGATCTGGTAATGGGAGCTTGATTTGTGTTCAATGTTGTCGTTTGATTTTTCAATATTTTGGATGTCGGTTTGGTTTATATATGCAATGTATTCCTTTATTTTAGATTACTTTTTATTTTAGATTACTGTTGTAGTCTTGTTATGTCAAGCTTATTCGTTGTCTCATGTGCTCAGGTGAAAAACTAGGAGTTTGGTTAGCTCTCTTTCCAACTGTATACCTCTCGGCTGGTACTGCAACCGCTTGGAAATACAGGTAGAACATACACTACTTGAACAAATAGTTCTCTCCCCCTCTTTTATGCTTCCTTGCTTGTCTTAGTTTCACTGCATTTTTATATTCATAATATCACTGCAATTTGTTGAGCCAGTTGAGGGTTAATTGGCAGAATCTAGGGTTGGTCACTGTTGCTGGGCTTAACCGCTTAACCGCTTAAGCAAAATCTAGTTAAACAGTTGAGGTTTAGCTGAGCTTAATATTTGTCTTAATTGCACTACTTAGAATTTTGATACCAGTTTGCAGTGCTATACAACACTTGCTGGACATGACCTTGCCGGAGCAATACTTTCTAAAGCTGACAGAGGTAGTATCAGTTGTTTAGACATGGCATAACTTCTTTTTTTAATCAGAGTTCTGTAGATAAGGCTGTTGGTTTTCAAAATTGCAACAAGAGCAAACTCCCTAGTTTATTGGGAAATTCAAAGTTAAGTACTGCAGTTATTGATGTTTAACACCACTAATAGAATATATTAATCAGAAAGGATTAAACTATTCAAAGTTGAAATGTTTAAGTTCTGCAGTTAATGAAGTCAATGTTTTTTTTCTTGTTTTTTCTCATAGTTTATTCTGTACAATTAACTATGTTTGTTCAAAAGATCAGCATGACAGTAGAATTTCATGTTAATTTCGTGATAAGATGAGAATTCAGAAGTTTTCTTTCCAAATAAAGAAGATGGGTTTATCTTGAAATTCTGCAGACTTGTTTGCAAATATCCATATGTCAACTTGCTAAACAGTACTTCATACAGTATGGGGCATACAGGCCTATCTAACAGAATTTGTCATCTCCTTTGCAAAAAATAGAAATTGGAGAAGCTTCAGGATGAAGGAAAAGTAGAGAAACCTTTTCTGAGGAAACAAACAAAAATCAGATTTCCTGAGAAGGACAGAAGTGGTAAAAACGTCATAATATTGGAGAACCTCGAATTTGGGTATGGAGAAAATAAGGTCAGGATTCCTTTTCCGTCCAACCATTTATCACAATAGTTCACAAAAGTACTGTGTTTATATTTTAGAACCATGGGTGTTGTATTGAGCATGTTCTTTTATTGAGATGTTTGTGCCAAAAACTAAATCATGGCCAAATGCGGGTACTTTCTTTGAACTGTTTTGTCATTTTTCCCTTGTATACCATTTTTGATTGGGTAAGTTCTCGATCATATATACTTGTATGCCTCTTTGAGCCATTGTACCTTTTCTTAACCTGGTTTGCTGCTTGGGTGTTTTTTTTGATTGGGTGTTTTAATCAGCTCTCTAAAAATGGTTGTGGGAAAAGCACACTGTTGAAACTTATATTTGGGTTGGAG
Source organism: Carex parvula (assembly GCA_025461045.1). Classification (NCBI taxonomy): domain Eukaryota; kingdom Viridiplantae; phylum Streptophyta; class Magnoliopsida; order Poales; family Cyperaceae; genus Carex; species Carex parvula. Next base: position 693,324 of record JAJGRW010000396.1, on the reverse strand, counting down.
AAGCCTCAAGGCGGTGAAATTTTACTTGGTGATCACAATGTTTACCCCAACTTCTTTGAGCAGAACCAGGTATGATGTACGATAACCTCTTTTCATTATAGCTCCTTTCTTAGCAAAAAGAAAAGGAAAAGAAAAGCCATGCTTCGTTTCTCTGAACAGTCCACAGAATTAAAGAGGAAATTAAAAATGAGTATGCTAGTTGGTTCTAAGAGCAACAGTAAAAACAAGAATTAAAGACAAAAAATAACTGGTACCGGTTCAGTATCAGTTCTTGTTTCTGGTACGTTACCAGTCAGTGCGGTACCAGTTATGGTTACTGCTGCGGTACCAGTCTGCTTATTGTATCTTTTATAAATGAAAATGGAATTTGAGGGCTAGACCCTCATCTTTCATTAAAAAAAAAGAGATGGATTTAATCAAAGAAGAGCTTGGTCGGCCCTGGCAGGAAATTTATTCCGAGCTGTCTCCCTCTCCCATTGCAGCTGGTAAAGCTCATTTCAGTCTTATGCTTTTGTGTGATTTCCATGCATGCCCCTGCAAAACCTCAAGCACACATGCCTGTCAAAAGAAATAAATTGAAGTTGGATATACTAGTGCCATTGAAACACTTTTCCTTGATGTAAGTTCATGGATTTAAGTTGACCGTCTGGTTTTTACATTCACTAGTATTTTCCTGAACTGTTACTTCATGGATTTGATTTTGTTTATATTCTTTTCAGGTATTTGACTGCTGGTTTGAAAGTGGATCGATGCCTTATGCCTATATTCATTACCCTTTTGAAAATGTTGAACTTTTTGAAAAGAATTTCCCTGGCCACTTTATTGCTGAGGGCCTTGACCAAACTCGTGGATGGTGTGTTTTATTTTTTTTGTGGTTTTCCATATTCAATACCTTATAGTAACTAATGTAAGTGCAGACCAGAGACTTGTGAGGAAAGTATATCTAGCTGAAAGGGTTCAAGATGTAACTGGCTAATTGAGTTTGCTAGATATTACAGATGTAATCAAGTAGGAGCTCTTTTAACATGTGTTTTAAAACTTGTATGTATCATTTAAACTTGTATGTATCATTTAATTTTTGCCAGTTGTCACGTCTACAGGTGCAAAAAAAAAAAAAAAAAAAAAAAAAAAAAAAAATCGGTGCTGGGCACCTACACCGACGGTTTTTTCAAAAAAACGTCGGTGTTGGGCGCCTACACCGACGGTTTTTTTCAAAAAAACAGTCGGTGTTGGGCGTCTACACCGACTGTTTTTTAAAGAAAACAGTCGGTGTTGGACGTCTACACCGACTGTTTTTTCAAAAAAACAGTCGGTGTTGGTACCCTACACCGACTGTTTTTTAAAGAAAACAGTCGGTGTTGGTACCTACACTGACTGTTATTTGCCCGTCAGTAAAGATATACCTATACCGGCGGCGCCATCACCGACGCCTCAATAACAGTCGGTATAGGGTTTTTTTAATAGTAGGTGAAGGGGTTTTTTGTACTAGTGTGTGCAACAGATGATTGTAAGATATACAAGTGCTTGTAAGCGACTACAAGAGAGAGTACTCCAAGAGAAATAATTAAATAATATTTCATATTTTTTATTTTTTATAATTCTTCAATCGGTATCAGAACTAATGTCAAGCAAAAAAATTTGTATGGTGCAACATAAAAAAAATAAAAAGATGTGAGTAAAAAAAAACAAAGAAATCCCCCTTTGGATTAACAACCAAAAGCGACGAAGAATGTTAGGCGATATAGAAAAAAGAGAGAAAAAAGGATGAAAAAGGAGAATGTTACATAATGAAAGGAGGGATAATTGATCTCAGATGATTCTCATCACTGATCAATATGAAAAGCCAGCTCAACCTTTTTCGGCCATTAGCAATCAGCTATTAGCACCAGTAGAAAATATACAAATAGTGTCGTCTCATCAGAATCAGATATCTCAAATATGTGATACTGATATCTTTAGGATCGGATGAATTTAAAAGCCGTTCTTGAAAATCACTATCAAGATCGGCCATCTATAAAGAGACAATTCTGGTATGATCCTGATTAGTGGTGATCAAGATCGCAAGCAGGTCCGATCTTGATGTCTGTCTTTTTTGACCGATATTGATTGTTGATTCTCCACTAGTGTAGCCGTTGGAGACAATTAAGTATAGAAAGTAATATTTATAAATCTGTAATTTAATTAGGATCTGTGTGATGGGTTGGGAACCTGTCCGACGTCATTTGGACAGGACTCCTCTCTAAATCGTCTCCAAATCATACGATCATATCTCATCAAAATTGATTAAATTGATGGTAAGAAAAGTTTCAATAAAATACACTTGATTTAAGAACACTCATTAAAAAAAAGATGCCATTACTGTAAAATTAAAAATGGGGTGTCACTGTTGGACTTCCACTCAACTCCATGCTGAGGCTTATGTTATTTGAGAATCCAGTGACAAATGATATGCTTATAAATTGTAGAACTTGTAGGCTGCATGCTCAGATGAAAATTCCATGCCAATCTTTGGTTGATATATTTCATTGTCTAAACAAAAGGGCAAATTCAAGTATGAATCAATATGCATAGCCAAAAAAAAAAAAAAAAAAAAATGGGCAATGAGACATTCACCAAGGGTGTCATCACCTATATACGAAGATTTAGAGTTAAGTTCAACAATTGATAGCAAAACTTAATTGGTTCAACAATACTAGATAAGAACTAAAACATCAAATATCAAATATCTAAAGTACGACATAAAAATCAAATATCTAAAACTCATACAAACGTCCTAAAACATCAAATATCTAGGTCATCTCCGATATCATCCCCGTTGTCATCCTGAGCATCGGGGTTCGATGCATGGTGCGAGCTAGAACCTCCCTATGAGAGTATAACTAAATTTTTTAGGGTTTAATGTTAAGAGTTTACTATTTAGGGTTTAGGGTATAGAATTTTTAGAAGTTTATTGTTCCGTTAGTTGATTTGCTATACTTAGTGTCCTTATTAGTTGTGGATGCCCTTATTGGATTCAAACATACCCAAAAATTGAATTTCGTACCTGATGAGACAAAGAACGTCCCACGCTACGCCTCAACTCCTCCATGAATTGGTTGATCTATGGTTGAAGCACTCCCAACACCTGACCTGAAATTGCATTTATGTCTTCTTGCCTGAGAGGAGGCGGTGCTGAATAATATGATTGCTATTGCCATTGCGATTGTGATGAAGACGTTCGGGACCCACCTGGACGATACAATCATTTCTTTCCTGAAACATGTATTACGTGAACAGTTCATCAGACCACCGGGGCTCGCGCTGGTATTCATTCTCCTATTAAGAATAAACATTTCTACACAAATGAAATTATCAAGGTTAGTTCGAGTAAACTGAAATTGAAATTAATTGTTTTGATGAAATAAAACATCTTACGAATCTTTGTTTGTGAACCAGCATGTTCACTGAGCCTGTGGTTGCAAAGTAACCCTCTCTAGAGGAGGCCCTATTTTGCTGATTCTGGTCGCTCTGCCTAGCAAAGTCTTCGGTGCACCAATAGTCGCACAATTTGGGCCAGTTATTTACCGTTGTTCAATCATATGTGCTTGGCACCCCTCGGTGCTTCCACTCCAGAATTCTATCTCCATACTTATCTTTCGCTTTGTCTCTTCACTTGTTAAGCAGATTTTGGAGAGCTTTGTTGGCTATGCTGGCGAAGGTCTTCTATGCTAGATCCATGTCTTCATCTGGGGGAAACTGAAAGTGCTTCTGCATGCATCATTAAAAAGTCGTTGGTTAGCTTAAAAAGAAGGTTGTCAATTTAAAAAAATAGAGATTTTAATCACCAAAAACTCGTCCTGGACCTCTAGTTTAGTTCCCTCAGGATATCATCAAATTTCGTGCACACATTTATGGTGGGTAATTTAGTATCTGCAGGATAGTGGTAACGTGCGCATTGTGAGATTATTTTGTTGACATTTTTGGTCGCTGTCAACAAATCTCCAACAAAAGATCTGCAAATAAAATTAATTAAAATCACTACAAATGGATAATCCTATATACACAAAAATGCACAAGAAATGAATTTTACCTATGACCGACCTGACGAATCACTGGTCTGTCCTCTGACCTTTGCGGCGGCTTAATGTATGCATTTTGGCCGCACAGATGATGCCTCCTCCTTACCCTTTCTACTATGTATACCTCCATCTCCTTACCCTTTATGCTTGACAAGACTCAAACCCTCACTACATCTTAGTTCATTCAATTTAACGGAACGACAAATTCAATTTAGGTAGACAAGATTCATCTCAGATCTATTACTTCAGCATTCTCACTAAAACTTTGACTCAAACAAAAAATCCAGATCTATACTTCAGACCCTCCAGATATCATCAATTGATAATGGACCCTCTAAAGCAAGTCATGGAAGAAACACAAAATCAAATCAAGTGTTGCATCATCCATGCGATTGGACTTGTATGCAGCTATACAAGCGGCATCTACATAAGCTATGAATTTAAACGTACGTACCAGAGAGAGAGAGAGAGAGGGTGCTTCCCTTGCCTTGCCTTGCCTTGATTAGTTCTAAATAAAATAAAATGCACATTTCAATAATCAAACTAATTAACAAAACTAATTAAACCAATTAACCAAACTGATCAAACCATTTAATAAAATTAATTAATCAATTAACCAATCAATTAATCAAACCAATTAACCTAACTAATCAAAGCACATTTCAATTTAACCCAATTTTTTTTGAACTAATTTAAACGATTTTACCATGTATTAAACAATTTTACCTCAATTTTACCTTAAAATAAGGAAATTAGGAATCTTATTTATGAAAACAATGCTGCCAGAGTATACTGCCACTCATATATGCAACTGAATGGTATGGTGGACTGTTCAAATCTGAAATTACTAGGGTTTCATGATTTCTTAATTTCCTAAATTTTAAATTATCAAGTAGAGCAAGAAAGAGATTTACCTCAAAGATGTAGAGTCGTAAGAAGAGATTCAGGGGAGCTACGTGTAGAAAAGTGGAGCGACAGGGCTAACGGGAGAGAGGAAAGGAGCGAAAGGAGAAGTGAAGAGGCGCTAGGAGAGAGAGAGGATAGGTCGAGCGGCAGTGGCAGCGGGGGTCGGTGTATTTTTTCGCTAAACGTAGTTTTTTGGCGGGGGTCGGGCGGCAGAGAAGAAATACTTCGTGGGTTTTTGAGGGGGCACCCTAATGTGACCGGGCCAAATCGGTCGCTGAATGGTTCGTCGCCGATATATTTAAATTTTTTTATTTTTTTTTTATGGGGTCTTCAGCGACTGGCGACCTAACCGGTTGCTGATGCCGATCGCTGAAGACCGGTTTTGAGTAGTGTTCCCTTTTTTTGTTTAAAGGAGGAAGGCTTATTCCCTAAATAACTCTTTATGCATTTATTTGACAGATTTTTCTGTTCTCTTGAATTAATTTTTTTTTGAGGAAAATATTCTCTTGAATTATATACCTGAGGGAACAAGGACTGAATAAACTGGGAATCCATCTAGAATGACAGAGCGAAAGTTTATTTCCCATTAATTCTCTTTCTTCATAATCTTTTATATTTGAACACTCTTTTTTTTTTTTAAATTACATTATAAGAAGAAAAGAAAAGTGATGATGGAGAGAGCAGAGAAGAGAGAGAACGGAGTTCATTGCAATTCTTTGATCTGCGACATAGCAAAATATCCAAAAGTTATTGTGCCAGCAGAAAAACTGCCTTTAGTGAACTTGGACAGATTTCCAAACTACAACAGGGACAGAGCATCAACCTTATACATGTGGTATCTATGTCAAAACTGTTGTGCAAATCATATCTCAATGCTCGTATGTAATGAAATTCTGTCGGCCCACTAGAGAGAGCATTTGATATCCCTGTTCTTACTTCCATGTATATTGAGTACCGTGTAACTTATCATTTATTACGATATATGAAGATGAGCAACTTTAAGATTTTTTTTTTATTTATGCACCTGCAACTTAAATGTGCCAAATTTAAGAAACGAAATTAATATATGCAATTGCGGCGGCTAGCACTACCATCTTTGTTTGAAGTTTGAACCCATGAAGATATTCATGTACACACAAAAACTTACTCTTAAGTCTCATTTTGGAAGTATATACCATGGTTGTAAATTAAATATCCACTAATAGAAGTGCTTTAGTACTTGTTGGAAATTTCTGAAGGACACAACAATAGAGAGAATAAATTTGCTGCTGAAATTAACTTCTATTGCTTCCTTAATTCGGATACAAAGTACATCTGAATTTATAGCTAAACAAAAACACTAAATCTGAAACATCTAAATTTAGTACCCCACTAACTATCCTCCTATTACAAGCAGTCCCCAAATTAGAATTATACCCCACGTATCCAGCTATTACAAACAGGACCTACATGACTAATTATAGACCCCACTAACTCAACTACATGCCTAAAAATAGAACACAACATGTTGCATCCAGATCTCTAAATCTGGAATATTCAGACTCTAATTTTGTATCAATATTCAACACTCCCCCTTGATACAAAATTGCCAACTCCAAGCTTCAACATCATCTTCTTCCTCTGAGTCATAATGCCAGATCTTCGTATCCCAATTGTCATCCTCCCATGTCGGTTTCACCTCTTCTATCTGCTCTTTAGCCTCTTCGATAGTAGCTACCTGAGATTGTGACTCGGCTGATTCATCATCCACCGTGGATTCTTCCATATCATTATCAGCCTCCATGACCTCCTCTATGACCTCCTTTTCAACCACCTTGGGCTTTTGCTTCTTTGTCTCATATTTCGGCCTCTCTTTAACCTCAGTTGTACCAGAATTTGTACACTGCCGTCTCATAGCTTCCAATTTTTTCTGCTCCTTTTGTTTCCCAATTAGAAGCTTGCCCTCTAGCATCTTCTTCAATTGCTTCTCATTTTCTTTCTCCTTCTTTCTTGTCTTTGCCTCCTCAGCTGGCAATGCACCATGTACCATTTCTTGCACTGACACATTGGTGTTCTTTACTTTCTTCTTGGACTCCACCTTGGTCTCGGTTTTCATCTGCACATGCTTCTCATCAGATTCTGCTTCAGGTTTCGAATCCTGCATGTTAACATCTGCTCCAGCTGTGGCCTCTTTGGGTACTTCATTTAAGTTTGTAGTGGAAACAGGAACTTCAGTTTCCTCCTCTGTGATTGTTGGCTCTTGCTCAGGATTGACTTCTACAATATGTAGTCTCATCAAGAAAAGTCTATTTTCTTCTTTCTCTGCCTCCATCTGTACAGGCTGGTCGAAACATGATTCTGCCATCCTCAGCACTTGTGTATCAGTAATGGTAACCAGATCCCCATCAGAATCCTTGTACTTGATCAGCACAAATTTTAATGAAGGAAACATCTTCATCACAATATCTCTCAACACCTTGACACTACATTTTCCTGACATCTGAGCCAGCCGTAAATCATGGTTGTACACCAGCTTCAACGGCCTCTGACGAATGAGCCCTACATTCTCCACCTTGAGGGCTTTTTCATCAAACAAAATATTTCTACTTACCATGACTTTGCCATTTCCTGGACTGCTGCCACCATTTTCTTTTATATGCTCTCCTACTGTGCTCTTGCTGCTTGCATCGATCTTGTCTTCGGTGTATGCCATGAAGAGTGACGGTTGCTCAGTTTCTTCTACAGCATAGCTTGCTTGATTCTTCTCCCTTTGCTTCTTGTAGCACTCGGATTGGTAGTGCCCAAACTTATTGCAATAGTAGCATTGGATGTATTTCTTGGCTTCATAGCACTCAGATTGATAGTGCCCAAACTTGTTACAGTAATAGCATTGGATATCCTTCTTGGATTCATCATAGGATTGATGGTTTTCAGCAGTGTTGCTTCTGCCTCTTCCTCTTCCTCCTCTGCCGGAGTTAGCCTGTCCTCTGCTGGGATTGTGGCTGCCTCTGCTCCTTGGGTAGCCATTAGATCTGCCTCTTGATGACTCCCCCTTCATGTAAAATGCCTTGTCGTCGCCTTTATCTTCAGCCTTTGACATCCTTGCTTCATGAGTCTGCAGTGACCCCATGAGTTCATCAAAGGTGTAGGTTGCTAGATCTTTGGACTCTTCGATTGCTGCTACAACATGATCAAACTTGGGTGTTAGGCTTCTCAACACCTTTGCCACCACCGTCTTCTCCTCCATGGTGTCTCCAAATGCTCGGATTTGATTGACCACCTCTTGTACTCTTGAAAGGAAAATTTGGACTGATTCTTCCTTGTTCATCTGCAATGTTTCAAAGTCCCTGCGTAGGCCTTGAAGTTTGATTGCCATGACTCGAGTACTCCCTTGAAATGCTGTTTTTAGGGTTGTCCACGCCTCCTTTGCGTTGGTGGCTGCTGCAATTTTCGAGAAGATGGTGTCATGCACTGCTTGTTGGATGAAGAATAGCGCCTTTGCATCTTTTTTCTGATTTTCTTGCGGATTAGGATCTGGACTAGGAACTCCATTTGCTATCAAGTCCCATAGACCATGTGACTTGAACAAGGTCGACATCTTGATACTCCAAAACTCATAATTCTCGCCTTTGAAGAGAGGAATTGCTGGTTGCGTCACATTCACCAAGCTGCTGCTGTTTTCTGCCATTGAAAACGCCCCAATTCTTCAAGGTTGCACAACAATCAACTCTACCACCAATTGCAACTTTATTCTACCTTCAATTGCTTGCCCACCGAACCTTCGGCTCTGATACCACTTTGTTGGAAATTTCTGAAGGACACAACAATAGAGAGAATAAATTTGCTGCTGAAATTAACTTCTATTGCTTCCTTAATTCGGATACAAAGTACATCTGAATTTATAGCTAAACAAAAACACTAAATCTGAAACATCTAAATTTAGTACCCCACTAACTATCCTCCTATTACAAGCAGTCCCCAAATTAGAATTATACCCCACGTATCCAGCTATTACAAACAGGACCTACATGACTAATTATAGACCCCACTAACTCAACTACATGCCTAAAAATAGAACACAACATGTTGCATCCAGATCTCTAAATCTGGAATATTCAGACTATAATTTTGTATCAATATTCAACAGTACTACCCATGGTTGTAAATTAAAACTTACTCTTCCAACTCGGACTCGGCCGAGTTTTCAAACAGTACTACTACCAATGCCAGGTTCTTATTGAAGGATGAAGTTGACCTATGAACAAGGATCATGAAAACATTTGCAAGAGTGCGATTCTCTTCTGCAATTAATGTAATCTAGAATCATGGTCAGGTGCAGTTTCAGTTGCATCATTTTAATTTCGCGATCAAACAAAAGAAAATCTCTTTCAGTCCCATGGTCCTATATATAACATCGCCCTAGAGTTACTCTTCAACACAAGGTGGAAAAGAAATACCTTCTTTCATAAGAACTGAAGCAAAGTAGGTTGTCCCCTGGAGTTCCCTTCAAGCACTTCATTAAGGCCTAAAATGTTGTGCACAGGCCATTATGAAGTGTTTGGGGGAACTCTTGGTGGCACATTGCATGTACAAGGTACGTGGTCTATGGATGAGTTTGTGGCAGGAATAATTAAGTTGATTGTTCTCTTGAGTTCCCTTCAAGCACTTCACATTGATCACCTACACTGCATTGCACAAAGGTTGCGTGTGAAGTGTTTGGGGGAACTCTTGATGGCAATCCACAATACTATAGAGATGGATACCACAAAGAAACAATCAGTTGGTTGTTCTCTGGAGTTCCCTTGAAGCACTTCACGTTAGCTTGTAGTGCATTCGTGCCAAGGTTGTAGTGAAGTGTTTGGGGGAACTCTGGATTGCAGTCAGCAATACAGCAATTAGGCTCCATGAAGAAACTACAAGTTGGGTGTACCCTGGTGTTCCCTTCGAGCACTTTCCGTAAAGACTAAAATCTTATACGGAAGCTACATTGAAGTGTTGGTGTCCTGTTGATTTTCCTTCAAGCACTTCACCTTAGCTGGAAATAATGAAATGCACAACAAGTATCCACTGTTGTGAAGTGTTTGGGGAACCCTGGATAGAAGTCAGCACAATTTCGAAGATATTACTGCAGTTATTTCCTGTGGTATTAATGATCTAATGTGAACTGTTATGGATAAATATATACCTAATGACGTAAATTTGTCAGAAATTTGTCATGATAAATAAATTCATTGAACCTAGACACACTTAATCTTTCAAATTCATTGCTAATCTGTGCCTCCATGATGACCACATATTAAGTGGGTCACCTATTTATCAAAAGTATTACTCTTCCAGTATATCATGGTAAATATGCATCCAATCGAGGCCAGAATGGTGCCTCAATATTCTCATTCTTTCTAAAATTTATTTTGACACATCTGATTCTTAAAATATATATATAGTGTACCTAAATAGGCATCTTCTTTTGAGGATGACATGTAGAAAGTATGCAAATCTTATAAAGTTGATTGTAAACTAGCTAGATTCTTCTACTTCCATCTAATGTGGTCAAGAAACATGGCTAGATGCAACTCCACTTGCCTTAAGGAGCATACATTTTCATCTGTTTAACATGTTGGATGATAATTCCTGAGCTTCAGCTATAAATAGAAGTCATAGAAGTTTGTTTGAAGGCAAGGTAAAAAAAATATAATAGCTAGCACACACTATGTATAAGAGTTGCTGATGAAAAGATTAAAGCTGGTTATTATCTGGAGTTCCCAGTCCTCCACCCCAGCACACCCCCCATCCCCCCCCCCCCCCCCTTACAGAGAGTCTAAGGTGCAAAAACGCGTGGGAAATTGTAAAGTGTTTGGGGGAACTGTATGTGTTGACTAGCATTCAAATACTCAATAGGGCAGTCAAGGATATAGACATGGAGAGAGAACAAACCTAGTTGTCCCCTGGAGTTCCCTAAAAGCACTTCACACTACCTTAAAAGCACTTAGTATATATAGGCTGTTGTGAAGTGTTTAGGGGAACTCTTGGTGCTATCTAGGAAGAATTAAGTGCATTTTGCCAAGAAACTGCACACAATGGTATTTTAACATCAAATAGAAACCTAATTTAATTTCGGAAAACCAATTTCATTTTTTTTTATTGGTCATGTTCAATGTAAAAATGCCTCCTAAGGTAGAACTGGCTTTATTGTTTTGGAATTCGGACATTATGCTATCTATTGCTAATTTAGCATTTGTGCATGCAATTCTAATTGATATCATGGAAAAAAAGGACCTTTTGAGATAAACTGATCAAAATAACCAGTAATCCGGAATTGCCCCAATTCCAAATTTAAAATCACCATGAAATCTAGCACCACTAAAATATAGACAAACCAAATTACAACACCTAAGGTTCCAAGCATAGAAGGAATCGGAATCGGGATCGGGATCGGCAACTTCCGATCCCGATCAAGATCGGTCCAAAATCAGTCGGAATCGTTTTTTCCTCTAAAAAAAAAGAAAAAAAAAAAGGCTCACAATACCTGAAATAGAAAGCAGCAACTCATACACACTTGGTAGTTCTTGGTATCTTCAAATTGGACTAAATCATTTCAAATTATTGTTGGAGGCAATCCAAGCATCCTTATTCAACTATCACGCGAGCAGAGCCAAGGTAGAAATCCTTGAAATACTGTGAATTTTTCAAATAAATTAGTTGAAGAAATCAAGCTTCTGCGATCTTAGTTTGGCGGTTGGATGATGGCCAGAGGTTCCCCCAAACACTTCAGCCAGAACATATACGTACTGAAATCCATTGCTTGCTTTCGCTGAAGTGATTTGAGAGAACTCTGGAGAACATACAACTGTTACAATGTCTAAACAGCACTGCGTGTATTCTTCATTTTTTTTCTTTTTCTTTTTTGGAGTAAGAACTGAAAACTACTTTTCTCCATGTATTAGTAGGTACCGATTGATGTTTATTCGGACTGTTGGTTGATCAATCCCTTCCAATGGGAGCTGTAATGACATAGAGACCTTATTACCAATTAATTATCTTATCAGAAAGGAGATGAACGGGGCAGAGAATCAAAATTTTAAGTCAACCAAGTGAATACATTGAACCTGGACGCAATACTGCCCCAGCTGCCTTTTGAGTTTTATCTAATTTTCCTCTCAAAGTCACAGATGCCAATGTGGTGAGAAAAGGAAACGGCCCATGGCCATTGGGCCCAAAAAAAGAGAGAAGAGGCATCCTTCAAATTTTTTTCAGAAACGAAGTTCCTTTTGCTTTTCATTCTTTATGCAAGGCTAATGTATGTTTTGGGATATTTAGATGGTTACAATATAATTCTTGACTTGTACAATTTTTTCAATTTGCTCTTATCGAGCTTGTGCCATTGTCCTTGATTGTTTTGAAATAACAGTTAGAATCTTTCTGATGTTGACACTATACAAAGTGGAGCCACCAGCACCAATGCAAGAATATAAGAGCGAACAAATGTAAAGCGCCTGTGTGCCCACCGTTGATATATTTCCTGTTAAAATAAACGGCTAGTTTTCAAATTTTGTAGGGAATAGTGTCATGTAATTAATAGACTAGAAGATAGTGGTTGTAATTAAATAGAATAGATTTATAGTGTAACGGCTAGTTTTTCTGTTTCTTCTATAAATAGAGATACATGTAAAGCTGAAAATAAGTTTGCAATAATAATTTGCTCTCTTAAATCTCTTCTCTTCTCTCTTACAAAAATTAACATGGTATCAGAGCAAAAGACTTTGTTACCGAAAAAAATAGAAAAAACCACAACAAGTTTCAGCAAGAAAAATGGCTCAAGAAGAAGCAACGAACTTCACGAAGCTAACAAATATCTTGTTCAATGGCAAAAATTACGTGTCATGGGCGAGGGCAGCATCCAAGGCCCTGAGTGGTCGAGAGATGTTAGAATACATCACTGGTGAAAATAAAAATCTAGAAATCAAATATCCAAACAAGCTAACTCCTGAAGAAACAATAACAACAAAAAAATAGAGAACAACAAACAATCAAATTATCACCCTACTACTAAACTCCATGGAGCCCGCTGTATCCGACCTCTTTATGATGGCCGAAACAGCACATGATTTATGGGAAGCGGTAAAATCTATGTAGAGTCAGCAAATAATTTCTTACATATTTATCAACTCATACAGGAAATTCAACAAGAAAAACAAGAGTCGAGAAGCCATACGGAGTATCTTAGTGCTCTTACGAAAAAACGAAATGAGCTTCGATCCTATCGGCCAATAACAACAGATCTGGCCACACTCCATAGGCAAGTTGAAGAGGATGATATTTTTCAGTACTTCGCGGGTCTAAACCCGAGCTATGAAGCCGTAAATTCTCAAATCATGACCACGGTACCTCTCCCTTCTTATTCTCAAATTAAAAGTTTAATCCAACAAGAGGAAAGTAGGAGACTATGAATGGTCCACAGATCGCAAGCCATGAGGGACACGAGAATCATGGCTTAGCGGTAAAAAAACCCAATTTTAATCAAAACCCTAGCTTTCAAAATCGCCCAAATCAATCTAAAAATGAGAAATGTAACTACTGTAAAAAGGATGATCACACTCAGGATAGGTGTTGGCATCTTTATCCCCATCTCAGACCAAAAAAATTCAAAAACAATGATCAAAATTGAAATTGGGAGAAAATAGTGAAAAAAAACAGAAGTTACGTTGTTTCTAATGAAGAGAAAGGGTTAAATGGGCTAGTGGGTCCGTCTGGAAGTGGATTTGGACCCAATAACATGACTCAAACCACTAATGGATCTAATTTCAACCCTCGCGGATCCGGTTTAATCACTCCCAGACCCGGTTGGGGGAATGGCGGACTCGGTTGGGGAAGTGGCGGACCCGGTTGGGCTGCTAACGGACCCAACAGCCAATTCGGACCCGTTATGGCCCTTGGAATGGGTCAGAGTGCAATTTGAGCGCAAATGGGTCATTTTCAAGCTGGTCAAGCCATGGAGATCAATTGCAACAAGTTTTGCAACAACTTTCTACGCTGCTAAACAACCAAAACACTCCAAGTGCATGTGGTATTGCCTCTAACTAAAAAGATTTATTTTTAATCAAATAATTATAGATAGTGGTGCAACAGACCATATGTTTGGAAACAAACAACTATTGTCAAACCTCAACCCGACCAATGGTAATAAATATGTATTAATTGCAAACGGTATGAAAGCAAAAATAAATGATATAGGAGAAATTAACTTGTGCAACAAACAAATAAAAAATGTTTTGTATTTAGAGACATTTCCCGTAAACTTACTTTCTATAAATAAATTAACAGAAGAATTAAATTTTAATGCAATATTTTCTTGTAAAAATGTTATATTTCAGGACCAGAAAACCGGCATCAAGATTGGTAAAGGATTTCTTAAAAATGGACACTATATTTAAACTCCAACAAATTAAATTTATGTGCTTCCGCAACATTTGTTAACTCTAATCTTTGACATAAGAGACACAGGCATCCTTCCGACAAGATTTTAATGTAGTACTATCTTCCCTAGCAGTTAATTCGGACCAATCTTTTTGATGTAGTACTATCCGCCATTCCCCCAACCCCCCGGAGGGCCTAAGGTGCAAAAAGTGTGGGAAATTGTGAAGTGTTTGGGAGAACTGTAGGTGTTGACTAGCATTCAAATACTCAATAGGGCAGTCAAGGATATAGACGTGGAGAGAGAACAAACCTAGTTGTCCCTAATAGCACTTCACACTACCTTAAAGGCACTTAGTATATATAGGCTGTTCTGAAGTGTTTGGGGGAACTCTTGGTGCTATCTAGGAAGAATTAAGTGCATTTTGCCAAGAAACTGCACATACAATGTTATTGTATATAACTAGATACTTATACTTGTTTAAGTTTTAACATCAAATAGAAACACTTTGAAGATATCTTGAATTCTTAAACAAGTTTTTAAGAAAAAAAAAAATGTAGTTGAACTTAAAATCGACCATAAAAAAACATTGCATTCACATACATTATTAAAAAAAATCACGTGTTGTGACATTAGACAATCACATGTCCGTTTGATCGTTGTAACCACATGTAACAGGATGGACTAAACATGAAGTGATTGTTAAAAAGAAAAGTAAAAAATCATGTAAAAAAAAATATGAAAAATCAGTGTTATTAAAATTAGACCGGATCGAATGAATAGGAAAAAAATCAAACTTGAATACTTAAAGTTAATATACAAAGGACGACGACAATTTTTTATTTCTAAAAAAATAGTCAAATTCTCTTTCCTATTTGCAAATCCGGATCGAATCCCACAATTCAATTTTTTTTATCTTTAGCATTAAAAATATTTGAACTTGTCCCATCAAATCAAATAGGGGAATCGGCTATCTTCGAAGGCAGACCGAACATGCTGCAGGTTCTACCTATTTTCATCCTAGCATAAACGGCATTTCAAAATCAAATAAATAATATTCATAAATAGGAAGCCAATTTTTTTATATTCGAAATGTCGAAGATTAAAATTTTGT
Source organism: Carex parvula (assembly GCA_025461045.1). NCBI lineage: Eukaryota > Viridiplantae > Streptophyta > Magnoliopsida > Poales > Cyperaceae > Carex > Carex parvula. The sequence goes on along the minus strand of JAJGRW010000396.1, from coordinate 677,855 downwards.
ATTATGAAAACTAAAAACTAAATTGAAAAAATGTGAAAAAAAATGTGCAAGCATCTGATGTTGAGGAAAAGAGAAAAGGAGGAAGAGGTTAAAATTAAGTTGATGGACTTATAAGTACATTTGTTAAAAAAATTTAGAAAGAAGGATTATTTACTCAAAAAAATTTAAAAAATTTATATGTTTTGTTTTGTACTAGTCTTAGCACCCTCTTAGGAAAAATAAACAGCGTATAGTTGAGAACTAAAGGAGGCGGAAAGAAATTGAAATGTAAAATTTGTACATGAAAGATAAATAAGCCGATCCATCTAGGGGTGTTCATGAGTTCGATTCGGTTCAAACCGAATTAAAATAGGCAAATTAAAGTTTTGTTTGGTTTACAAAAATCAAACCGAACCGACCCGAAATAGAATAAGATTCGAATAAGAACTGAACTGATCAAACCGAAATAAATTTCAGTTTGTTCAGCTGAACCGAAATAGATATAAATCCCAAAAAAAATATTTGTTAATTTTTTAATTTTATAAAAGATGAATTTTAAAAAAAACTGTGGTTCGGTTTAATCGGTTTTAAACTGAACCAAGCAATATACATATGCTGTAATTTTTTATTTTCTTTTAAAGTTTGGTGCAGACGGGAGATGGGTTTAATTTTTTTGATATGTTTGGTCTAACAGGTTTTAAAAAAATAAATCGAACCGATCCATTTAACAGAAAAAACCAAAGTGTTTAAACCGAACTCTCCCGAGTGAGTTTAAACCGAAAAAATATCCAGTTTTCTAATCGTGATAATACCAAAAAAAAATGAATGGACCGGTTGCATAAATGGGCGTTTAAACAAAATGGGAAAGATGTTATGAACCGGATAGTATTTAATTTCATGCACATTAAATATATATTTCTTTTATTATATAAACTCAGGCAGAGGGAAAGGAAGGCAAAAGCTTGCACGCAACAATCTCAATCTGTCAATCACCTGAGATACCCTTGGAAGCAATTATTTATCAATTTCTCTAACTGGGCCACTTCGCATGGGTCCACAATAAGTCAATAACACTTGGCAGCCTGCCAGCTGTAGCCCAGAATTATAACTTATTATTATTGGTATATTCCCAAATTTTCAAAAATATCTAAAAAAATGACAATAAATATATATATATATATATATATATATATATATATATATAAGAGTTGGCTACGGTGCTATGCATAGCATAGACGGCCTCCGTGCTACGGTTCAATATTTGAGTTTTCAAAATCTAAACAGTTGATCCAAACCGTTCAACATGATGGATATATTAAAATGTGCTTGCAGATCAAATTTACATTTTTTTTAATTTTTTTACTATTTATTAAGATGGATACAAAAATTCAATAATCTGAAACAACGATATTGTAAAATACTTAATAAATAGTAAAAAAATTCAAAAAAATATAAAATTTGATCTGCAAGCACATTTTAATACATCCATCATGTTGAACGGTTTGGATCGACTGTATAGACATTGAAAACTTTGAAAATATAGAGTGTAATCTGGTGCCACCAAAAAAGGGTGTACGTGGAACAAACGCTTCGGTTTTTGTATTTTCAAAGTCCAAACAGTCGATCCAAATAGTTCAACATTCAATCTATATTAAAATGTACTTGGAGACCAAAATTTACATTTTTTGGAATTTTTTTACTATTTATTGAGACAGTTTTAAAATCGTTGTTTTCAATGATCCAAATTTTTTTCACTATTTATTAAAATCAACTATTTTAAAACTGGCTTAATAAATAGTAAAAAAATTCCAAAAATATAAAATTTTGGTCTCCAAGCACATTTTAATATAAATATCACATCTAATGGTTTGGATCGATCAAGACCATTTGATCTTTGAAAATAAAAAAACTAATTGGTTGCATCACAGTTCCGGAACAAACGTTTTGATATTAGCCAACCTCTATATATATATATTAAACATTCTTAAGCGTATACATTCAGCAGTTGAATTAAACACAAGATTCAATCTTTTTTACTTTATAACTCATATATATAAAATCACTCTTTAATATACTAACTAAATTTATTATTTTTCATATATTAAAATTCATGTAAAAACACTTAATACAATTTAATTAACCAATTTGTTGGGATGATGAAAATTATTTCATGCTTTGGCCATTATGAAGTCCAAGGTCGTTTTAATTCGTGCAAGCATCTGCAACTGCATGCTTCCGAATTGAGCTAGAGTTATTATTATTAGGTAATACACGACAAATTGGCTTGGAATTGGGGACTCTGTCTAGTAATAGCTAGATATAAAGTTAGACAGCCAGCTGTGATGTAAATATAACTCTGAATAGAGGTAGGACCTGTAATTAAACTTTTTTTAAAAATTAAAATTTGTTAGCGGTAACTTGCCGACTAACTTTCAAAAAATAAATTATGTAATAAGTTGTGTTCATGTCTGGTAGTAGCTAGATATATATAAAGTTAGGCAGCCGTGATGTAAATATAACTGTGAATAGAGGTAGAACCTGTAATTAAACCTTTTTTTAAATCAAAATTTGTTAGCGGCAACTTGCCGACTAACCTTCAAAAAATAAATTATGTAATAAGTAGTGTTCATGTCTGGTTCTTCTGCTTCAATAAATTATGTAATAAGTTGTAGCCATAAATTGTATTCTATTAAATAATGGATTGGTTAAAATCTAAAGTGTATACATGATTCAGCAGTTAAAATTAAACAAGATTCAATATTTTTTTACTTTATAATTCATATATAAAAAATTCAATCTTTAATATAAGATTAAAATTAATTTTTTTTTCATACATTAAAATTCCTGTCAAAGCACTTAATAAAATTTAATCAATCAAATTATTTCTTTGTTTGGGCATTATGAAGTCTCAGGCGGTTTTATATATACCATCGCCCTAGAGTTACTCTTCAACACAAGGTGGAAAAGAAATACCTTCTTTCATAAGAACTGAAGCAAAGTAGGTTGACCCCTGGAGTTCCCTTCAAGCACTTCATTAAGGCCTAAAATGTTGTGCACAGGCCATTATGAAGTGTTTGGGGGAACTCTTGGTGGCACATTGCATGTACAAGGTACGTGGTCTATGGATGAGTTTGTGGCAGGAATAATTAAGTTGATTGTTCTCTTGAGTTCCCTTCAAGCACTTCACATTGATCACCTACACTGCATTGCACAAAGGTTGCGTGTGAAGTGTTTGGGGGAACTCTTGATGGCAATCCACAATACTATAGAGATGGATACCACAAAGAAACAATCAGTTGGTTGTTCTCTATCTGGAGTTCCCTTCAAGCACTTCACGTTAGCTTGTAGTGCATTCGTGCCAAGGTTGTAGTGAAGTGTTTGGGGGAACTCTGGATTGCAGTCAGCAATACAGCAATTAGGCTCCATGAAGAAACTACAAACTCTGGATTGTGTTCATGTATTGTAGTAGCTAGATATAAAGTTAGGCAGTCGTGATGTAAATATAACTGTGAAGAGAGGTAGGACCTATAATTAAATCTTTTTTAAAATCAAAATCTGTTAGCGGCAACTTGCCGACTAACCTTCAAAAAATAAATTATGTAATAAGTTGTGGATGTCTGGTAGTAGCTATATATAAAGTTAAGCAGCCGTGATGTAAATATAACTGTGAATAGAGGTAGGATCTGTAATTAAACTTTTTTTTAAATCAAAATATGTTAGCGGCAACTTGCCGACTAACCTTCAAAAAATAAATTATGTAATAAGTTGTGTTCATGTCTGGTTCTTCTGCTTCAATAAATTATGTAATAAGTTGTAGCCATAAATTGTATTCTATTAAATAATGAATTGGTTAAAATCTATTGACTTTGTATACTATTATGTTGTATTCCTAAATAAATGATATTATATCGTATTGTAGATCCATTATGAAAATTATTAAAATGAAAACAACAACCTTAGTCGTAATCTTTATATCTAGTTTACTTGTAAGCTTTACTGGGTACGCCTCAAATACTGCTTTTGGGGAACCCTTTCAACAACTAAGAGATTCATTGGAAGAACATGGAGATTAGTTGCAGTAATTAAAGTAATGAGCTTAATTCCCTTATTGGTAGACTCATTACTTCAATTCAATTAAATTGTTTCAAGGTCTATTTCATTTTTTATTTTAGTTTGAACCTTAGGTGGTTCTCCATCAGGAGTGATTTATCATTTATATATGAGGTGTGACTTCTTCAGTTACATAATTGAATTATCATTTATCATTTATATATGAGGTTTTTTTTATGGTCGGCAACAAGGTTGCCGACAAATATATTGATAAAAGAAGTTTATGTACAGAGAGCTAGCTAGAGTTATTAGGTAATACACGACAAATTGGCTTGGAGTTGGAGACTATGTCTGGTTCTTCTGCTTCAATCAATTATGTAATAAGTTGTGTTCATGTCTACCTTCAACGATTTGTGTAGTCATAAAATGTATTCTCTTAAATAATAGATTGGTTAAAATGTGTTGACTTTGTATACTATTCTGTTGTATTCCTATATAAATGATCTTATATCGTATAGTAGATCCATTCTGAAAATTATTAAAAAATAAAAACAGCAACCTTAGTCGCGGTCAAGTCAATTATTCTTTTTCTTACACTACTGAAGGAATTTCTTATGGGCATGCAGTAGACCCATATTATTCTTTTTCTTACACCATTATTCTGGCACCGTTACATCATGTGGAGTACAAGCACAAGCTACCCTGGAACAGGATGTTTGCAAAGACCAATAATTCAATAACATTTTAACAGCAAGTCAACTCAATTTTATACAGTAATTACCCACCTAAACCTAAACTAAGATGCTTGTATATATACAATCATCACGACAACAACCTTAAACCCATAATAAACTACTTCATCTAGCTACGTACAAGGCTAGAGAAGAACCATGTATGGCAACATAGCCGAAAGATGGAGAGAGATCAATGGAGAGAACAATTGGGAAGGTCTCCTAGATCCCTTAGACCTAGATCTTCGCCAAAACATAATTAACTACGGTGAGTTATCTCAAGCTACATATGATGCTTTTAACACTGAAAATAGATCTTCATACAGGGGTTCGTGCTTCTACAACCGGAGAGATCTCCTCGAAAAGGTTGAACTAAACCCTAATATATACAGAGTCACAAAGTTTCTGTATGCCACATCAAGTGTTCCCGTTCCAGAGGCATTTATACTCAAACCGATATCTGAGGCAGCATGGAGCAAGGAGTCGAACTGGATGGGGTATGTGGCTGTGGCGACCGACAAAGGAAAAGAGGTTTTGGGTAGGAGAGATGTGTTGATTGCATGGAGAGGGACTACTCAGACACTTGAATGGATCAATGATTTTGATTTCACATTAGTGTCAGCTGCAGGAATTTTGGGGCCCACACCAGATGGTGTTGATCCGATGGTTCATAGAGGCTGGTTGTCGATATACACGTCAGAAAATGAGCAGTCAAAGTATGACAAAGTGAGCGTGAGAGAGCAGGTACGTACTATGTTCGACTTCCTCTTTTATTTTTCCTAATATATTTTGAAGGAATGTAAGTTTTCATGCTGAATAAGCTCATGTCAGTTGTTCTTATTATACCTATGCTCTGAATAACAAATGCAGATTTTAATAAACTATAAATTAATGCTAACATTAACCAAAATTTGTGGCTAGCTACTAGACTATCCACTACAAGTATCCAAGAAAGCAAAATAAGACTTGTTGAGGCTCATACTATTCTTCATGTATTGATGTAGCAACACACATTCATACAACACAAAAGCAAATACAACCTTGAAGTTTCATGGTGAAAAGCTTAATTTCACCCATAAATAGTGCATTTCTAAGCATGCCAAGAAAGTCTCTTCATGTCTAAAACCAGAAAAAGCTGAGGATTTTCCTAATATAGAAGTCTCTTTAGCTATGGGATGACTTCTTATTATCTTATATATCAACCTAAGAAATATTTTTAATTTTTATGTGGATGTAGGTTTTAACAGAAATACAAAAACTAGTTTACGAGTACAAAGATGAAGAAATTAGCATAACTCTCACAGGTCATAGCCTCGGTGCTTGCCTTGCAACTCTAAGTGCCATCGACATAGCATCAAATCACCTCAACAAATACAATCCCTCGTACTCCACAGCCATTCTGATCACAGCCATAGTATTTGCTAGCCCTAAGGTCGGCGATTCCACTTTCAAGAATCTCCTTTGTAACAAGCAAAACCTCAAGCTACTACGAGTGCGTAATGAACCCGACTTGATTCCAACTTACCCGTTGTTGGATACACTGAAGTGGGTGTAGAATTACTCGTAGATACACAAAAATCGATCGCCTTTACTTGAAAAGTCCAGAAAATATGACGACGTGGCATAATCTAGAAGGATACATGCATGCAGTTGCTGGTGTACAAGGGAAGAAGGGAGGGTTTCAGCTAGAAGTCGATCGAGATGTAGCACTTGTCAACAAAACAATGGATGCTTTGAAGGATGATTACCAGGTACCGGTTTCTTGGAGAATTCGACAGAACAAGGGTATGGTTAAGGGAGTAGATGGGCATTGGAAATTAGTAGATCATGAAGATGATGATGATCGATGATCGATGATGATGATGATGGCTCATATTTGCATGTCATATAATGTAGGCGGAGAAATCTATATATTTTCAATAAATGTTCAACAATTGTTATTGCCTAGTCTATTCTATTAGCCGTTGGGCTGTTTTCTAAATAACATATTGATTGATCTCTTGCCTAATTACATCCTAAATACAAGCTAGGTATCAATTATAGCTTTGACAGCTGTACTTTGGATGCTAGTCTAATTTGTTGCCTATTTACAGCCTAGGATGAATCTTTCTGAGGCTATTCTGTTTCTCAACAGTTGATAACATGTAGATGGAGAAATTTATTTGCGTAAAATGCTCGGTTATTGTTCTTGCCTATCATGTTCGTTTGAGTATTGAAATAACGAAAAAAGTGGTTCCATAAATTAATCGGTCTTAACTCATACAAGTGGACAAAACATAAATTAGTAGAGAGTAGAGACCACCCACACTAATAATTAAATAATGAAACTAGCTCCCTCATGTTGAGATATGTGCGAATAATTAGAACTTGATTAATTTAATCTGCATGCGGCATGCCCCATAAATCTAAACTATCCGCACAAATTTTGACACCGATAGGACAGTATAGGATCGGTTTTGGATAAGTCTTTGTCCAAAGCCCTTTAAACAAAAACTCAAGAGTACGGATCGGTTGTTATTAATTATTTTATAATATCATGAACCTGTTTTTTTCTCATCCAACCAAATAATTTTTCATGCACGAATCTTTGCAAAAATCAACGATTGGATGATGAAAAACAGGTTCCTGTTATTCCCAAAAAAAAAAAAAATAGCTGATTTGATTCCATTTATTTAAGCTGTATATTTTCAACTAAGAAATTAAAACATATAAATCAGAAGTAAGAACTAAGCGTCTAATGATCTAAAAAAATTGATCTTATTAAACATTTGAGGCGTGTAATATTATGGGAGTGTATATATTTTATTTTCTGTTTTGCGTGATGAGATTGCATGTTTAATTTGAAATAAGCGGAATAATTAAAAAGACTTTTGTCTAGTGTTGAGCGGATTTTGACTATTTTTTATTTAAATTCCCTAATTAGCTTATTTTCAAAAGGATTTTTTATAATAATTAAAAATATATATATATATATCGCCTAATTGGCAATATTGACGGTGTTGCTAGAGGGCTTTTACAACAATGAACAGCAGCCTCATTCCTAGAACTGACTCTAATCCTATTACTGGATTTGGAGGTGTCTGTCAGGGAGACGTTTGGAGGTGAAATCGGGCCTGCAGAAGGACTTAATGGGCCGAGAACTAAATGACCATGGCCCTCTGTAATATTGGGTTTCTTAAATTGCAAGGTCTTTGATGTTGAATGATATATAGTTGAGTCGTCCTTTCTTGATAGGGAAGTGATTTGAGTAGAGATTCACAAAAAAACTTAATCATTGCCACTCATAAAAGTCAACAACATTACACCATTACATTGGAATTGTCATGGGAAATGTAATTGGAGAACAAATTTTACATTTTTTTTAATTTTTTTATTATATTCGAAGGTAGGTAAAAAATCACTGCTTCAAATGATTCATAATTTTTGGATTAAGTGATTTTCTACTAATTTAAAAAAAAAAAACTAAAATACTAAAAAAACTGTAAATTTTAGTCTCCTAGTACATTTATATATGGAGATCATATTTTAAGATTTGGATCGACTATTTGAACTTTGAAAATAGAGAAATGGATTCAGGAAACAGGTCGACCAGTAATATGCAAATTACGGTAGACTCACTCTTAAATAAAATATATTTTAATTTTAGTAATGCTGAATTTTAAAATAAGAGTACAACAAAAGAATATTAAGTTGATCTGAAATTATCAAATAAAATCTTAACAGTTGTTCTAGATATTAAATAAAATATATTTTAATTTTTGTAATGCCTAATTTTAACATAGAGTACAACAAAAGAATTTTTTTTTTATCTGGAATAATCAAATAATATTTCAATGTCAATCTATATATATATATATATATACACACATTTATTGTAGTAGCTCTCTCTCTCTCTCTCTTTTGAAAACCTGGCACAGGCTGCCTAGGTGGAGCTCTCTCTCTCTCTTTCTATATATATATATATATACTTTTGTCATCTACCAGGTTAAATACTGGAAGAAAACAACTTAATTAGATGTATGTTTTCCTTTTTTTCCGTTGTTTGCCTTAAGCAAGAGATGTTATCTTCTCCAAAATTTGTTGACAAAATATTATACCCTTGATTTGATTCAATGCTTTAAAATGCAGCAAAGTCAATAGATTGGATTATTTCAATTTAATAGATTAAGTAGTATAGATTAGTTATCTTAATTTTAGTTGCGGCAACGTGAACTGTGTCGAATTTGATTGTAGATTCATTATTTGGTTACTCCATTAATTTGGTAGTGATGAGAATATATGAAGCATGATGAAGTACCAATGAAATTTAACCATGAAATAATGAAATAAATATAAGGTAACAGTACCTTGATCATGCCATTTACCGGCACTTCAATTCCTAGCAAGTTAGATCAGTAATATTTGGGTCAAAAAAAAAAAAAAGATCAGTAATATTTTAGTGAAGGCTAATCATAAATACTTTACTCGAAAATATTGTGTGCTCGTTTTTATTTAGATAATTTTTCTTCATTTTTTAGACACCATCAAATATTCAATTGTTACGCTTAAAAAGAATTATTGCAAGTTAAATTTGATGTTGAGGCCAATTGTACCGGGTGGAGATATATATATATTAACACTATTTAAGTATCTAATTTTTTTATTAACACAATATTATCTAAATATTTTAATATATATATATATATACAATTTTGCCTTTCATAATTACTTTCTTTGAAAACTACTCTCTCATATATTATCATAGGATTTTCCTTTCTTAAAAATTGTTTATAAAATATGTTTTTATTCAAAATATGTTTATCTCTCATACATTATTACATGATTTTCTTTTCTTAAAAGTCAGACTTATAAAATAATTAATATTATGCAATATTCGTTATTTGTATTGTGTACATCTTTAACATTTAAAAAAATACAACAGTGAAATATTTTATTATTATGAAAATTATCAACATTGTATATTGTTTTATCCAGCTTAACAAATTTTATTGACAATCTACTTCTAAAAATAAATATTTTTTTCAAGTAATATTTTATCTTATTTTTACAAATATTACTAAAACAAATGACATGATTACTTATATAAATTAAACATTAATTGATCATTAAAAAAACATACTGAATAAGAATTATGATAAAATAATTCTTATAGTCAAATTATGATTAAATAAACTATATAAGTACAACCTAACGCTACAATAAAAAAAAATACATCAATCGTGCTAAATGTAACATTACGCAAACTATGTATATGAAATTCATAATTGAAAATAAAATATGCTTTGATTGAAGATATTCTTTAATGAGTGTCATTTAAAGAACAAATATCATTTTACTGAATTAATTAGTCAAGATGATCAAGTTACATTAAAACTATCAAAACGATTATTTAAACTTCTTTTTGTTAAGATTAATTCGAAATTTCTAAAATATTTAGAAGTGAATGTTCGAACGTTTCACGAAAGAACCGTATTAATAACTTATAAAATATATGAACTTCTTTTAATTACTAGGGACTGATTTGTAAAATTTGAAACTTTAAAGGATATAAGTTCAAACTTAAAAAAAATGGAAGAACGACCAACGTGGCACTACGGCCACGTGGTCAACAGTGGATGCTCACCCCTTAATTTAAAAGAGAAATATATAAAGAGAAAATGAGAGAGAAAGGAAAGAAAAAAAAAACAAAAAACAGACGGAAAGAAAAACAGAGAGACATTTCTGCAAAAAAACAAGATTAACTTTTTATCAATTCTTTCTTCTTTTTTTTAAGTAAAAAACAAGATTCTGCAAAAAAAAAAAAAAACGAGTTTTTAAATTGCCGCTTTTTCCTGTTTTTAAATCTTTGTTGTCAGTTCATTAATTACTCATGGTTGCAATCAGAGAGGTGAACTCAAGTACTATGAATTTATAGTGAAGGCGGTTCAATGGGCATCGGACCAAATTTGGTTCGATGTTATATCGGAGACGTTTGATTAGCCTTAAAATTTGTATGCACTTGATTTTGCACGGATTTTGAAGTTGTTCGGACGAAATTTATGCATATAAGATGGTTCTTGCTGAGCATTAGACCGAATTTACTGTCCCTGATTCCGACTTTGATATACTTAAACCACAGATTATATGCTCAGCATTTTGACTATCAGAATAATCGGTTTCAAAAAAATTTACTATTGGATTTTAGAGTTTTTATCAAAATAAGGAATTCAAACAATAAACGAGAAAGGAGAAGAAAATAACGGTAGAGAAGAAAAGATAATAACTTCCATTTCTTTCATTCATCGTCTCTGAGTTGAGCCCTCTTTGATTTTTAATATTACACAATATTACCAACGCTGTTAATCTTCAAGTTGGAGAAAGAGCATATATAGTGCAAACTTGGTAAAGTTTTCAGATTCCTTTATGGATAATATCGATCGGTATTTCAATTACACTACATCTCAGAGAACACATCTACATTTTAATTTTTAGATCTTGAAAAGTTTCAGTGTCAATTACGGTGATCATCAATTATTATCTTGATAAAGCTTCGAATTCAGATGAGGATGCTGGGGTGGAGGGGGAGGGAGGTGTTGGGTTTTCCCCTGCAACTGCTTTGTGAATTCATTATTGGTTTTTCTACTACATACAGAAAGATTGTGGAGTAGTGAGATAGTGTCATTATATATCTCCAAATCAAAATGTTTTTTAAAAGAATTTTTTTATTTTTAAAGAATCAACTTTAAAAAGGAATTCGACAATTGCTTTTTGAAAGATTAAAGTGTTCTTTCAAATAAAATTAGACCAAAGAATTGTTCCTTCCGGATTTCAAGCCTGCCACCTAGCTCCCACACGAAGAGTATTGTCTTTGTCACTAGACCAAAGGCTGGTTCTTGTTTATAAGTTATTTTAATGCATTTACTTTCCATATTTTCTTTTACAGATTGACTTTGTACTAAATAAATTTGAAATTTTCAGAATTTTGCATGTGCACGCATCACCAATGAAATAAATTAGTTTCAACAGTCTGAATTCGTCATTTGAAGCTAATTCCATAAATTTTGGAATTATGCTCGCTAAACCCTATTAAGAAACATAGCACACGCACTCTAATAATATATTTTATTTTAATTTAATTAATCATGCAAAATGGCATTACTTTACAATTTCTGTAATTGTCTCCTTCCACCAACTCAGTTTATTGAATTGGCAAGATAAATTTTCAAATCGAAGTTGTTATATACTTTTGACAAGTTCTATTATTTAGTTTTAGATAGACATCTTGGTAGTCAAGTAATTATAGTTTATAGCTTAATTGGCTTCCAAACTTCATTTTTTCTATGATATCTCACAAAATCTCGAGTAGCCCTTGATCATCTGCGGTGCATGAAAAATGTCCAAACAGTCGATCCAAACCATTAGATGTTCAATCTATATTAAAATCTTCTTGGAGACCAAATTTTACATTTTTTGAAATTTTTTACTATTTATTAAGCCACTTTGAAAATTGCTGATCCGGGTGAACAGTAGAAACAGTGCAACCAAATTCTGGGAAGCAACTCGAGGACGGAAGAACTCTGGCCGATTACAATATACAGAAGGAATCGACGCTGCATCTAGTGCTGAGATTGAGAGGTGGCTACATCTACGACACGGAACTCAGGTATCTTGCAAATAAGCATAATCAAGTCAGGATGATATGCCGCAAGTGTTACGGTTGTCTCGCGCCAAATGCCACCAATTGCAGGAGGAAGAAATGCGGTGGCAACAATGATATGAGAAAAAAACACGTTTTTAATTATAGGTACGTGTAGAAATAAAAAAAAATCTAGGATGGAGAAATCAACAATGGTCGAAGGAGGAGATATCTGGAATGGGAAAATATTAATAATTAAAACCGAAAGAATATACATACTCCTATAGTCCTATTTGTTTTATTTGACTAAAGTGAAGAAGAGAAATACAGCTGTTGACAGTGGTTGTTCACTTCAAAAAAATAGCGGTTTTTTTTTTTTTTCCTTTTTTTCTTTGTTTGATTAAATTAAAAATGGACTGTACTCGGCGAAAAATTTGATTGTTGGTAGAGCATATTTGGCATATTTTACTCCTCCAAGGCTCCAATTTCATATTTGGCATTGTTTTCTCTTAATTAAACTTCTTGTTTGCATGTGTGCTTTGCATTTTTAATTTAATTACTGATGTTTTTATTTTCTTTTTCTTTGAGATAAAAACATAGTTAAAGATTGTATGTTTGAGTTTTCCCACATGGGGCAAATAAAATCATGCTGGGAGTACGTACTGTACTAAATTATGAAGTATACAACTGACAAAAAACAAGCAAACAATGTTTTTTTTTTACAAAACGTCAATAAAAAAAGAAAATCAAGAAACGGGTTGATTACTTTCCAAATTACAAAAACCATTAGAACAGAGAAAAAATTTCAGTTACCTTATGGGTAACCGAAATTTTTTTTTTTGTTACCCCTTTGTACTAAAGGCCACACCTCACTTCCCGGTAATTAACCAAAATTTACAATGTAACTTAGAGTTGAAAGTTACTCCCCGGTGACCTTATTATTACTTTTTTTGTTTTTTTATTAACCTGAGTTGAAATTTAAAATCTAAATTAGTAAAATTGTATAATTAATTATTTTTCTGTAATTATTAAATTGATTGAAAATGTAGTTTAATTTTGTTAATGTGTAAAATACGGTTCTGAAAGGTTACAATAAATTTAATGATTTACTAATTTAAATGTAAATTTTGAATTCTAAAAAACTTAATAATTATAGGAAATTAACTAATTAAGTATTTTACTAATTTACATTGTAAATTTAAACTCTAAAAAAACTTAATTTACACTACAAAAATTAAACAAACTTTTTTTTTACACTACGTATTATCCATAAAATTAAATTTGTAGTGTAAATTTATCTACATATTAATTTAATTAAGAAAGAGAGAGAAAGGGTAAGTGGAGTAGAAGGGGACAAGGGTTAATTAAATTAACCGAAAAGGGTAAGTGGAGTAGAAGTGGAAATGCACATGGGGTGGTAACCCAAAATTCCATTCGGTTATCACAATATATTTTTTGATAGAGTTGCCTTAGAAATGGAACCGTACGTGTTCTTGATTCACAAAAACAAACTTTGATGAACGCAAATTATTGAACACCTCTTGTAGGATATTCTAGTGCTATTTTGGAAACATATTACATACTGCTAGTGCTAGTGCTGTCTGAGAACTTATTTCAATAATACGAATCCTACACAAAACACAATATATAGGATTCTGATATGAAGGCCTAAGGTGTATATATAGAGTTTCTGATATGGTGAATTTAATTGGGATTGAACACATTATATATAATTCAATCACACCAAATTAAACCACATGATAATTATGCAAAATTCGAGATTAAATTGGACATATTAATCTAATTTGTGCCCCATTTGAACCTGATCAAAATAAGTCAGAAACATAAACATCTGACTTATTCCCTAAGGTCTAAAGTCTCAATTTTGCAGTCAATTATTCATTTAAATCACACCACAAATAACCAGCGTAAAAATAGAAATTAGCTTACTTATATTAATAAAATCTAATTCAACTAGAGATAATATATATACTATATATTGATCAGTAAACTTCAACATTGACGAATAATTGTTAAAATTGCTCTTGTAACAATTTTTTTTTGTAATTTTAGATATAAATATACCCTTATTAATTTGTATAGAAAATAAAAGAATTGAAGATTCCATGAAAAAAGTAAGAAATAAATGAAAATTTTGTTGGGTAAATGGGCAATTGTTCCTTCTTTGCTTTCAGGTGGGTCATATCCAATGCTGAAACATAAAATTTTAACCCATGATTCATGGAGAAGAGGAGAATAAATTGTGATTTGAAGTGTGTCATGTGTGAAACAGCAACTCACCTACTATCTGAATGCCCATTTGCAACTCAAATCTCGAACTGGATTTCGACTAATTTGAATCACCCGATTATGAAACCTAATGATTCAGTACCACTCACTTGTTATGACTCCCTGAACCATGGTTAATAGATCCGGAAGAGTGAAGAAAGAGGACTGGACGAGGTGGTTTGTGTGCACATGCTGGTTCGTATGGAAACAACGCAACGAATTAATTTTTATAGGGAGCAAAATCCAACCAAAGCAGGTGGTAGTGAGGATCAGTCAAGAGGTGAGGCTTTGGGCAAGATTTTGTAAAGTACTGGTACAGGAGATCAGTCAAGAGGTGAGGATTTGGGCAAGTTTTTGCCAAGTTTCACATACTGGTACTAGAGCATACACATATCACTTTGAGCTGGTACAAGAGCATACACGTATCACTTTGAACTGTTTCGTTTTATTGCTTTTTCTGTTATCTATGTGCAACATTCATTACTAAATCATGTATAGAATTCTGAGGAAGCAATGCTGTAACCATGGTTCTGAAACTCGAAATTGGAATCGGAATCGGAAGAATTGGTTAGAATCGGTCGAATCGGATCAGAAACTCGGATTTTTTTGCCAGAAATTTGTTTTGTACTAAAATAATAGAAAAAATTGGTAAAACATTAATTTGTTAAAAAATGAAGGTGATGAAAAATAAAAATTATTTGCTAGTCTTAATATTAATCCCTAAAAAAAGAAAAAAAATAACAAAAAAATGAAAACAAATTAAGAAAAACAAATCATAAAATAAAAACGGAGGTATCCATAAAAAAAGAAATGGAGAGGAAAAGAAATAAGAGGCAAAGAATTAGAAAAAATAAAAAAGCCGAACAGAAATGTTTCTATTTCTATACACAATGGATCCTGGTTGCGCCTGGTTCATGATAGACCAAATGGTTTTTCTATTTCGATACACAACAAACCAATACACCATGTTTATTTAAAAATATACATCTATTTGTCTTTCTTCCTTTACAGATCACTTCGATAATTTTCATCCCAAATCGACTACCCTTCTCTTTCTTCCCAAATTTGTGACTCTTCCTAAGTAAACCCAAATTGATACAAAAAAGTGCATAATCGGGTGAAACTCGACCTGACTCGGTTGACTCGGCCTAAAGATCGGCTAACTCGGCCGAGTCAAGCACTGTTCATCCGAATTTTGTTGGAAAACTCGCACGGGCACGAGACTCGGGTGAAAATCGGATCGGACACGACCGAGTCCGAGTTGACTCGGCTGATTTGACTCGGAATCGGCCGATTTTCCAAACCATGGTTGTAACCCATTTGGGAATTTTCATTTGGAAACCTTTATTAAAAAAAAAAAATTAAGAAATAATTAAAATTTTATAAATCGTTAGTGTGAATGTTTCAATATCTTCTAGCACTTTATATATGTTGTCAGGTTGTTTTCCATTAAAAATTTTTATTCTTCATTTTCAGAATAAAACAAGGCGAATTTATACCAGATCAGTGAATAACATCCGCTGTGACTGCTTTAGTGATTTAATCAGTGAAATAAATAATTGGGATGAATTTTCAACAAAATCCTCTGGCTCGCATGGAGGCTATTTTGTGCCTTCTCTTTTTTCACCTATCGTTTGTAGTTGGTACCCTTTTTTTTATCTATAGCATTAAAAATAAAAAATAAATTTTATGACATTAAATAAATAAATTTTCAAAATATAGTACGAACTACCATTAAAAGTTTTTTTTTCCCTTTTTTGAATGGCAGTAGCATTCAGAGTTTGTACTATATTTTGAAAAAATCATGTCGTATTCTGTTAAAATGTTAATTCACATGTACAATATCATCACTCATAACCATTAATTTACTTTATGCAATCATACATTTACTTGATAAAAATATGGTTATTTGCAGACGATTGCTCTTTGATATTTTTGAAGATCACAATGTGATACACTAGATCAGGTCAAGTCAAAATGGAGATGTCCAGTTTTATTGGTCAAATACTTTTGATAGTTGGTGTTGAAGCCCGGAAATAATGCGCACACACTTCACAATTATAAAGGAAATTAATCTTCTCATCAAATTAACAACAAAATCAAACAAACTAACAAATATTTACACGCTATTGCGATTTGCGAGAGGAAAACAGATGCGCACTAGCCCAAAATCCAAGAAATAAGCAAAATCTTTACATACCTTTTTTTCTTTTTCTTTTTTACAAATTTTCACATTTTTAAATATTTTTAATTATATTTTTTCAAAAAACTTACTTCTAATAATTTTAAAAAATAATTAATTGTAACCATTAACACAACGAGACTTCCATCTGCAAAAATATTTTAGTCACATTATGTTACATATGCTTTTACATTACTGTCTAAGTAGAACTTGGAAGGAAAAATCAATCTCGATGGACTTCTTTGCAATTGTATTGAATTCGCTTATTTTTCTCTCACAAATCTATGCTATTAATTTTGATCCGAAAATTCGATAAACTTTGGTTTAGTTGTCCAAACTATAACAAATTTAACAAAAGGAAAAAAACTATGTAGCAGTCTCTATTCTAGCACAATCTCAAAAAGCTATATTATTTCAAGCAAAGATAATTGTTAGTGATATAAAATAGTGACGTAATGTAATTATCATGTTGTAATATGATCAAGTAACATTATTAAAAAAAAATGACGTGTCGTGACGTTAGGCAGTCACATATCACATTTGATCGTTGTAACTACACGTGAGAGGATTGTCTAAACATGAAGTGATTGTTATTGTTTAATTATTTTTTTCCAATTTTAAGTTAGTTCATTAGCAAAAGAAAGTAAAAAACATGTCAAAAAAATATGAAAAATCATTGTTATTAAAATTAGACCGGATCTGATGAATCGAAAAAAATCGGACCTGAATACTTATCTGGTTTGGTTCATTAAAATGGCCGCTTATGTTATTGGATCTGTGTAAGACCGGTTTAACAAACCGATTTTCATGAAAATGGTTAAAACAAGAGACCACATCATGTGGGATTGCCCCTACTCAGTTAGATTCTGGAGAGGGATCTGCACCCACTATAACATAGCGGCCGTGGGAGGGGCTAACCTTCTGAGGTCCTGGTCGGAGGCAAATGGCGGTCTCACCAAACTGCAACAATTGCGAAGGGGACAACTTTGGGCGGCTGGAGTTTGGGCCCTATGGAGAGAGCGGAACAGGAGACTATTCTCCAACCAGAGGCGTCCGGTGTCATTATTGATAAATGATACTACTTTCGAGATATTCCTGTGGTCTAATAGCGTTTAGACCCACTTTTGTTTTTCTGTTTTGTACATTACTAGTGGCGCTAGATACTAGATAGATATTTGTTGAGTAATTCAAGTACTGAGGGTTCTTCCTCAATTGTAAATATCACTTTTTTAATCAATATATCGTTGGTGGCAATCTTGACCGCCAACATTCAAAAAAAGAAAATGGTTAAGTTTTGTTTTAGTTACTTGAAATGGCAAGAGCTTCTGATATTGATATACTGTCAAAGTCAGCCTATTACAATGCATGGAAGGTATTCGATGAATTTCTCAATTGAAATTTTATTTGTATTTGAAGTTGGAATATATAATTCTAGTTGGTACCAGTTTTATCATACTTCCGTTAGTTATGTTAGGATTTAAATGCCACTTGCAATGAGATATCGAATCTTAAGTCTTAAAGGACCAAAGCTTTGGATACGCGAAGCATTAATTAATGGTTACTTGTTATTTTTTAATTAATATGTGAACGTGATATCATCGGCTCCCGAGCCGTTGATGCTTAAGACCACGTTAGCCTCATTTTACAATGGATTCCTTGATCATTTTCTCCGATTGTACAAAGCACTGGAGAAATCAATCACTTGTGCTTTCTTAAGGTAATTGGAGATGTCCTATGTTCAAGAAACGGAGAAAATTAAGAAATCCTTCCCATTCCAAGACACATTTTGTTTGAAAACTAACGTGCCCTTAGCGTGACTTTTAACGGCTCGGGGCCCGATGTACCAGTCATTGCCAAGTTTTACGACCAAAACCACTACCTCCCCTTGTTACAGTAATATCAAAGCACTCTTCTCATTTTTTTTCAATATTCTATTATCTTCTTCTCTCCTGTAGGACCAGTTCCCTAGCTAAACAAAACTGGTCACTATCTCCGACGATAATTGGTGGCGTCTAGTACCCAAAACTCCAATCAGACAGCTCTATTACCTTCGCATCGAGACTCTCTTCGTTGACACCCATTTTTACTGGTAAGCAATACCTTCGCTTTTGTTTCTTATCAGTTGTGCGATTTGTTGAATATTATGCTTCACAAAATTGTCATTACTCGGTCCCTTTCAAGGTGAAGAAATTATTTGTTACCTGTTTTTTTTTTTTCAATGGGTTCTTTTTTTTTCTACGTGGACTGCAGAGAGAGAAATAAGTTGTCTGAGGTTGGTGTCGTGAAATTGAAATCCAGTAAATTTAATATTTATATTTGTGTGTATATGTGGGGTGGGCATGGTTTGGAAACTCGGCCGATTTCGAGTCAATTCGGAGTATTTGATTCGAGTTTCACCTGAGTCTCGCGTCTTTGCGAGTTTTTCAGCAAAACTCGGTTGAACAGTGCTTGACTCGGCCGAGTTAGCCGATTTTCAAGCCAAGTCAGTCCGAGTCAGGCCGATTCCGACCGAGTTTCGGCCGAGTTTCCCGGTGGGCGAGTTTTGAGGTGAAATCGCTAGAATCGGTGAAATCAGATCAATTCAACCGGATTTTTGTCCAAATTGAGCCGATTCTCACGATTTGGGTGAAAAACGCAAATTTGATTTGAGATTTTAAGTTACGTTTTGCATTTTTTCGAAAAAACATAATGGTGGTCCTGAGAATCTTCTTACCTTTTGTTTTGGATAGACTTGGTGCATAAGTTTCTAATATAGAAAATTGGAAATTTCTATTGGTTCATTGTGAACCTTGAACATTTTTATATCTGGACCCAATGATCTAGTACGTAGTTTTGCTGGTGAACTAATATGTAGTTTTTTTTTTTAGGAAAACTAATGTGTAATCAAGTGTGTGGTTGGCTCATTCATAAAGATTTGTTTGACGGTAAATATAATATATTGAATAAAATTAAATGAGCAAAACTAAGGTGTGATGTGCTCACCAAGAGGGTTTGGTGAGCACAACTCCAAAGTATACCGGAGCGGCTTCAACGGTGAATCCAAACTATTGAAATCCATGTACTTCATGAGTGATGCATGTACATGCAAAATTTTAAAAGTTTCAAATTTATTTGCTACAAGGTCAAGCGGTCAAAGAAATGATGAAAAATGAATATATAAAATAACTTATAAAATATTCATTTCTTTGACCGCTTGACCTTGTAGCAAATAAATTCAAAACTTTCAAAATTTTGCATGTACATGCATCACTCATGAAGTACATGGATTTCAACGGTTTAGATTCGTCGTTTGAAACCGATCCGATATACTTTTAAAGTTGTGCTCACCAATATCTCTTGATGAGCACATCACACCCTAGCTTTGCTCAAATTAAAATAGTCTTGTCAAATGTACTAACTAAAAAATTATTGATATGGAATATTGATGCATTGTAAACGTTCCAAGTAAATGTATTTGTTTATGAAATTATATTTTGTTCCATGTATTCTTGTTTGACTAATTAAGTAATTTGACTATAAGGTCATGTATATTCTAATTTGACTAAAGTAATCTAGTTTTAAAAATATATAATTAATATAAATTTTGAGTTGTCTTTAATTAAATATATATTATTTTCTTTTCCTTTATATTTTAGTTAAATGCAATTCAATTAAGCTACGTGATCAGCTTTGAATGCTCATATTTTTATTTTTTAGTGAGTTATATTAGTGCAAGAAGTGATATTAACATTATTTTTGGACTAATTATTTTTTTACAATTTTTCTTATTTTTTTAAATACAAAACAAGTTTTTTTTCAAAATATCCGAGTTTCCGAGTTGACTCGGCCGTTTCCTCTGATTCCGAGTCAAGCATGAACTAACCCGATTCGGATTCCAATTCCGATTATCAGAACCATGGTGGTGTCCTTTCCCGGAATATTTAAATTTGCATGACGACTAAAACTAAAATTTACTTGTGTACTTTTATATCTAGCGAAATAAAACTGTAATACTTGAAACATCTTGGAATTGAAAATTACAAGGTGAAACTTTTTTAATACAGCAACTTTGTAAAGTTTTTGATGGTTGACGGCGAACTGCCGTCAACGGATATATTGAAACTAAAAAAGTTTATGTACAAAGTTCATTAGTGCCCAATAAGTTACAATAAGAAAAAACCCCCTCTAACAAAATGTAATGGTATCAACTTGCCGAAATGGCCACTAGTGGAGCACAATAGGCGGCCCCCTGATCACACGATCCTGGTTTTGTCCTCGGGTGCCCACGTGAGCTAGTCAGCCCATGACCATAAGGAAATATCCATTGTCGTATCATAGATCAGCATATGCACTGGTTTTCTTTTATCCGAGAACAGTCTCCTGTTCCTTTCCCTCCACAAGGCCCAGACCCACGCCGCCCACATTCTATTAGAAAACTTTTTCGCTCGTTTGGATTGCCCCCTTTGAGTTAAATCCCAGTCCGCATGTGTGTTAATTACAGTTCGGCGGTAGTTGTAATGAGAAAATAGACCATTCCAAAATGCTCTGGCATAGGAGCAGTCCCACATAATATGGTCCCTGGTTATTACAAACTGTTAAAATTGCCCCCAAAATTTTTACAAATTGGTACATAATACTACTTTAAATGAAGATTATTGGTCTTGTATGTTATTCTTATTTTAGTTTTTTGTCCATTAGAAACAATTAATGCTTCACATACCCAACATTGCACGCATCTACCAGCGGCCAGTTGAGGAATATATTTTTCTCTTTTCCTTTTGTAATTCCTTTCTCATAACACCAACATTTTTTGTTTTTCACTGGTTTCAGCTACCACCTAGAATACAGAAGAGAGATGGCTGACAGCACTGTAAAGTTTGTGCTGAACAAGCTCACTGATGTTGGAGTTAAAGAGGTTTTACTCCTATACAGCGTCGATGAGCAAGTGGAGACAGTGAGCCGTGAACTCGGCCGGATTCAGGTTTTTCTAAAGGATGCTGACAAGAAACAAATAACAGATGAAAAACAGAAGTATTGGGTGAAGGAGGTGAGAGATGTTGCCTATTTAATTGAAGATGTCATTGACACCTTTCTCTCAGAGGTCCCTCCAAAACCGCGAAAACCCACTGGCATGATAGAGTCCATGAAAAGGAAGATGAAGATAACAAAAAAACTTACAGCTGTACACAAACTTGTCCATGAGATAACTCAGATCCAGAAAAGGATGGATGAGATCGAGGCTAGCAGACGCAGGTATATATATATGTTGGTTTATTCACGACCTATGTTAATTTTGATTTAGAGTACGTATTTTGTTTTGTGTTTTAGTGGAAGAGAGAATGAAGAACGAAAATAAGGGTGACACAAATTTTCATACTAAATTGATATTTTTCAGCTCTCTTAACTCCATAAAATCTAAACATTTAATTTATGTATAAATTTTCAAATACATTCGCTCTAATTATTTGGCTAATTAACCAATTAATTATGTTTATTATCTCTAACTAAATTATTAATTTCAACAAGGTATGGAATCAACACTCTTGGCGAGGACGGTGGAGAGATCCAACTGCCAATTAGGCCACCCGTGCTACCGGACATTGATCCCGATATTGTCGGTTTCAAAGGGGACCAAGACCATCTTGTCAAAGAGTTGTTGGATGAGACCACTGAGAGACGTTCAGTGATTTCAATTTGGGGAGCTGGTGGACTGGGAAAAACGACTCTCGCACGAAAAGTATACAATTGGTATGTGCTATATATTTGTTTTTTTTTTTAATTTGAATTAGATTGTTTCATTCAAGTTGATTACACTCATATTTTACAACAATAGAGTTGGTTGAATTTTATATTTTTAGTCATTAAGTGTTTTCGATTTTGTTCAAACTTGACCACTGTTGATTTCAACTTCATACATTGCATAATTATAAAAATATGTTTGATAAATTTACAGAAAATATAAATTGATTTGCCAAATTATCAAACCAAGTCACTACAATTTTCGAACAAATTGTCTTGTGAATCTATGATTTACGAGACAACTGCCTATATAATTAGTTTTGTAGGTAACAATTTAAATTTTACTAAATCAAGACCATATAGCTTTCAATTCTTTGTAAATCAATTCCATATAATTATAAGAAAAGTATGTATTAAGACATTTCATCGCAAGACTGAACAAATGGGTCGAACTCAACCCTTGCAATTTTGATCCTAATGATTGGTTGGTCGAGTTGGAATCGAGTTCATATCCTCTGAGGCAACAAAATATTTATGTTTAAATCTGCACCGTCCGATCAGAATCTGAACTAATAAAGCCTGAGGTGAAATGAATGGGGTCTCTCTAATATTTGTGTGGATTTTGATGGAAAGAAAAATATTCTGTTACCTCAGATGATATGAATTTGTCGAAATCTAGCATTTAACTCTGTGAAGAGTGAAGTGGTTTTGAGATCCGAGCATCCCCTGAGATATATTGATATCTCAAATTTTGAAATTTGAGTTGATATATGAAAAATCCGGAATTCTCCAATTTTATCTAACTCTTTAATATCTATATGTTTTATAACAGAACTAAATGTTATTATTACGTTTCTTACTAGTTGTAAATTGATATTAGCTAGTTATTCAAGAAATCAACAGTATTCATTAATAACAAAGTGTTTCAAAATATATTTAGAAAATGATGGATTCTAACTGATATTACAACCATTAAATAAAAAATGCACCGAACATCTTGAACAAAACATGTCGGATTGAATCTTATCTGTCCAAAAAAAAAAAGAATAAAATATTCATGATCCAATATGAATCCAACCCGATCTGAAATTTTGACATATCTAAACATAATTATTAAGAGCCTGTTCGCTTGTTATGAGATTGTGCGAGATGGAATTAAACGGGTTCAGGAACTCACTATTTAATTTGTGGGAACCCGTACTCATAAATATGCACAGAAATAATTATGGAAATGTGCTGAAATTAATGTTTAGTTGTATCATGAAATTAGTTGTGGGAAATCTTAATTTATTAACCGAAGGTGCCGAACAAGCCCTAATTATGCATTAACGTAGGCCATTGAGGGTTAGCCAGTGACATGCCGAATTGTATTGTTCTAGCTAATTGGAAACCTTTATTAACCGTACCCAACCCAACAGGTCATTGAGGGTAGGCCGTATTTGCTACTTGTTTTTTTTAATATTGCATTATTGATATTGTGCAAATCTAAACAAGATCAACAGCTAGATCTCATAAACAACGGCTGAATCACAATTTTTTATTTACGCATAAATTTAACCATCAAAACACACACATATACTTTTTTTTTTCTTAAAAGAGTCGATCATCTTTAAATTTTTGTTATACTAAAATCCACCAAATGTTTTATTTTTACAGTAATGATGTCAAGAGACAATTTGAACTTCGCATATGGGTAGCTATTTCTCAAAAGTTTGAATTAATTGACATTTTGAGAAAAATAGCGGAACAACTCAATCTTCTTATCGATGCGAGCAAGCAACCAAAAGAAGTTTTTCTTACCAAAATTCATGAGTCTCTTAATGGCAAAAAGTACCTCATAGTCCTTGATGATGTTTGGACAGACGATCTATGGACTCAAATTGCAGAAGCACTCCCAGATAAAAATAATGGGAGTAGAGTACTTATAACCACAAGGTTCTTTAATGTTGCTAAAAAGGCCGATCCCACATGTGAACCGTACAAACCTGGGTTCTTAGCGAAGGAGTTAAGCTTAGAGCTTTTGTTGAAAAAGGCTCTTCCAAATCATGATCCAAATAAACATTGTTTTGATGATCTTTTTTATATCACAGATCAATTTGTTCGTAAATGTGGTGCGCTTCCTCTCGCATTGGTGGTTTTAGGAGGCCTATTATCAACAAAGCCACGCAACTATGCCGATTGGAGTAAGGTGTTACAAACAATGAGTTGGCATACCGATGGAAAGGAATGTAGTGAGATTATAGGCACTAGTTACGAGGATCTATCATTACCTCTTAAATCATGTTTTATGTACTTTGGTGCATTTCCCGAAGATAGTGAAATCTATGCCGAATCTTTACTTCGAATGTGGGTTGCAGAGGGTTTCATACCACAAGAAGATAACAGAACATTGGAAGAAACTGCGGAAAGTTACTTGGAGGATCTCGTGCAAAGGTATAACTTCTTTACTTCGTCTAACGTGCTAATATCATTGTACAAGTGTTCATTCCAATTTAGTTATTTATTCATAAAAGCCTTTAAGCACATATTAAACGATTTGGATACAATAGGATTCCAATATAAGGAGCACTTTTTGTTTCAAGGAAAAAGAAAAAAAAAACAAATAAAGCACAATGCAATCTGCAGGTACAAGTTTTTTTTAGGGTTCTGCACGTACAAGTTATTTACAGAGTTTCCAATTGAATTGTTTTGAAGCTAAATATTTTTCATTATGAAATATTTATTGTCCTCAAAATATATTTGTTAAAATTATAATACATAATCAGTAATTACCTTAGAAAAATGTGAGCTCCATTAATAATTTAGTAATGACATTTATGAGCACTACTAATCAGATGTTCTTGTGTGTTTAAAACAAATTTTCTTATTGAATAACAGGAGCCTGGTTCAAGTAAAATCTAGATCTCCTAATGGTTCTATCATATATTGTTGCATTCACGATCTCCTACGGGATCTTGCTATCCAAAAAGCCAAGGAGGACAACTTTCTTGTGGTGTATTCACATCCAGATTGTGATCAACAAAGCTTGAGTAGGGCGCGTCGTGTGGCAGTTCACCATCCAGATTGTGATAAACTCGTGATGAGCCAAAACCTCCGCACTCTGTTGTGCTTTCATGATAAAGTCATGCCGAATTGTTCTAAGCAAAAGTTGCTCAAAGTGGTAAGCACTGAACGTTATATGGATAGCATAGATGTGGGAATGTTTGAGGGATTAACTCAGTTAAGATATCTGAAACTTACTGGGATTCTAAGTGACAAGTGTACTGGACGAGATGACAAGTATGGGAAAAGATACTTGGAGAAAGTGATAGGCACTATGAAGTGTATGCAGACTCTTAATATCAAATTAAGAGTACATGATGATGAGGGATTCGTAGATAATTTTCCTGATAATGTGTGGCACATCAAGGACTCTGAGGCATGTCCACACTGGAGTACGTGCTGCAGAACTGCCACCATCAACAGAACTACCACCATCAATAGAACTACCAACTTTGCAAACCCTTGCATGGGTTACTACCAATGAATCATGGAAAACTGAGTTTCCTCATCTACCTAATTTACGTGCTTTAGGTTTAGAGCACAAATCATGTTCATGGATGGTAGTTGCCGCTTTCCTTGGCACATTAAAGAACCTGATCCGTCTCGACCTAAGCGGTTCTTTTCCAGGGGACATTTTTGATATGAGGGAGTACCCATTTTATCAGAATCTACAATATCTAGCATTAGGGGCTAAGAACTGTCAGGAGACTCCTAATGAAAGGGCCATTGATGTTATCATGCTACCTCCTCACCTCATTTATCTTGATATTAGAAAGTGCCACTTCCAGCAAGATGTAATGCCGGTACTGAAGAATCTACACTGCCTCAAGAGTCTCTCGCTACATGGAGTCTTATTAAGCAATCGAAAAATGAGATGTTCAGCTAAAGCCTTCAACCAATTAGAAGATTTGTGTCTTGCCAAAATTACCGTGCTAGAGGATTTGGAGATAGAGGAGGGGGCCATGCCCATTCTTAAAGAACTCCGTATTTATGAATGTAAAGAATTGTGTGTTCCTCAGGGGCTACAACACCAAACCAACCTTCAACAATTGAAATGGGTGAATAATGGCCATGAGGGTAAGGAAGATGAGGTCCGCAACTTATGCAAACATGTGCCTTCACTTGATATACGATGTTCGTATAGCATGCATATTTTACTCCTCCAAGGCTTCAATTTCATATTTGGCATTGTTTTCTCTTAATTAAATTTCTTGTATGCATGTGTGCTTTGCATTTTTAATTTAATCACTGGTGTTTTTATTTTCTTTTTCTTTGAGATAAATTAATAACATGTTTAAAGATTGTATGTTTGAGTTTTCTCACATGGGGCAAATAAAATCATGCTGGGAGAACTGTACTAAATTATGATGTATATTTACAACTGACAAAAAAATAAAGTTAATATACAAAGGACGACAGTAATTTTTTTTATTTCTAATTAAAAAAATAGTAAAATTCTCTTTCCTATTTGCAAACGTATCCCACAATCCGATTTTTTCTTTTCATGTTTTGCATTAAAAATATTTGAACGTGTCCATCAAATCAAATAGGGGATATTTTCATTCTAGCATAAACGACCTTAATTTCGAAAGCAAATAAAACTGTTGTCAAGGACAACATTTCAACACATATAAAACACTATTGACGACATTGCAACACAGTTTATTTCAAGTAATTAAACGTTAATTCTGAAAGTGGGATGAAGTAAAATTATTTTGCATTGAAAAAACTGTTCTTTGTATTTGTCAAAAAACATCATTGAAAAAAATGCTTTCCCAATATACCCTTATATTTTGGAGAACTCCGAATAAATTCAAATAAATTTATAAACCCAAATAAATTTCTAAAAATCACGAATAAACTCCAATAAATTCAAGAAAATTTATAAACCCAAAATGTCCATATTTTGATATCAAAACCGAAAATATTTACTTAACATTCAAAATATGTTTTCTCAAAATTACTAAAATCATGAAATAATAAAATAGTATTAGACATCCTAACCTATGGAAAATATTGTGTTCTTTACTCTCACACTTTATCTATTTATCTCACTGCCTCATACTTCATCGAAATGTGAAACTGATCATAATTATATTTCTAGAACTGAGTCAATATTATATTTAATATGATATTTTGAAATCTTCAAGCTCAATATTCATACTTTTTCATATTATTAAATTTGACTTTTGCAGTCATACCTTTTTCATATCTCCCATTGGAACATGAACCAATTACAAAATCAAAATTTCAGAAGTACAAATTTTATATTTTGCTCTGAAAGTTTTCAAAGTGACATTCATTTGATATTTTATTTTATTGTTAATATAATTGTGAAAGCAGTTTTGTAAAATACTTAATAAATAGTAAAAAAATTCAAAAAATGTAAAATTTGATCACATTTTAATACATATTATATGTTGAACGGTTTGGATCGACTGTTTGGACTTTAAAATTCGCAAAATTAAATTGTTGTAAGATGTTGTAACTTTCAAATATTGTAAGTGGACCCTCCTCTTATAAATATACGAAAAGAGAAGAAAATATCATTTCAAAGAATTTGTTGATAAATTCACTACAAAAGCAAATTCTATGCCTGCAAAAGAAAATTCTCTGTTATTAATTTAAGAAGCAACAAACAAATATTAAGGAGCTAAACTTAAAACATATATGGTCAACTTAAATTTAGTCACGTAACCTGATTCTCTCCCTTCAATTTATGCAATGAAACAAATTACCATTCATTCAGACCGCTTAAATTTTCATTTCTCTTCTAAAAAAGACTTGTACAGAAGGATATTAACTGCTGCTGTCTCGGTCCTTGGCGTGATGTGCCCATCATGCACTCGTTAGATGGACAGGTACCGTCAAGCGATTAATCGATATGCGGCTGATTAATCAAAATTATGCGGCCAATTAATCATTTTTATTAAAATTATGTGTATACATTCATAATTTATTAAAAATAATCTATTTAATTCATCAAACTTATCAAATAAACTTAATTTAACTTAGTTTTATTATTATAACATGACACTGCGCTTATTTCTTCTTAACAACACAAACACATTTTACATTTGTAAGTAACACGTTTATTTAATGCAAAAATAAATTTAAAAATTAAGCTTTTTCAAATACTAATAATATATTATTTGAAAGAAATAAAACATTCCAACATAAAATTACTGAATTTAGTTTATGATGACAACTTAATTTCATATATGAACATATCATACTAATTGAAAAAATTATATCAGTAAGTAAGAAAAACATATGCTATATAAATAATAGAAAAATTAATCAATTTCAAAATAAATAAGAAGAAAAAATATATATAAAAAATATTGAATGTATATCCAAGTACAAATAAAACTACAATACAGATCACACACAATCACATAAAATAAAACAATGTGAAAAACAAATATTCACTGGAATAAACGGAAATAAACAGGAATAAAGAGAAATAAACGGAAATAAATGGACGATTAAATGGGAATAAACGGAATAATCGGCCAATTAATAGAAAAATCCATTAATAAACCTCCAATTAGTGTATTTATAATGATTTTACCGCCGTTAACGATTAAACAGACATTTAAGACCGTTTTTTTTACAACACTGATGATGGTTTTGGTTTGCCTACTTTGCCTTCATGTGATGTTTTCAGAACCTCACCTTCCCACTTCATGAAGTTGAAGGATTTTTACACCCACTCCCTTGTGGGTCCTACACAAATTTATTTATCAGTCTAGTCTAAATCAGAGAACTGAAGGGACCAGTTTGTAATTATGTTGCAAAGACAGGGGCACATTTGTACACTATTCCTTTTAAGTTTTAACTTTTGGTTTCTCACTCCAAAACCCTCAAATCTGTAGCACACAACTAAAGACAAGGCAAGGAGACGGAGCGCTATCTCCTCTCCAAATTTGCGGATTTGGAGCAAGTAGTCCCTCGAAGATAATTTGAAGGTATTTTTTTACTAAATATTTCTGTGAACTTTGAATTGTTTAGGTACTAGAATAAGAAGCGGGGAGATGGGAATGAGTTCACTCAAATTTTGTGCATTTTACCTCTGGCCGGATTGATCCGGATTCTGATAGAAATGTCTGGATCTAAACTCAAAATTTGAGTTAATTCAGAGGATGCCGAGATATTCCTAACTTACTTATTTTGTTAACTGGAAAAAAAAAAAAACACTTGTACAGGACACATCCATGGTTTGGAAACTCGGGCAAGTCAACTTGGGATCGGTCGGGTCCGATCCGAGTTTTACCCGAGTCTCGCGCCCATGCGATTTTTTCATCAAAACTGGTATGACCAAGGTCAATGTGGCTAAGATCAATGTGGTATGACCAAGGTCTTTGGTGCTACCAAGTCGTTTTTGGATTTTCAAAGTCCAAACGGTCGATCTAAACCGTTAGATGTGATCTCTATATTAAAATCTGCTTGGAGACCAAATTTTACATTTTTTGGAATTTTTTTACTATTTTTTAAGCCACTTTGAAAATTGCTGATCACATGGTCCAGAATTTGGTTGCACTGTTTTTACTGTTCACCCGGATCTGTCATTTTCAAAGTGGCTTAAAAAATAGTAAAAAAATTCCAAAAAATGTAAAATTTGGTCTCCAAGCAGATTTTAATATAGATTGAACATCTAACGGTTTGAATCGACTATTTGAACTTTAAAATTGCAAAAACTAATTGGTAGCACCAAGGCCTTGGTCATACCACTTTGACCTTAGCCACTCTCTCTCTCTCTCTCTATATATATATATATATATAGAGTGGCTAAGGTCAAAGTGGTATGACCAAGGCCTTTGGTGCTACCAAGTCGTTTTTGAATTTTCAAAGTCCAAACAGTCGATCTAAACCGTTAGATGTGATCTCTATATTAAAATCTGCTTGGAGACCAAATTTTACATTTTTTGGAATTTTTTTACTATTTTTTAAGCCACTTTGAAAATTGCTGATCACATGGTCCAGAATTTGGTTGCACTGTTTTTACTGTTCACCCGGATCTGCCATTTTCAAAGTGGCTTAAAAAATAGTAAAAAAATTCCAAAAAATGTAAAATTTGGTCTCCAAGTAGATTTTAATATAGATTGAACATCTAACGGTTTGAATCGACTATTTGAACTTTAAAATTACAAAAACTAATTGGTAACACCAAGGCCTTGGTCATACCACTTTGACCTTAGCCACTCTCTCTCTCTCTATATATATATATATATATATGGTGGTTCATCAAGAACCATTATTTTCAATTGTTGAAAAATTCATATCACTTTTGTGAACGGTAAAAACATTCTCCAAATCTCATCATCTTTCATAGGTGCGATATTTACACCCTATAGATCAAATCTCTAATGACAGATTTTGAACTAAAAAAATATTTATGATCGTCAGCATTATCAGGGGTGGACCAAAGTGAAGCCAGAGCAAGTTGCTTCCCTGGATTTTGAAATTTTATGGAAATCTATTAGGTCCGAACCAATTTTGTCTCTCTCTGAATTTTTTTTATCTCCTCTGAAATTATGATATGTAATTTGAGCTAAAATTAACTATTTAAACCCGATTCGCTATTTTACCATCAGTTGAATGCATCAAGTTAATTATGTTTCTTAAATTGCAAGGGCTTTGATGTTCAATCATAGTTGAGTCGTCCTTTTTCTTGATATGGAAGTGATTTGAGTAGAGATTCACAAAAAAAACTTAATCATTGCCATTGATTACAGCATTCCTAATTGAATTGTCACGGGAAATGTATGGAGATTAAATTTTATATTTTTTTTAATATTATTATTTTAGTTAGGTAAAAAGTTCACTGCTTCGAATGATCCATAATTTCTGAATAGTGAGTTTCTACTAATTTAAAAAAAGAAGTAAAATATCGTAAAAATTGTAAATTTTAGTCTCCTAGTACGTTTGCATATGGAGATCATATTTTATGATTTGGATCGACTATTTGAACTTTGAAAATAGAGATATGGATTCATGGAACGGGTCCACCAGTAATATGCAAATTACTGTAGACTCACTCTTAAATAAAATATATTTTAATCGTAGTAATGACGAATTTGAACATAAGAGTACAACAAAAGAATATTAAGTTGATCTGGAATAATCAAATAAAATCTTAACAATTGTTCCAGATGTTAAATAAAATATATTTTAATTTTTGAAATGCCTAATTTTAACATAGAGTACAACAAAAGAATATTATGTTGATCTGGAATAATCAAATAACATTTCAATGTCAGTCTATATATGTACATTTATTGTAGTAGGTCCAAGTCTCTCTCTCTCTCTCTATATATATATATATATATATATATAGATATATATATATACACTTTTATCATCTACCAGCTTAAATACTGGAAGAAAACAACTTAATTGGATGCATGTTTTCCTTTTCTTCCGTTGTTTGCCTTAAGCAAGAAATGTTATCTTCTCCAAAATTTGTTGACTATAAAATGCAGCAAAGTCAATAGAAGGTAGAACAAGGCTTGGCAGCAATTATTGAAACCATGCAACTGGCCATTTTGAGCTCTAGCTTATATATACGAAGTAATTACTTCATAAATTGAAACTTCTGATTTTTCATAATTCAGAGGGTTATCTTAGCTCTATGGATGAGCATTGTAATTAATCAATTGAGAATTCTGATCTAACTCTATTAATATTTAGCATTTGATTGGAATTCAATAAATTGACAACATCATAAGCAATTAAGAATTCAGATCAATGAATCATGTTAATGAGAGAGAATGAAAAAAAGAAAGGCAGAGAATTTCTTTTTTTCATGGTTTCCCCAATCATAAATTAAGCAATGAAACACGGAGGATGTGACACTGTAAATTAAATAATTGGAGTCCAAGAGAAACTAATACATTGGTCCAAATTAATAATTTTATAGCGCTTCTTCATTTGTTGTTTTTTCAGAATAATTAATTCGGTACTAGAAGGCACGTTACAACAATAATTTTTTTTAAATAATTAACCAACAGATTTCTAATATGACAAATAAATCCATATGTTAAATTCAAATTTTGAAAACAAATAGAAATAACTAAAATGTAATATATAGTTGTCAGTATAGATGGCAGTGTTGAAAATTAAAAAATAATTTAAATGATTTCAAAATCAAGGCAATCAGCAAATTTAAAGGACAGTATATCTAACATATTTTATAAGGATTAATTACTACTTATAAGTAATGGATTGAAAAAATGAGATAACTAAAGTATCAATTAAAAAAGAATTCTTTGAAGGTAATGATGTGTAGTACACTTTAAGTGATGTAGAATTGGACAATACAAACAAACAAAATATTAATTAAAGACCAACTTGATATTGAGAGGGATGAAAGTACTAGCTTGTCAAGTTAGAAAAGCAAAGCAAACGACTAACAAAATCTATTATAATGATAACTTAATTACCTAGCTAGCATTACTCTGTCAAAGAATCTTAAAAGCGTAAACTGAAATCAATAGATAGAGATATGCATTTGTTTAATCAATTAATCCAACGTCACTATGTATTGAAAGAAAGATAAAGGAAAGAGCAAACCCTGGATAGCAACACAAAACTAACATATCATGTCTGGAAACCTTTTTGGAAATATAGCTAAAAGGTGGAAGGAGATCCATGGCTATAGCAACTGGAAAAATATGTTGGACCCACTGGACATAGATCTTCGCCGAAGTATAATAAACTACGGAGAGATGGCGCAAGCGGCCTATGACGGTTTCAATCGGGAGAAGCGATCACCTAATCTCAGTGCACCTAGGTACAATATATTTTACATTGATTTACAATTTTTGTTATGAATTTGCTTCATACCTGGACTCCTTTTTTCTCATAATTAATTGACACAGCAAACTTAAGATTATGTCCCAAATTAAGTTGATTCTTGCATAATATTAATAGGTACGGACGATCGGAGCTGTTAGAAAAGGTACAGGTATCTGTGCCTAGTGCATATGAGGTGACGAAGTATTTGTACGCTACATCAAGCATAAACGTACCCGATGCATTCATGGTGAATAACAGATCAGGTAATAGCTGGAGCAAGGTGTCGAACTGGATCGGGTATGTAGCGGTGGCAACTGACGAGGGCAAGGCATTGCTCGGGCGGAGAGATATTGTGGTTGCTTGGAGGGGAACCCTAGAAGTGTCGGATTGGGTGAATGACATGGATACCAGGTTGGTATCTGCTTCTACGTTGCTTGGTAGAGCAATCGATCATAATGAACCACTGGTGCATAGGGGGTTCTTATCCATCTATACATCAGATAATCCCAATTCCCGCTTCAATAAGCAAAGTGCTAGAGAACAGGTAATTAATTATTTTTAGTTTATTATTATTTGTTTAGTTGTTTCTTACTTCTTTTCATATGCAAGCGACCCGTTCAAGTAATTAGTTGATTTGCAGGTGAACAATATAGGTCATTTTCAGTAGAAATTTTGTTTGATACAATAAAGGTCTTTTTATTTGTTTGAACAATAAAATAGGAAAACAATATTGGTCATTTTCAATAGACATTAGTTAGCTATTGCATTTCTTTCTTTAAACTACTTTCTATATATTAGGTTTTGACAGAGATTGGGAGGCTAACTGATAAGTACAGTGGTGAGGAAACAAGCATAACTATAACTGGCCACAGCTTAGGTGCAGCTCTCACCACACTAAATTCCATAGATATCCTCTCAAACCACCTTAACCGTTCCAACCACTCTCCTTCCAACACCTGTCCGGTCACAGGCATCGTCTTCGCTAGCCCTCGGGTTGGGAATTCAGATTTCAAGAATATTTATACCCAAATGCCAAACCTAAGATTACTACGAATTCGTAATGCCTTGGATATAGTTCCTAAATGTCCACTTCCTATTTCATACTGTGATGTAGGGGTTGAACTTACAATTGATGTAAGTAAATCGCCATATGATACGTCCTATCTCGGGAGATGAGGCCGTATAGAAGTTTGGGCTGAACTGGATTCGTCCTGCCAAGGAATGGCAGGCCGAGGTATGGGTCGAGTTAGGAACTCGAGGTGGATTGTGAGAGATTCGGACTCTGACCTGTATGATCTCTCCCTTAGTTTAAAATTGCGTCCCCCTGTTTCATGGGAATTACTGCCTTATATAGTCTAGCCATAACTGCCATCTCGGGCGTTTATGGAGAACGTGGGCAGTTATGTCAGCCGTTACTGGGACGTGGGCATTAAGCTAGCCGTTTCCCCGGCTATCCCGTATGTCGGTTGGCATGGGCCTATTTTAAGGCTCTGGTTTGGGGCCGGCATATTGGGCCCCGGCTTAACGAGTTTTTGGGCTTTTTCATATGACGTCGGGTTGGCCTTGTAAAGGTCCGAATCCCAGTCTTTCATGGCCCAGTTTGGAACAAGTAAAAGGGCCTGTGGAACATGGCCCTATCATTAGCCCCCGAAGTCGGAATGCATCAGCGAGATGCTTTCGACTTGAGGGTGGATAACTCATAAAACATACTTTATTAAATGTTATCTATGTGTTAGTGATGTATCATCTTGGGTTTGAAACATGTCGGTCATCTATCCCGGACACGTAACCCGAAGTTAATGTGTTATCATAGTGAGTAACCTGAGACAACTAAGCGTACTTAGTGTCGAGGATTTTTTTTTTTTTTATTACCGACATTAGTGTATTAGTCATGCTGTAATAACTCGGGTGTGGCATATGTCGGGTACATGTCTTGTTACAAACCCAACAATTAATGTGTTAATATATACCTATCTCGGACAGTTAATGTTAACAAGCAACATGGTTTCCGAGTTAGTCAAAGATCAGTAAAAGAAGTGAATCATAGAAATGATAAGTAATCATTGATATCGTAAAAGCAGAACAAGCCTAAATATATAAGAAAACATCGAAATCATACAACGCCTCGATCGAGTAAAATATCGAAATCATACAACGCCTATTTAGTCTAAACATGAGACATGATTTAACATCGTGCCTGGAAGTATGTTTCCACTTCTGTCATGTCACGCCTTCCATGCACCATGTTGTCCATGCGTAGCAAAAGACGGGTGTGATGTCGTATCACGGTGGATGTTTAATACATCTCGTTATCTGTATGCTCAAAAAGATTATCGTCGTTGAGCTCCTGCTGGGTAGCGGTGTACAGACTCGGACCTCCAGCATTGCGGGATAAACACCCCGGGCACTTCCAAAACCGACGGCGAGGGTCCGAACGGCCTTCGATGTCATAGTGGTGGAAGCAACTCCACTCGCAGCACATCCGGCATTTCACCATCTCGTGCTTGGCCCATTGATCGTTGCATAGGATACACCAACGCAACTTTGGCTCTAGGTCGAACTTAAAAAAGTCGTTCTCGTCCTCTTTGGTGAATGAGGGTGCCTTAGCGAGGGTGAGGTCTATAAGGTCACCGATTTGGAAATCCTCGTTGTCGAGCATCCAGTCCAAATCTTCCTCCGAAAAATGTTGGAGAAGAGTCCATCTCTCGGGCCGAGATAGTTCTCGTCTCGGGTTTCGAGATCGACGTGGATTGGGGGGAGGTTGGTTACGGCGACGCCTTGGGGGTTGGTCAGCGCTACTCTGACCGTGTTCGAGAGGTGTTTTGTTTTTAGAAGCCACTCTCTTGAAAGGCATCTCGGGAGTATATAGGTTGGTAAAAGGTGCAGAGTAAAAAATGTGCCTTTTACCGTATGGTGATTCTGGTATTTATAGTCGTTAGAGGAGATATTGCCATAAATAATGTGGGCCATATTGCCTAAATAGGTAGCCGCCAGCTACTAGCCATAAATGTCATTGGGCGTTGTGTAAGTTATACGACATGACAAGCTTTCGGCGTTTTCGAGGTAGTCAAACTGACTCACGTTAGACGGTATTTAAGCAGTAATGAAATGCTTATGCGAAATATATATATTAATCAAAACAACACGAGATAAAGATCTCGGCTGAATGTCACAACATAAGCATATGAGTAAATTTGAAAAGTTAACATCTAACAAAAGGCGGGCTATTCCCGCGATATTCTATATATAGCTAAGGCTATTCATGGCGGGAGCGCTTGGCCCGGCGTTCTTGATCCAGGCATCTCCTGCAGGTGAAGGATGTGAAGCGGGGATCACCATGGTTCCGAGGTGATCTGCGGGCCAGACACCCGGGATGAAAGGCTTCTTCGCATCCGTCACAATGGAACATATGCCGATAATGCCCTCTGGTTCTGCAAACAGCACATCTATCCCAGGCTAATGGGTTGTCCTCGTCTTCCCTCGGGTTAATTGGGGGTGGTTCGATGATGATCTCGGGGTTCCGATGTTGGGGAGATGGGTGTGGTGACGGAATGTCTTCCTTCTCCTCCTTAATCTCGTCCTTCATATTTTTGTTAGTTGTCATATTATTATATTCCGAGTTGGAAGGTGTAGTTGGGATGGCTGGATGTTCCGTTAAAGGGAGACGGAGGTAGTATATATAGTATGTCGGCATTAATTACTTCGACGCCTCGTCTTCCGTTAACCGTCATCAGCCATCAAATCAGCCGTCAAATCAGTCAGAGGTACGGGGTTATGGCGTAATCCCCGTACGACACCTGGCATCCGTCAGCTCGGTTCGAGCCCGATACGCGGAAATCGAGGCGTCGCCATGATGAAGGGTGGCAACGCGTCGTTTCGCGGCTTCTTTTCGAAATTCGTGCAAGTATTGAGCGGGAAAAATAGAGACCCTTATATATACCTCATCCCGTTTCATTCACTCATTATCGTTTATTGTGAGGAAATTGATCTCGGAGCCACAGAGCGAAAGTATTTTCGGTGATAGCGGAGCGAATTCAGAGCATTCAGGAGACCTCGGAGAAGACATCCGAAGACTGCGTTGCAAAGAGGCCTCAACATAAGGTAATTCTTTACTATCTCGGTAGTCAGCCTTATATTGATTGGTCATGCATGTAGTTACTGGTATGTATTGCCGAGGTCGAGGGTAACTTAATTAATGACCTAGGTTTGGTAATGCTGCTAAGGGCCTAATATAAACTTCGTAATCCTCGGCAATCAATGTACATCTGTTAATTCAATAGTTGTAATTCTTTAGAACAAGTGAGACCGGTTGCCTAAGCCAATCCTGTTTCTTCGTTAATTTAGAAATGACCGAAGAACAAGGATCTCGGGATTCGTCACCTGCTATTTCGGGGGAACAGTCCCCGATACTGCAGGAGGTTTTCCGGCCAGGTAGGGGCAAGAGTATTCAGGGCATGACTCTCATCAACCCGGAACATTCAGAGGAAACTGATGGTGAACAACGTAGTGAGGGAGATGAGGAAAATGAACAAAATTCACCTCGGGGTGAACTCATTTTGGCCTCAGTGGGGACGTCGCACGGGCCTTCGGAACCCAAGAAGAAAAACAAAACGACAAAGAAAGATGTCCTGCCCCGAGATAGTCACCGGGATGACCTGATTTTTCCAGTATCTGCCGGTATTCCCCCAAAGCTGGTTGTCCGATGCGAAGCCTATGTTGACGCATTTTATGAGGAACTTGTGGATGAAGCTGACAGAGAAGAATATCCGCGACATGCGCTTAAGCTGACAGCCCCGGATATAAATGACCGAGCGCATGACTCGAAACGCGGGATGTGCCTATATTGGAAAATGCCGAAATGCGGTTTTAAAGTGAGGGTGTCTAGATTTGTTCGCGAGATATTACGACATCTCGATGTGGCCCCTGCACAGTTAACCGCACCAGCATGGTGCTACATAATGAGCTTTAAGTATTTGTTTGATCATCTGCCCGAGTTAGAGTCATATTGGCCCAGTAAGGGGTTGTTCTTTCATTATTTCACGGTATTATACAATAACGAGAGCCACCTTGCAATTCGGAAGCGTTCTAAGGTTTCACTTTTTGAAAGGCTGTCAAAAGCGGATGATTGGAACCATGGTTGGATATACCTTGAGAATCCGAAGGAGTTGAAATGCTTCAGGGGGATACGGAGGGAGTGGCGTCCGCTAAATAGGGAAAGTTTGATTCCGACTTCTCCTCCATCGCCGACGTCAGATGAATTAAAAGTTATCAAAATTCTTGACAGTTATTTCACAAGTTAGTCCCTTTTTCAAAATTTTGTACCGATATCTCTTTACAGCGCATTTGTTCATTAACCATGCATAAATTGTTAATGTTGGTGTGCTTTTTGTGTCGTAGGACGCGGGTATATGGCACTACCCTGGAAGGCCGCCCGTTCTGTTCTTATTTTTGACACTCCGGAGGACGGCTTCGCGAAAGGAAAGGAGGTTGTGACATCTCAAAAACCGACTTTCTCTTCCAAGGGTCCTAAGGCCGTAAAGGCGGGGTCTGCTAAAACTACAACAGCTCGCCCGAAGTCTACTACAAACACTGCAACAACCACCAAAGGAACAAAGGGCAGTGCTTCTGGTCCCTCCAAGCTCGGGGTTTCCCAGAAGAGGAAGGAAGTTTCTGTTGACCCCCCCGTGCGTTTAACAAGGTGAGAGAAGGGGAAAGAAGTCGAGGCAGAAGAATCTGAGCCGAAAAGGCAAAAGGTTTCGTCCGATATTGTGTTAGAGGTGTCTGGGGTTGCCCCGAAGGAGACACCCCAATCTCGGGTTGAGGCTGCTGAGGAGTTGGAAAGAATTATTGAAGAAGCAGCACGCGATGTGTGGGATCCCGCGAAGGAGCACACCGAACATCTCAAGTCGAGTATATCAGAACAAGGAGAAATACCGGATTCGTGTGGGGGACCCATATTTCACAGGGATTCCCTGATAGTATTTTGGCGTATCTTCCCGGATATTCTACCATGCAGGATGAGGAAGAACATCCCGAGGTCCGGGCCGCATTTTCTCGGGAAACCTTCAGGCTAACCACCACTGCTCACCAAAAGAAGTGGGCTGAAGAGCATCCTGACCAAGTCGTCGGTCAGGTGTTAAGGTCGCTACATGATGCCGGGGTTTTCTTTGGGTTCCTCAAAGATTCGCTTGAAAATCGCAGTGCTCTTACTATCACAACAGATCAAGAGGCGATCAACAAGGCGATCATGGAGAGGGATTACTTTGTCAAGTTGGCTAAGTTAAAGGAAAGGGAAAGGAAGATAGCTACTGGCGAAGCCGCCGTTGCCTCGGCAAAATACGAGATGGCGCGGTTGGTAGGTTTGCGGGCTGACAAAGAGCGCAAGGAGAATGAGGAAAAGGCAAAGCGCTATAAGCGTAAAGCTAAGGAGTACAAGGACAAGGTCGATGGCCTCAACTCCAGGCTCGAGACCCAGGCCAAGGAGGTGGAGGAGGCGAGATCGGAAAATGTCCGACTAAAGGCCGAGATTGAGGGTCTTAAGAAGAAAACACTGAGTAAATTTTTAGGCAGTCAGGCCTTTGCTCAAGCCGTCCCCTATGCGTGCCAAGAAATGATGACGGAGACCCTTTATTATTATATGGGCGAACTGGCCAGGATTTACCCGTTCAAACCCGAGCATATGGGTTTTACAAAAGTGGAACCCGAGAAGCTCGTTATTAAGAATCTCTCGGATCACGGCTGGGACGAAGAAAATGATGTGTTGTTGAATCCGGATGGTACTCCTTTCCAAAAGGAGTTGGAACTTGAGAACCATCCTCGTGGGAAAATTGTTCATCCCTGGCCGAAAGATAAATGGCCTCAGCATCTCGAGCTTGTCGATAATGATGCTGAAGGAGAGGATGACGGGATTCCTTCCGAGACTTCCTCTAATGAAAGTGACGAAGAGGAGACCGACATAGGAGACACCGAGGTGAATGTTGAGGTGGACCCTGTTGCTCTACAAGGTGATGGAAAGGATCCGGAGGATGTTTCCATCTTACCTTGTGGTGGTGGATCTAACGTTCTTGAGTCGGATAAGGCTCCAATTTCTGTAAGTAAAAGACTTCTAATATCGTGATTGCCAAGATGTTGCTTTCACGCTTAATCTTATTCCTTTTGTTTTGTTTGTAGGAAGGATGACGGCAAGCACTGGACGCGACCTTGGTCTTATTAAGTTTCTGCGCCTCCAATAGTTTGAAGGATTTTACCCTTGTTGTTTTATTTGTGCCCCCGGGATGTGGGGGTTTAAACAAAATTATGTTGTAACACGTATTCTGTTTTATTTATGCCCCCGAGATGTGGGGGTTTAACAAAAGTGTGTTGTAATATAAGTTTGATATCCCCAGGATGTGGAGATTTAACAGAATATTTGGTGTAACATGGTTTTTACTTTACTCGTTGCATTCGTTTTATCGTTTTCTGAGATCTTTTTTATTCTGGAATGTATCTCGGGATATTCTTTGAATGTTTTTGTGACCGAGTCGAGTATGTATGATATCCTTAGCTTCCCCCTTTTTTTTGACAAAAATGGTCAATGTCGGGGGAAAGTTATGTCGCAAGAAACGTATGCGTTACCCCGAGGGGTTTTCGATAAATGTTTCCGACAATAGTAAAATTTATGTTACTGGTTTAACAGTCGTCGTCCCTTAGGACTACATTAATTTGTGTTGTGGATCTCGGGTGTATTATCCGAGATGCAATTCGTTGCCATAATAGGCTTTCGTTCATATATCCCGGGCCCAATAAATAAAACACAATCATAAATAACATCAGATATATATATTGATAAAAGCTTAGAACCATACAAAAATTTGCATTTTGGTCTAAGTGAATACATGGAATAAATAAAAGAAAAAACAGAAGCTTATCTCGCCCTGAGTATCTCGCGGTTAATATAAACATAAAAACGACATACATTAAGTGTAGAATTTGCGGAGATGGCAAGTGTTCCATGGACGAGTCAGTGTGAAACCATTCGGGTCTTCCAATTCATAAGCGCCTTTACCTCGCGGGCGAATGATCTTAAAGGGACATTCCCATTGAGGAGCAAGCTTGCTTACATGTTTGCCAGTTGCTTCCACAGTTTTAAGTACCAAGTCACCCGGTTGGAATTCCCGAGGTACCACATGTTTGTCAAATGCACGTTTAACTCTGCGTTGATACTCCATGGTGCAGATGCGGGCCTTCTCCCGACCTTCTGTGATGAGATCGAGTTCCGCGGTGCGTGCATTGCGATTGTTGTCGGTAGAATATGTCAAAGTACGGAGAGATGGTTCCATCATTTCAATTGGAGTGACTGCTTCCATTCCGAACACCAGAGAGTACGGGGTTTGCTGTGTGGCTTCTCTAGGTGTAGTGCGGTAGGCCCACAGAATTCCATCAAGTATGTCGGGCCAATTTTTTCTGTTCTCGGCAACTTTCTTCTTGAGGCCATCCAGAATGGTACGGTTTATGACTTCTGCTAAACCATTGCTAGCAGGGTGGCTGACCGAGGTAAAGTTTTTCTGAATGCCTAGGTTAGAGAGGAACGTCATAGTGCGTACTGCGTTGAACTGTGTTCCATTGTCCGAGATGAGAGCATGCGGTATGCCAAAACGACAAACGATGTTCCGCCAGATGAACTTCTCTGCCGCTGCGGCGGTGATAGTTGATAACGCTTCAGCTTCGACCCATTTAGTAAAATACTCGACGGCTACGATAATCCAACGTCTCTGTCCAACAGCTTTGGGAAACGGCCCGACTATGTCTATTCCCCATAAGTCAAAAGGCCAGGCTCCCGAGATGGATATCTGATCGTACGCCGGGATGTTACTCAACTTGCTGTGATATTGGCATCGCTCGCATTTCCGGACTAGGTTTGCCGCATCATGTTGCATGGTTGGCCAGTAAAAGCCGGCTCTGAGGATTCGTTTGGCCAGAGTTTTCGCTCCTTGATGGCTGCCACAGATGCCTTCATGTACCTCAGATAGCATTTTTGAGGCTGTTTCTTCATTGATGCATTTGAGCCAAGGTCGCACGTACCCCCGTTTGTAGAGGTGATTGTTGAATATATAGTACATTGGTGCGATTCTTTTCAGACGTCGGGCTTCCAGCTAGTCGGTGGGGAGAACCCCGGTGTTAAGGAAATTCCACATCGGGGTGAACCAGGACTCACCGGGTTCCCCGATGGCGAGTACGGCTATGGTATCAAGGTTGATGCTGGATTCCGGGACATCCATAACAATCATGGGCCGGTCTTTGTCAAGGTTGCCCGCGGCGCCAAGTTTGGACAAAGCATCGGCTTGGCAGTTCTTGTTGCGCGAGACGTGTTGGATGAGTCGAAATTCGCGAACGCCTTCTTGAGTGGGATCCCGGTGTAAACCTTTATGGAGTGCGACTGGAAATAAGGTCTCAACTTTCGTGCGGCTATGACGAGAGCATATGCCGCCTTTTCAATCTGGGAATACCTGGTTTCGGCATCCCGAAGCACATGAGAGACAAAATAAATGGGCTTCTGATCTCGTCCCTCTTCCCGAACAAGGGCAGCACTCACCTCATGACCCGTTGTTGCCAAGTACAACACCAGGACATCGCCCGCGGTCGGCCTGCTGAGACATGGTGGATTGGCGAGGTAAGCTTTGACTTTCTCGAAGGCCGTGGCACACTCCTCTGTCCATTCAAATTTTGCCGACTTACGCATGGCTTTAAAGAAAGGGAAACAGATGTCCCCGGATCTCGCGATAAACCTGTTGAGGGTGGCCAACTTGCCTGTGAGGGATTGTAACTCTTTGAGGTTCCTCGGTGGTTTCATATCGAGGATGGCTTGCGATTTCGACGGATGGATCTCAATTCCTCGCATAGAAACCATGAAGCCCAGAAATTTGCCACCAGTCAGTCCAAAGAAACTCTTCTTCGGGTTGAGTTTCATGTTAGCCGAATTCAATGTTGCGAAGGTTTCTCGGAGATCTCGGACATGGTCGAGGTCGGACATGCTCTTGACAAGTAGATCATCCACATATGTCTCTACATTTCTCCCAATTTGGTCGTGGAACACAGTGTTGACCATGCGCTGGAACGTGGCTCCAGCATTGCGCAACCCGAAAGGCATAACCCGGTAGCAGTATAGCCCCGAGTTAGTGGTGAAAGCAGTTTTCTCCTCGTCATCTCGGCTCATCCGGATTTGGTTATACCCGGAGAACGCATCCATGAAGCTGAGGTAGGCATGTCCCGAGGTGGAGTCGACCAGTTGGTCAATTTTGGGCAAAGGGAACGGATCCATGGGGCATGCCTTGTTGAGGTCAGTGTAATCGATACACATATGCCAGTCCCCATTGGACTTCTTGACGAGTACGAGATTGGCTGTCCATTCGACATTCCTGATAAAACCAGCATCGAGAAGTTTCTGTACTTTGCGTTTCACGGCCTGCTGCCGTTCTTCCCCCATGTTACTTTTTCTTTGCCTAATTGGTTTTGAGCCCGGCTTAATATGTAGTCTGTGCTCCGCTATTGACCTCGGAATTCCTGGCATGTCGGCTGCGGTCCAGGCGAAAACGGATTGGTTTTCTCGGAGGAAGCTGATTAGCTCTTCTTTTGCCTGCCCCTGGACTGCCTTCCCGATGTTTAATGTGTGGCCACCACCTAGATCGAGTTGTTCGATTTCGTCTGTCGGTTCAAGGGGAGCTTTTGCATCAGTTTTATCAACTG
The DNA here is from genome assembly GCA_025461045.1 of Carex parvula. Lineage (NCBI taxonomy): Eukaryota > Viridiplantae > Streptophyta > Magnoliopsida > Poales > Cyperaceae > Carex > Carex parvula. The sequence goes on along the minus strand of JAJGRW010000396.1, from coordinate 633,727 downwards.
GATCAAGTGCCAGGTCGGTGTTTGGGGGTAAAAAGTCAGTACTCGAACGCAACCGCTGTTGGTTGGTTTTGGCGTTAGATTGATCGACCTGGTGGACAGAGCCTCCTTGACCTTGAACAGACGTTATGTAGCATTCGCGTGCCACCTGTTGTTGGCCACTTTCTTCCCCTATCCCGTTATCAGTGTGGAACTTGATCTTCAGGTGCGAAGGGGAAATAACGGCGCCGATTTTGTTCAAGGTCGCTCTTCCCAGGATTGCATTGTACGCCGAAGGAGCATTAACTTCCACCGTACGAGGGGACGTACCAAATGTCACTTTGAGTGGCATCATACCCCATGACTTCCACCGTGACTTTGAGTCCACCATGACTTCCACCGTACGAGGGGACGTACCAAATGTCACTTTGAGTGGCATCATACCCCGAGGTCGAAGGGCATCTCCCGTAAAGCCTATTAAAGGTGAGATATGCTGTTGGAGGGCGCGAATGTCGAGACCCATTTGTGTGAAAGCCGAAAAATACAGGATGTCTGCTGAGCTTCCCGTATCGACTAATACCCTCTTAACCCGGTGAGTATTGATTTTGAGGTTCAATACCACGGGATCATCGTGTGGGCTGAAAATCTCACCTAGGTCTTTCTCGGAGAAAGATATCGCTTCCTCGGGCCGAGATCGTTTTTTGTCGGTTTCAACCTGTAGAACAGTGGGGTATGGTTTTCGATTGTCACGGGGTAAGATTCTTCTGATGGTCCCGCGATGGCCACCACTGATCACATTAATGACAGGGCTGCTCTGCCGTTCTTGGCGTCTAGTCTCGGGACCATCCCGGGTGTGAGGACCGACCTCACCAACTCGGGGTCCCGCATAATCCTGCTTGTAAGGAATAGGTTTCTTAAAAACCTTACCTTTACCGTTGTACTTCCTGGAGAACTTTCTGAAGAAATCGGGGTTGATGAACTCGATCAGCTTACCCTCGCGGGCTAGTCTCTCCAGGATGTCTTTGAGTTGAAGGCAATCCGCAGTAGAGTGCCCATTGAATCTATGGTACTCACACTTCTGGGAGTTGTCTTATACCGTGAAAATGCTTTCAGGCAATGGCGGAGGGAGGTCGAACATGCCTTCTTGGTGAGAGGTGCATATCTCACGAAGTGTTGGCGGTACCCCTCGGTGAGAGTTTTGTGTTCTTGCTCGGTCGGTCGGTCGGGTTGGTTTCTTCGAGGTTCTCGTTGGTTACGAAACCTGTCCTGGGGCGGCTATTTGTTAGTTCGGTGATGGGGAGATCGAGATCTAGGCCTCGCGGGGCTCCCATTGTCATCGTCAGCACGGATGTAACCCTCCGCAAAGGTTACAAACTCCCTCAGAGTGGTCATTTTCTTCATGTGGGCCTCGTAACGCAATGTTCCTGGTCCTCCTTTGCGGAGTCCTTTCTTGATGGCAGCTAAGGCAAATTCTTCATTGAGGTTCTGAATTCGCCGAGATGCCTGTATGAAACGGTTAACAAACGCACCTGTTCTTTCGCGCTGTCCCTGGACAATATCTAGGAGCATCTCGCACGTGGCTTGCGGCGGCTTGATAATCGTGTACCTCTCTAGGAATAGTTTCGCGAAGTCCTCGAATTTGTTAATGGACCTCCGGGGTAGTGTCATGTACCAATCCCATGCTTCTCCAGTTAAGCAAGTGGTGAAGACACGGCACATGATGACATCGGTGGCTCCAAGGAGGCGGAGTCGTTCAAGGAATCCGTACACAAAGTTGTGCGGATCCTGTGTGTCGCCGCTACCCCGAAAGCTTGGGAGGGTTGTCGGATACTTGAAATCCGTCATTGACTGGCGGTAAATGTCTCCGGACAGGGGGCCATCCTCGATTCCCATAAGCCGAGAGTAGGTGCCTGTCTTCTGGGATTCGAGTTCGGCTAGTTTGGCCGCGAGTCTGGTTTGGATCAGCTCTTCAACTTGAGCCATGTTGAGACCTCGGGTCGGGGTAGGTGATCGTCGGTTCCTTCTTCGGTCATCGCGACGAGTTCTATCCCGACCTCGGGGTGGCTTAATTCGCGTTCTCTACGGGAGCGAGATTGTTCTCTGCGGGATGGTCTGGGCCCTCTACCGTGATTAGCGGATTCTCGCTCGTCGTTGTGGTGAACCTCGGGACCTCTGGGGCGTAGCAGTCTTTCGGGATCAGGTTCCCTGTTCTCATCCTGTCCTTCCGGTCGTCTTCCTTCATCGGGATGTGCCCCTGTCAGCAGGACATTCTGGCCTCTGCGTTCGGACTGGACCTGTTGTGCTGACATGGTAGGTGTATCTGTTTGGTCACCAGTTCGGACCTGTACAAATTCTCTGTCCAGATTTCTCGGCGAAACATTTGCCGGTCGGCTGTGGACGCGATTTGCGGACAAAGGTTGTGGTATAGGTGCAGTGGGCGGTATGGTCTGGTGTATAGGTCGCGGTGGTACTTGCTGAGAACACGGTATTGGACCTGTCATGGGATACACCCCGTGAGTGCCTCCCGGGCCCCATTGCCCAGAGGGTGTGACATAGGGATACTGGGGAGCCGTTGGTGTGTAAGGTGTGTAAGCGGTCGCGCCGTAGTGATACAACGGCGTTTGCTGAGGGTAATATGGTATGTAGGGTATCTGGTATGTACCAGTTACCGGGTTGTGCTCGGTATAGAGCGGTCTAGTTGTGTTCCCTTCGATGAACGAAGGTCGGTGGGTGATGTCGGGTCCTGTGTGGCGAGACTGTGCAGGTTGGGGACCAGGGGGTCGTATCATTGAGCTGCTTGGCCTTGCCCCAAGAGGCTGACTGTGGGAGATGTTTCCTGTAGGCGGGGTTACCAAAGGAGGTGGTGTGATCGCTACTCCTGGCGGGATCGTTACCCCTGGTGGAAGCGGGATCGTTGTGTTTGGATGAGCCATCTAATTCTCTGTGTTCGAGCTAGGCGTGGCCCCACGGTGGTTGATACGTCCTATCTCGGGAGATGAGGCCGTATGGAAGTTTGGGCTGAACTGGATTCGTCCTGCCAAGGGATCACTAGTACAAAAAACCCCTACACCGACCCCCAATCGCCGACTGTTTTAATATGTAACAGTCGGTGTAGAGACTGCTGGTAAAATTGTAAATAAGAAGAACCTCAACACTGACTGGTCCAATACAAAAAACCGTCAGTGAACCAACACCGACTGTTTTTTAAGAAAACAGTCGGTGTTGCTCACAGCCTACACCGACTGTTTTTCATAAAAAACAGTCAGTGTTTAGCACTCATCAACACCGACTGTTTTTTAAAAAAAACAGTCGGTGTTGGTCACAGTCTACACCGACTGTTTTTCAGAAAAAACAGTCAGTGTTTAGCATTCTTCAACACCGACTGTTTTTTTTAAAAACAGTTGGTGTTGGTCACAACCTACACCGACTGTTTTTTTAAATAACAATCGGTGTTGATCTATTACCAACACTGACTATTATTTAAAAAAACAGTCGGTGTTGGTTGAGATCTTACACCGACGGTGTGTTGAGAAAAACAGTCGGTGTTTGTCTATGTTGTAATTCATAAAAACCTAGTTTACAGTCGGGTATGGTTGAACCGACGGTGTTGGAGGATTTACCGGCTGTTTTTTCTTGGAACCGTCAGTGAGGTTTCTTTTTAACATCTGAAGAGCTTTTCTTTTCCCAAATATCAATTTCGATCGGCAGCTTCATTTCGCTCTTCAGAGGTTCCTTTTAACTCGTAAACAGCTTCATTTCGCTCTTCATTTCGCTGCTTTCCTTGCTTATTCAACAACAATTAACGTTATTCTGATGTACCAGAACCCCTCCTCCGTGCTTGGTTGGCTCTTCGGTGGCCACCTGAAGGAAAGAAAGCCCTATTCTTTGCGATCTGCCACCACCCTCGACACGCACTCCCTGACAGGAATTTTTCCTTGAAAAAGAGGATATTTCAGGTAGCTTAATTCGTGTAACTCATTTTCCTTTTAACTATTTCAGATCTCCCTTCCAACTATTTAATTTCCCTTCTGACTATTTCAATCGATAAGGCCATGTATATATGCTGCCTCCTCATGTTGCTGTCTGAAAAACTAAGCATCTAGCTAATGGTGAAATCTCATTAATTAGACAGATATCAATACCCAATACCCAATGGTGAAATCAATACCCAATGGTACCATATATAGCCTGATATCAATACCCAATGGTGAAATCTCTTGGTTGTTTAATTAGAAAATGATAAAATCAATAAAACGTTAGTGCAGCTAGTGCATGCCCCTGCTTAGATGGGTGTTTATACTTTTTAAACAGGTGCTTGTATTATTATGATATGAATATATATATTAATGAAAATGAAAATGAAAAATGAGATTTTTCTTATGCCTTTCCTCCTCTATATAATTATTCATGTGTGACTTCTCTAGATATTAAGTTGTGTATTGTAATTGATCAGCCCTTCCACTCTGACCGTTGAGAAGTTTTGAAACAACTTCTCCGTTCTGATTCACTTCGTGAAGAAAATTTAGTATGTGTAATAAAAAATTTGGTTTTCATATTCAGGAATTCATCTTAGCGAGTGCATAAATTTTGTGATGTATGCAACCATTAAATTCTAGCAATTAGATGCTGCTACTTCATTTCAGCACTTAAAAGGTATGGTACCAGCCTACTTTTTTCACTAGTTTTCTTCAAAACATAAAAAAGGTTGCATTGAATTTTTCTTAACAAAGAATTTTGTGCCCGATGAAATAGTTTACTTCCATAGAACAGCTAGTGCGATTTTTCTTATGCCTTTGGAGATCAATGATGTATGCTAATTTTTTCATGTCTAAGGGTATTTTGGTGCTTATGTTGGGTTCTACAAGAAAACACTTTATTCACTTGATTGGTATTTCCTAATTTCAACCCAATTATATATGGAATAGTTTGTAGCTTAGTATTATTGTATTGTGCGATCTATCCAATTTGCCTTGAACATTTAGTATGCCTTTTAGGTCGATGCCCGTTCAAAATTAATCTAATAGGGATTAATTTTGAATAGTTCCCTGTTGGGACTGCTCTTTGAATGTTTTGTCTCATTTAGGATGTGAACACATGTCAGCGGATTTGGTATTTAAGAAAAATTCGGTAGCATTTATCCTTGTTCCCACGAGTACGTATTGGATTTCATCTCCAAACGGATGTGATTTTTACGCGTACTTGGGGAACAGAGGGGAAATGCTGCCGAATTTTTCTTAAATACCAAATCCCGCTGACATGTGCTCACTACTGAGACAAAGCATTCAAAGAGTGGGTTAGGATTGTGCACCGGCCCTATGTAAGCCCCAAATTGTAATTTTAAGAGCCATTCATGACCTCTTGTTTAATTATTTTTATAATTACAGATGGATCGAGATTGGATGTATGGAGCTCGTAATACCATTGAGTATTTAGACGGTGTGAAAAGTTTCATAAAATTTGCTGAGCAACACATGAAGACAAAGGGTGATGACACGATTCCGTGTCCTTGTAAAGATTGTTTGAACTTGAAGAGATTTCGCACTATTGAAACGGTGAAGAATCATTTGATTCGTCGTGGTTTTAAAGAGCGATATACACGTTGGATCAGGCATGGAGAGAGTTATGGAGAAACAAGCACCGCTGCTAATACTGAGATTGGCAAGGAGGATGAGGATGCCAGTGTTGATAGTGATCAGGAAATGGATGTGAATTATAATTTTAACCCGAATGACAATTTAGGAGAAATGTTTAGTGATGATGAAAATGACATTGATGTACAAGAGTTGTATGCTGAATCTGAAAAACCCTTGTTTCCTGGTTGTGAAAATTTTACAAAAATGCATGCTGTGTTAAAATTGTATAATTTAAAGGCAAGTAACAATTGGAGTGATAAAAGTTTTACCGCCTTATTAAAACTCTTAGGAGATATGCTCCCAGATGAGAACGAGTTACCAAGATCATGTTATCAAGCCAAAAAATTATTGTGTCCTATGGGTTTAGATGTACAAAAAATACATGCATGTCCGAACGATTGCATATTGTATCGGAACGAGTATGAAAAATGTGAAGTTTGTCCTACATGTGGTGAATCTCGTTACAAAAGAAAAAATCAAACTGACGGTAATAGAGATACATATAGAAAAGGACCTCCAGCAAAAGTGTTATGGTATTTCCCCGTGATACCGAGGTTCAAGCGTTTGTTCCAAAATCCTAAAGATGCGCAGTTGTTGCGTTGGCATGCCGATGTCCGAAAAACAGACGGAAAACTCAGACACCCTGCTGATTCGCCTCAATGGAGAAATATTGACAGAAGGTTCAAAAAACATTTTGGTGATGACCCAAGAAACCTAAGGCTTGGTTTCAGTTCAGATGGAGTGAACCCGTTTGGTAATATGAGCAGTCAGCATAGCACATGGCCGGTTTTATTGTGTATTTATAACCTTCCTCCCTGGTTAACTATGAAACGCAAGTACATTATGTTGTCGTTGCTAATTTCAGGCCCAAAACAACCCGGAAACGACATAGATGTGTATTTAGCACCGTTGATTGAGGACTTGAAAAAATTATGGTGCGACGGGGTGCAAGTGTGGGATGCATACAGTAAGGAGAATTTCAAATTGCGAGCAATGATATTTTGCACCATAAATGATTTCCCGGCATATGGTAATTTGTCGGGTTATAGTAACAAGGGGAGGAGAGCTTGCCCTGTTTGTGAAGATGATACGGTTGACATTCGGTTACAAAATTGCAAAAAAACAGTGTACATGGGTCACCGTAGGTTTCTTCCTCTTAATCACCCATATCGTAAGAAGAAGAAAGCTTTCAATGGTGATATTGAGACTGGACGAGCTCGTTCTCCGCTGACCGGCAAGCAAGTGTATTTGCGAGTTAAAGGTATCAAAGTTCAATTCAGAAATTTATTAAGAAAAAAAACTGTCCCGGAAGGTGAATCTTGGAAGAAGAGATCAATTTTCTGAGATTTACCATATTGGGAGGAATTACAAGTGCGACATTGCCTTGATTTGATGCACATTGAAAAAAATGTCTATGAAAGCTTAGTTGGTTAGTTGTTGGGCATTCCGAAAAAGATCAAAGATGGACTAAATGCTCGCAAAGATATGGTCAAGATGGGCATAAAATGGAGAGAGCTTGCACCTGAACTGAGAAAGACCAAAGATGGATTAAATACTCGAACTTACCTTTCTCCGGCTTTGTACAATTTGTCGAAAGAAAAAAAAGGGAAGGCTTTGTCAATGTCTTCATAGTGTTAAAGTTCCTTCTGGATATTCTGCTAACATAAAAAAGCTGGTGTCAATGAAGGATTTAAAATTGATTGGGATGAAGTCTCATGATTGTCATGTTTTGATGACACAAATGCTACCTATTGTAATCTGTGGTATACTTTCAGAAAAAGTACGGTTACCAATTTTAAAACTTTGTTTTTTCTTTAATGCAATTTGTAGCAAGGTTATCGATCCCGAAAGTTTGGATGAATTGCAGCGTGATGTTGTCGTCACTTTATGTGAGCTTGAAATATACTTCCCGCCGACCTTTTTTGATATCATGGTTCACCTAATTGTTCACCTGGTCTATGAAATTAAGCTTTGTGGTCCTGTGTTCTTGCGGTATATGTATCCATTCGAGAGATACATGGGTTTCTTGAAGGGATATGTAAGAAACCGATATCGGCCAGAGGGGAGTATTGTAGAAGGTTATATTGCAGAGGAGGCTATCGAATTTTACAATAGTTATATAGCAGATGTACAACCTATTGGTATTCCTAAATCACGCCATGAGGGCCGGGTTGAAGGTGTAGGAACTATTGGTTGGGAACCAATCGAGGCTGATAAGTCTTTGCACGAAAAAGCACACCTGTTGGTCTTACAACACATGACATACATCTCTCCGTACATTAACAAGCACAAAACCTTTTTGAAAGAACTTAATCCGACAAAAGGAGACTTGTGGATTACCAAAGAACATAATATTAAGTTCGCAGAATGGTTAGCAAGAGGTCCAACTATTATTGTGAGTACGTACCAAGCATATGACATTAATGGGTACACTTTTACACAATGAAACAAGATGGAAAAAGCATTAATCAAAGTAGCGGTGTAACTCTAGTAGCTACTTCAGAAGAATTCTCCAGATCTAAAGATGCCCGGGCAGTACATGCGAAGAACTCGTACTATGGTCAAATTGAAGAAATATGGGAGCTCGATTACGTCAAATTTAAGATTCCATTATTCCGGTTGTAAATGGGTTGATAACCGCCGGGGTGTTCAAGTGGATAAGTACGGATTTACTATCGTGGATTTGGAAAAACTGGGATATAAGAATGATCCATTCATACTTGCCAATCAAGCCACTCAAGTCTTCTATGTTGAGGACCCCCTTAATAGTAAGTGCCATATTGTCCTTCACGGTAAAAGACGCATAGTGGGCGTTCTAGATGTGGTGGATGAGGAAGAGTTCAATTATTTTGAAGAAACACCCCCATTCTCTGTTGGCGTGCCATCTAACGAAGTGAGACATGATGATATCGATGATGCGAGTTATTTACGGCAGGATCATCAAGATGGAGAATATGTGAATTAATTAATCAGTCGATGTGTTCTATTAAGGTATAGTGCATATATATTTTAATGTTGAAATTTAAAAACTCACAAATTTAAAAACTAACAAATTTAAAAACCCCCATTCCTCTTCTGAAATTTAAAAACTCACAAATTTATTCAATTAATTTTATTTTCTATTAAAACTCATTTTGAATTTATAGAATTCTTATTTTATCTTTTTTGTTAAAAAAAATAAAAATATGTAGCTAGTATGTGTAATAAAACTGTTGAGTTTTTTTAATAAAACTGTTGATATTTGTAATAAAAATATGTTATTTGCATAGAATTATTTTAATGTTGAATATATTTATTGCAGAGAAAATTTCAGATAAATGAGGCGCCAATACTCCTCTAAATTTCGTTTCACAGTGGCTTTGGGGTTTGCATATTGGCGAAATTTTTCGCTAAGTTCAGATCAGCCGCCAACATTCCTCTAAATTTCATTTCAAATTCCCGAAATTTTTCACTAGATAAACCCTGAAACCTCTCTCTCCGCTCAGAAAAGTTCAAACTCAGACGCAAGAAGCCCGATCTCTTTGAGGCAAGCCCTAACGGCAGTGCCTCCGACCTCTCCGCCCGATCTCCGCCTCCGCCCAAACTCAGAAGGCAAACCCTCTTACCGCTCTCTGCTGTGCAAAACCCCAAAGCCGCTGTGCAAACCCCAAACTCAGAAGGAAAACCCTCTTCTGCGCCTTCTCCAGTCGTCACTGTGCGCCCCAACGGCAAACCCTCTTCTCGCCTTCTCCCAGTTGCCCCTGTGCGGAACAGCCTCTGTCGCGTGAATTCTGGTATCTTCCTCTCCCAGTTTTTTTTATTTTTTTTTTGGTTTCATTTTTGTAGTGTTTGCAAGTGTTAAGAAAATTTGTTGACAAACCTGAGTATGCTACTTTTATGGTTTTTTCCTATTGCACATTAAGACCAACACCTAGCTATATTTGCAGATAACAACCAATAATTCCTATTTCACTTATCCAATAGCATCAACCTCAAATATTACAGTAAAGGTCCATATTTAATTAAATGTCCACAATTTGCAAATAATTCAGTAATGTAGGGAGTTAATTGCAAATATGGAAATATTAAGAGGATTTGTGCAAAATAAGGTTGAAACATAAGGTCTCTGATTCAGATTGTGCAAAATAAGGTTGAAACATAAGGTCTCTGATTCAGATTAGCATTAATTGTGTGTGACTATTTAACCGTAGAAAGAAAAGATGCGCATAATTAATACAAAAGGCAAAATGATAAAAACAGTTTCATAACTTTCGTATTTATTCTAGCTTACTCTTTTTAATCAGTTAATGAATTTGAACATGAAGGAAAAGTTCTTCCAATGTTGGCTGAAATATCAACAGGAATCAAGATATGGTAACAAATTGAAGTAGCAAAGTTAGGAGCACCAAATTTGTGAAAAATTAGAACTGTATGAATATATTAACCTAGAAATTTGTCTTGTATACATTAGATTTTTGTTAGCAAATAAAGGATATCAGCGGGGACTGAGCGGGGCTGCTGCTGTAAACTGCCTTTTGATACTGCCTTTGACTGTATTTATCATTGATGCCGTATTTTATCTTTGTTAGCAATTATTATATCAGTGCTGCTGCTGTAATTTAATAGGCCAATATGGGAGAACCTCCATTGGAGATCGAAAAGGCCAGGGAAGAGAGGATCAACGAGATCAATACGAGGATGGAAGAACTTGGCATTCCCACTCTATCACGTGTTGTGAACGGTCCATCCAATAAGAAGAAACCAGATCCAACGAGGAAGAGAAGGGTTGAAATGTCGAGTGAAGAGCGAGGTGTTGTTGGAGAAGGCAGCAGCCCTATGCCCATAGAGGAGTATAATCCTTCGACTTCTTGTGATGAATCAAGTACCGAGGAGGAGGAACCACAGAAAAAGAAGAAAAAGAATAAAAAGAAGAGCAAGATGGATTCAATCGAGGCTGATCCTTCTAGGTATATTTTAAGAATAAATTGTTGAAATTGTTGAATATGTTAAATTACATTCAACTCAGTTTCCTTTTAACTATTTTTTTGTGACAATTGTAACCGATATCGTTTGTGATAGGTCGGGTGAAGAGCAACCCATGCTTGGAGAAGGCAGCAGCCATCAAACCAAAGTGGAGCAATTCCCGGTAAATGAACAAATTCCCATTTATTTTGTCTAGTACCAAACAATAGGTTGATTCCTTGATGTCAATGTTGGCTGAAACATAAATTATGCTTTGAAATGTTAAATTATGTAATTACAGGGATGGATATGCTGCTGTACAATCCTTTATCCACTTCCGATGAATCGAGTGGTGAGGAGGAAGCACCACAAAAAAAGACGAGAGGTCGGACCACTTGTGCTAAGTTAGCAAAGAAGCATTTACGTATCAAGTTCAACAAGCATGGGCATCCAAAGGGAAAAATGTTGAGCCAATACAAGACTTACGTTGCAAATGTGTCGAAAGAGAGATTTCCCATCACTATTCCGAATTGGAAGGCTGTTGACAAGAAGTTGAAGGAAGAGTGTTGGGAGGAGATAAAGGTACAACTTAAGTTCAAAATAATAAAAATTGTGACGAATATAATTTTACTTTTAAATCTTATGTGATAATTTGTGCTGCAGCAAACCTGGGGAATAAAGACAGAAAGGGGCTTCAAGCATGCCAAAAAGAAAATGAATGCAGCATGGAAAAATTTTAAGAGTGATCTCGTAAGGTTTTACATAAGGAAGGACAAAGTTCCATTCAGCAAATACTCGTGGATAAGTGAAGAAGTTTGGAAAGAATTTGTGAGGCAGAAGTCGACGCCAGAGTTTCAGGTAGGATTTAATCAAATCATTAATTTTTTCTTTTCGTTTCTATTTTTCTCTTGTATACCTAACATGCATGTTTCCTTCGATTGTAGAAATTAAGTGACCAAAATCGCGAACTGTCCAAGAGGAATGACAACCCACACCGCTTAGGATCCCGTGGATACGAGGCAAAAATACGCATCTGGAAGAAAAAATTCAAAGAGAACTCAGAGGATTTGGCACCTATCCGAGATATTAAGGATGAAAGGTGCCAACAGTACGTCTTGGGACGAATGGTTACTTTACCCGATGGGACTCTTACGGCCCCTGCAAAGACCCAAGCTCTGATCAATAGCATTGTAAGTGTTGATTGGCATCTTAATTCTTAACATGATGAAATACATCATTTAGAGATACATCTTTAGTCTGCTCATAGATCTGCCAAGTTGCAGTTTATAAAGTGCTCTGTAAATCTGCTCATAAATCTGTCAAGTTGCAGTTTATTAACACTTGCACAGTTAAAACAGCGTTAGTACCAACTTTTATATAAAAGCAAGAAATATATTATCTAAGTTGTTATTTACTTGTAATAAGAAGGAACCAGATGTATTTTCAGTTCATATAATTTTGAGTTAGATTGCTAAATTTGATTTTAAAAAATAGTATGTGTGAATGAGTTTATTTTAATTTGATTAGTTATATCATATATTCTGTTTTATGTAATTGTAAACTCAGTTTGTTATTTATTTTTCTAAATAGATAGTTTTTTTTTTCTTCACCACCAGACACCAGTTCAAAAACCATGAGCCACTGATTCAAAATATATTACAATAAGCCTTCTATAAACTGGTACGATTAACCTTCGTTGGGTCTGTTTTGACACTGGTACCGGTGCCTTTTCTGGTACGATTATCTATTAATTATGATCACTGTACAATGACTCACTGTAATTTGTAAATGCCTTCAATGTGTTTTTTTATCATCATACTTGTTGGGGGACTGTACTGTGCTCTTTTGCAATTGTACTCATTTCTTACATTTTTTCAACAGAAAGACACACAACAAAAGGTCAACTCGGGGACCTTGAAGTCAGTGGCTCGAGTGATGTGCTCACGATTGCTCTAGGGAACCCAGAACATCCAGGTCGGACGAGAGGTCTTGGGGCGCACGTGACTTGGAAACAAGGCTTAAAGACATATAGGGCTTCGAGAACAGAGGGGACTTAACCAAGCTGAAAGAAGGATTTTGCAGAGAGATAGAAAGACGGTGTTACGCGAAGGTGAGGGAGGAGATGAGGGAGGAGATAGAGCGATATGCGGGCTGCAATACTTGCCTTGTCCAAAATGCAACAAGCTGTGCCAGATCAAAAACAGTCCGGGATTTCGTCGTAGCAGTCAATACTCCAATGCAGTTCCAACAAGCCCTCTAGATTCGATTCTGGATATCATTACTTTTATTTACAACTAAATTTGAAAGTGATGGCATTTTCTCCAATTGACAATTGTACTATGTTTCTAACTTAGATTTTTACTGTTTGTATCTTGTTTACACTTAGATTCGTGATAGTTTGGCATCAAGTACGGTTATTAGAAAAAAAAAGTGAACTTAATTGTTGCCATCAATTGTTTATATATGTTGATTGAGGGGGAGAATATCTGTCTAACAAGAGCTTTTCTGGACTGTTTATATGTTGCTGTTCTGGACTGTTTGTATCTTGACTGTTTGTATCTTGAGCTTTTCTGGACTGAGCTTTTCTGGTTCCTTTTCTGGACTGTTAAAAAAACCCTGCGCTACTAATCTAAACATATATAAACAGTCCAGAACAAGAGCTTTTCTGGTTCCTTTTCTGGACTGTTAAAAAAACCCTACACCGACTGTTTCTGGACTGTTTTTGCAGCAGATTACACAGATCTGGTTTCTGGACTGTTTATATTGTTTAACTTCCTACTATACATGATTGCGAATGAAAAATAAACAAATATACAAAGCTTGCTATCTCACTTTCAATTGACAAATGTACTTCAATTGTAGGTAATCTCACCTTGCTATCTCACTTGTAAAGTTGGAGAGGAGCACATTAAGATCGCGAATGCTAGGGTATGGCCGTGGAAGGAGGACGAATCAGTCCACTGTGTGCCTCTGTTAGAGGACCACATGAAGGTGCAGGTGGATTCTGTTGTTGACGACATGTATCTCAAGTTTCCTCTTCCAACTAAAGTTAATAAGGATTTTGTCA
>JAJGRW010000396.1:453584-613296 GCA_025461045.1 Carex parvula | reverse complement strand
TCTTGCAAACAGAGAGCACTGAATCCTGAAACATTTCACACATGAGCACACACCTTCCCCCTTTGTGCAATTTTCTGCACCCTACACAGTGCCAAAACCAGCAAAGCCGGTAAGCAAGAAAAATGGCACAGCCACGCAATCAAATACACACAAAGCACCATATCAAATGGGGAAAAACAGCAAAGGTGCCTTTGCACCAGGATAACCAATCGCAACCCCGCAATTCTCAAATTTATTCCTTAATCGAATCGGGAAAATGAACAACCTGCACTCAATTGATCAAAACCCCAATTCATCGCAAAATTTCACAATCAATCACATCTCAAGCAATAATAATCAAGAAAAGGAGTGTGCATTTGTATTTACCCGAGAGATGCTCCAAACGCAAAGAGGCAAATAAAACCAGCAAGCACCAGAGAACATATCGCAAGCCAAAGACACAACCAAAAACCTAGGGTTTCGAATGTAGTGAGCACAGAGTAAAACAAAAGCGAGAGAGAGAGAGATTTGTTCTCAGCACATGAGCGAAGCAAAGAGAGAGAGCAACCCAAAAACAAAAGAGAGAGAAATATATATAACTTGGTAAAACAAGCGAAGCACGAGCGGGGTGCCAAGGCATCAAAGGCCTCTGACAAGGTACACCCAGACTTGTCGCGCGCACAAGGGCGACGAGACAGGCCTAGGTGAGCGGTCAAACCACAGGCGCGAAAGAGAGGGAAAACCATAGGGGTTTCTCGCAGCGTAGCGCAAAAGAGAGAACGAGCGGAGGGGTTTCAAAAGGGAGGGGTCCAGGGGCAGTGAAAGAGGCAGGGAGAAGGGAGGGAATAAAAGGGAGGGACTTGCATCAACATTCGTGCAAAATTAACTTGGATGGTTGAGATAATTCGTAAAATTAAGAAAGTTAAATTTGGTGATCTCTTATGAACAATTTATTTAAAATTCAAAGTAGTTAAACGAAACTTGCGTTAGAAATTAATACGAAATTTTGAATGTTTCTTGATATACTTTATAATTTATTTGCTATCTCTTTTAATTAGTTGTAAATTTCGATTGTTAGTCTAATTAATTAAATTTAAAATTTACGGGTTATAACACGCGCTGCCTCCGAAATCTTTCAATTATGGTCGAGTGTCAAGAAACACAATTCTCTAGTTTGTTCTCATGTATTTAGATGCCACAATGAGATGACAGATTACTTGGCAAATTTAGGGAGAAGAGAAAGATTTGATTATACAGGATACACTTTAGCAATGTTCTATTTGTAACTCTTTGATGTAAAACTCTTAATCAGTGAAATGGAAATTGCCTAAGGGCGCTTTGGATGCAAAAAAAAGAATACCAGTCATCTTATAATTTTCATATATACTTGCAGCTATTCTAAGCTGTTGAAGACACAAAAGTTGGATTAGGTGAAAAATGGAAAGGCCAATTATGTACAAGGGTCGAGCTATCTGATTTTGACAAACAAATCCTTCCAATCAATCTAGCCCAACTGGTCAATATCAGGTGCAAACAGGAACAATTACGGCATTTCATTTCAAGCAAGCAGAATTTGGAGTTTCATGTACCCTGAAAAACAATAGGCATAAAATGATTGGTATGTATGTGTGTTGCTTGGGATTTCGGTGGGAACGAAGAGAAAGAATAAAAAGAAAAGTTGGAGAAAGAGTAAAATGGGTAATTTATAAATTTAAAATGAGTTTTATTTGAAAAAATCAATAAATTGGATAAATTTGTAATTTTTTTAACTTTTGAAGGGTAAATATGATATTATGAATTTTAGAGGGGGAAATATGTAATTAGAGTTAATTAGTCCTTTTTATTGTTCAACTCCCTCGTCAACTGTGATATATAGGTCTGGTCAATTACCCAATTGCACAACTGTGATATTGAATTTGATGATGACGGGAATGGCGACACGGCCACTACTGAAGATTTAACAACTGGATGGTCAAGAGTACTACTTATCAAGCCCGAAGAGGACGGAGACACGAAGAATCGGTGGTATGACGGTGGCACCGTGAGCTCCTCCTCATCCTCCTCCTAGTCCTCTTGCAGAGGGGCATTGCAATTGCAGTCCCATGAATAAAAATTTCGGTTTATATAGCAATGGAATCAAAGAGAATTATTTTATTATGCGAAATGTTATATTTGTTAATCAATTAATAATGAAATCAGAAAAACGGCGATAGTATTCGTATGACTCGACTCTTTTCACATGGCATCAGATGATTTGCTGCAATGCTAATTTCTTATCTTGACCAATTCTGGGTTCAATAAATAAGATTTTTCTATTGTATGTTGAATATTAAATTTATTTCTAACACTAAGAGAGGAGTACTACAATATATATCTTCTACACAACTATCTCATACTCAGTACTCACTCTAATTTCTCACACACTCACAAACTACTATGACTCTTAGCTTTTTTTTTTTTTTTTTTGAAAAGAACCAGGCAGGGGCTGCCAGGTTTGATTTATTACTTAAGTAAGCATTACATCAAAACATCAAAAGTATTGTCTGGCCATCAAGGCTCAAGTTAGAGCCATGTACCAGCACATAGCTCATCTAAACATACATACTTATCCTGGCCCACAAACTATAAAATCAATGGTGCACCATTGGTAACCATTCTGCGACTGAGCTTTCTTCGAAATGCCTTTATATCCAAAGTGTAGCTTCTCCTACAATCCACTGTGCCACCATATCTGTTGTACTAAGTTTGTTTTCAAAGATTTTGGAGTTGCGCTGCCGCCAAATGAACCACAGCGTTGCCGTGAAGAGCACCTGCCACTTGGACCATAGAAGCCGGTTTGATTTGTATTGGTTAGCTGATTTCCGCCAGGTGGCTTGAATCGAGTCTCCTGTCTGTATGAGTGGTGCTCCAAACTTGAGGGACAGTGCAGTCCATAAAGCCATAGCGTAGGGGCATTGAAAAAACAGGTGGAGCCCTGATTCGAGATGATGTCCGGTACATAAGGAGCAAGCATCAGATGCGCAGTGGAAATTGCGCTTGAGCATGACCTGCCTTGTCAGTGATCACTCAAAAGAGAGCAATGTTTCTTTTAATATTTATAGACTCATAAATGCTATCGGTTCGGACTGCAAGCGCACAATCCTATCGAGTAGTATATTCGAGGTCGATCCACAGGGAATATTGGTTCAATACTTTGAGCGATCGAATCACAATCTTTCGAAAGGCTAGACGAAATCTGAAAATTAAGAGATGTTGTTTTGATCAATGTAATTTAGGAAGCAATTAAAAGTAATTAAAATAAAGATAGAGATGAGAATTCCTAGGGTTTCGGCACACCATTGCCACTCAATCCGCCTTGACAATATATTCTTGTTGCGTCTGATTTCCTGTTGTTGTTTAATGAAAGACACCACATAGGTCACTGTGATTTATGTTACGCGAGAATGACAGATCTTTCACCGAGATTCTACATAGGACACTGCAATTTACCTTACGTAAATGTCTGATCTCTCAAATACCCCAAATTACTACACAGATCACTGCGATTTACTTTACACAAGCGATGGAATTTGGTACACGTTTTGTTGGTCTGGTTTATGGTTTCCCTGCTAAGATTTTCTTCACATAAACCTAATAAATCTCAATGAGGCTAATTCATACAAATAGTTTCTCTTACCATTAAAGTACTGTCACTACCCTAACGGACTCAAACTAGATCATTGAAATTACATGAAGAGATAGTAAATCACAAAAGCATTTTGTTTCAACAACAAGAAATTATAATCAACAGAAATATATATATCAAAACATCAAGAGTAACAAGGTTTACTGCCTAGCCCTAAGAAAATGAACTTAGCCGCGGAACGGCATTGTTACAAGCACTCCTCTCTTCCCACTTTAATCAAATCTAACCCTAATTACAAAGATAACTATTCCTTCTGCCCAGGGGCCTTATATAGGAGTGGAGGGACGTCTGGAGATTGAGTAGGGGCTAAGAAACTGATCTGGAAACAGCTGTCGATAGTTATTCCCCAAGAGACGCCTTCGGATACGGACCGTATTGGGCAGTACGGTCCGTATTAGGACCTTGACGGTTAGGGTTTAATGCTTCCAGCGCTATCTTCTGGTCTGTGCTAGGCCTGGTCCGTATTAGGCAATACGGGCCGTAACAGGGACTTAGTCGATGAGCGTTGCTGATCCGATTGACCCGATTCTAGCTCCATTTGGTGTAAAATAGTCCCAAAACCTGTTTTCTGCAATAAAACATAAAGAAGGGTGACAGTAGCATTTTTCTCTAATTAATTAAACATAAGTGTGAGAAAATATGCAAAACCTAAGCCAAAACCCTACGTAAATCATCATTATTTTGACTCTGATCACGCCTCCCAACTTGAATTGTTGCTTGTCCTCAAGCAACGACATCCCAGCTGGTCAAAGATTCGGTCTAGGTTAAACCATACAATCTCAAGGTCTTGTTTAAAAATTAAATTAGGGCTTAGATTAGGTACAATTGGCATGACAATAAAAATTTAGAACTTAAAAATATTCATGACCTCTCCCTTGAACAATTTATTCACCCCATGATTGACCTCATTATGCTTACCCTAGAAAAATTATCATCGAACAATTTATTTCACAAATATCCTTAAATTTGAGAGTATTAATTTCCCCTTCGATTATAAATGGATCCCTTCCAATCAATAGGAATTCTAATGATATAAATTTTGATTTTCCTTCCCAATTGATTGGAGCAAAGTATGACAACTAAGTGTGTTGGTACTTGTGACTATTTTTGAAAAATTAAATATATACAAGAATTTAAATTTGGGAGGTTCTCTCGAGCCTATTGGTAACCAGTCTTGCGTAGGCACCCGTACTCTTTTTATCCTCCATCTTTTATTCTATTTTTTTTATTTTTCTCATTTCTGATTTTTTTTGTATTTTTTCGTTTTTTTTTCTGAGAAACAAAATATTTTTATGTCACAAGCACCATGATTACACACAATTCTAAGTATTCATTCATACGAGGAATTATTGTATAGTTTCGCTAGGGGTCTATTTATAATAAATGGGTATTCTAAAACACTATCGAGTTTAAAAGACTTTGCAAAAATAAATTACCCAACAATAAAAATTCTAGGGTTTGCGCTTTTTGGTCAACACTCATGGTTAGCAATTAATTGTTCACTTTGAGATCACTAATTATTTTTAAAATTCTAAATTTTTGGTATCATGGCCAATTTTCTAAACCTTAGTCTAATTTAATTTAAAACAATTCCTATTTGATTAATCTACTCCTAGATAAAATAAAAAATGCAAGCTAGCTAAAAAGCTCAATCTAATCATTCTAGGATTTTCGGTAAAGCCTCTAGCCCTAGTCAAAAATTGAGTAAAACTACTAGCACCTAAGAATTTAAAATGCAAAAAATTTAAAGATACATGGTCAATTTACCTCCTACATTGTCCCCAATGCTCGAGAGATAAAAATAAAGGAAGTAGTAAAGAAAAAAAGACCGGGAAAAGATACAACTCACTGCACCTCAATCCTGAGGTGGTGGAGGTGGTGGTGGGCGCTGGATCTCCTCGTAGAATGATGGGTCGAAGAGTCCGTATGGTGGTGGCTGGTATGGTAAACCGGTGGTGAGAGCATGCTGGTAGTACTGCTGTGCCATGTAGCGCGTCTGCTGAGTCTCGCGCCTGCCCTCGTCTACACTCCTCCGAACCTCTTCCATGCTGTTTCGGATTTCACCAACCTCTTGGTAAATTGTAGAGCTGTTCAGCTCCATTTGCCGGGTGGTTTCATCCGTTGCCAAGGTGAGCGCAGTGAGGTTCGAGTCCATCCAATTTACCATTTGGATGAACTGATCGTAATCATCTGTAGAGGCATCAGATGGTGCCGCCCCTGAAGATCCGGCTCTAGTGGCCGATGTGCCTGCCCCTCTATATGCATCAAAAGGTGGCTCCCCCTCTCCTCTCTGCTGCCGATCGATGTTAGCCTGATTTTGCATTGTGGCTTGGCTCTCGATTACATCAATGTAATCCTGAGGAGGCTCATAAGTCAGGCTCGCGTGGCGTGCCATTTTCCATGAGGCCCTACTACGGAGATTGAGATGTCGGAAGGGAAATTGGAGAATTCCCTTCGGCGAATTGTAGAAGTAGGGTCCTAGATAGTGGCCGGTGACAAATTTCATGGCTTGGAGGCATGACATGTCGATGTGTGTGAGCCCGCTTGCCTCTTTGAGATGATCGATCTGTAGAGAGAGTTGGTTGGCTAAGATCGTGGCCACGAATCCAATTGAATCTTTCCATTACTTTTCTTAGCACGGGCGACCTCACGAATTTGATTGCAAAGGAGATGGCCGAGGTGAGGTCACACTGGTGTTGGCTCGATCATGCACTTGAGAAGATAGAGTTCGGGTAATGTCACCTTGGATGAACTCTCGCCTCTCGCGAAAATGGAATTGGCAAGGATTACTTGCAAGAGGCAGACTTGGGGATGGATGATTCTGCTTGCCGGTCGAGTTGAGTTTTGGTTGTCTTCAGTGATGCTGTACCAGAACTCTCGGCAGTCAGGAGAATCAGAAATGCCATCGTCGGTGAGGTTGAAGATGGAGCAGAAATCATCCATGGCGACTGTGTACTGCTCGCCAATCATCTGGAAAGTGATGGAGTCTTCAATGTATCTGAAAGTCGCAAGGAACTCCCTCGTGAGTACCTTGTAAATTTTGACTCCTTTAATCAGTTGGAGGAATTGCCAGAGGTGGATGCGGTTGGCGAGCTGTTCGGTTTGTGCGAGGAGGCCTAGTCGCTCGAGTGTTTCCGTGTTGATGGATTTGTGGTATATGACCTCCCTTGTTTTCATCTTCTCGTAGCTTTGTCCGAATTGTGGATGCGAGAAGACGGGTTGGTACTCGGTTGCTTCTTCCATCGATTCATCGGAATTTTCTTCCTCAAGATCAAAATCCTGAGGGTTGAACTCCTCTGGCTCATAGTCTGCATCTGAGACTGGTGTGTCTCTGATTGATTGCTGAGTGTCGGAATGAGAGGATGAATGGTTGGAGGATTGTGGTTGAGAGCCGGAGGACCGGGAGGATCGGCTAGAGGAGCCCTGTGGTGAATTACTCGGGCCGGCGCTTCCGAGGGCTTTCTTGGCACTCCTTGTAACTGCCCCTAAAATCTTTCTCATTTTTGGAGCCATTTGTTTAAAATTAATGTCTCTGTTACGGACCGTATCGGTCAATACGGTCTTAATACGAACTGGTTGGTTGGTGAATTCGACCAAGTACTGGACTGGTTACGGACCGTATCACCAATACGGACCGTATCACCAATACGGACCGTATCAGAAGGTGTTTCTAAAAATGCTAAGTGATGGTTCTGGTAAACTATTACGGACCGTATTGGGTCAATACGGACCGTATTATACTGGTAAAAATTGGGATTTTTGACAGAAACCTAATTTTTTTGTGATTTTTGTGATTTTGCAAAAATAAAACTTTGATTATCTAAACTAATGTAACAGAGTTAAATTAAAACAAATGCAAAAACGAATTTAAACTTTGAATTTAAAAAAAGGGGTTTAGAAAAACCGAAGTTGGATTCGAGGGGCCGTCGGATACGGACCCGGTACGGTCCGTATTAGAGCGGAGGCGCGGAGAGGGAGTGAGGCGACGGCTTCAATGAGTGGAGGCGTAGGTGCAGCGGTGATGGAGATCGGCGGCAAGGTAGAGGAACTTGATTTCGGGCAAAAGGGGAAGAGGAGAAGGAGAAGAGATAGAGGGAAAGAGAGTAGAGGAAAGGAAAGAGGAAGAGGTTTAGGGATTAAAACGAAATGGATTAACGGTTATGAGACGTGATTCGCGCGGGATTTCAAACGTCTCTTCGTTAACGGGTTCGCATCTCCCGGATTAACCTTCATTACGGACCGTATTTGTTTGACCCTAAAAAGTCAGAAAAAGATAAAATTAATTAAATGGCCGAATCAAAAATATTTGGAGCTGGGCCGAATTTAATTGGTAAAAATTGGGGCTGCTACTAAATGGCCGAACCAAATTGGGTAAAGGCTTTGGCCGAATTAAATTGGAGGCTAGCCCAATTGTTGCATGGCCCAATTTGAGAGGATAGAATATGCTCTAGATATTTATTCTCATGGACACATGTCACACTACCAATGAAGATCCCAAAATGGGAGGGAAGAATATATTCTAGAATGTGCTCTAGATATTTTATTCTCATGGACACATGTCACTCTACCAATGAAGATGTCAAAATAGGAGGGAAATATATATTCTAGAATATATTCTAGATATTTTGCTCCTATGGACACATGTCACTCTACCAATGAAGATGCCAAATTAGGAGGGAAGAATATATTCTAGATATTTTGCTCCTATGGACACATGTCACATGACCAATGAAGATGCTAAGATGCCAAGAATATTCCCTTCAAGCTTGAGGGATAAGCATGACACTTGGATGCATCTAAACCTTTGGATGAGAGTTGATGCAAATGAGTGGTGGGGATCACGCCAACAAGGCTCCTCTAAACCTAGGCTCTACCTCTTGCCATGGCCTATATAAACCCCTCATTTGAAGAAGAAGAAGAAGAAGATATACAAGAGAGGCACAATATATACAACACACCACAAGAAGAGAATATATACAAGAGAAGAGTATATATATAGAAACCACACCATACACAACATATACACCACACAACACAAAAACACAAAAAAAAGACCCAAGGCCGAAATCCTCTTCTTCCTCCTCCACCAAAATCAAAAATAGAAATAGGTAGAGATTTGCAATGTAGAAGCTTGAGAAGCTTGATGTTCATGTAAATTAGCCATGAATGAATAAAAGAATGTTCTTGTTCAATGATTTTCTTTTGTTGCTTTGTTTTCTTTTATGCAATTGGAGCTTCTTAATTTCTTCCTTTTAATCTCCCTCTTCTTCTTTCTCTTATGTTCGAAGTTGATGAAGATTGAATGCTTCTAACTCACATGAATGAGTTTAGAAGCATGAAATCATATAAATGAAATAAACCCCTTTTATATAATAATCAAATATTATATTAAAAGGTTTAAAAATGACAAATGAAATAGAGGAGGCATTAGTAGCTCTTATAGCTAGCTTTCAAGCCTATGATTCTAAATAAATATATGCACATGTAAATATTTGTGACTATCTTACTCCTCTTCCCTTTTCTTCTTTTCTTTTCCATTTCTTTCCTTCTCTAAATTCCTTTAGCTTCTTCTAAAAATAATTAAGTAGTAGAAGTATGAGGGTTGAGCCATGAGGTCTCCCTTCATATGAAAACTATATTAATTATTTTGTGAGGAGGTTAAAGGAATAACAAAGTGACAATAAAAAAATTAATTAAACACAAGAGGTAGTAGGGTTGAGCCATGAGGTTTCCCCTATTATTCTCTCAACAAAAAGGGCCTAGATGCATAATTGTTGAAGAAGAGAGCAAATGAAAAGAGGGAAATAATCAATCCCAATGAAATGATGCTCAAGGACCTTCACATAATTATGCAAATGACATAGGACTCACATGCAAAATCAAAATGGTATTGGGTGACATATTGTGATGCCAATACCTCTTTTGATTTTTGATGCCCAAATCTTGACACAAGGGCTTAGATATAGTCTAATCAAACCAAATACCCCATGATATGATACCCCAAATGTCTCAAAATGACCTGCTGTCACAAACCGGCCAATATGAACTGATCACGAAACTCAAACCAGAAATCCAAATATACAGTCAGATAGAGGACTCAAAAACACACAATTTAGACTCAAACTTTACATTTATAGCATTTTTACACGATTTACTAGCTATTTTCAAAGTTGGCTTTTCAAAATACACAAAACTGATAGATAAGCTTGCTGCCCCAGAATACGCCTCCCATAAAGTCACAAATTAAAAATAGATTCAGGCCTTCTAAATTCTTGAAACTTTTTGAGGATATAGATTGTGCTTTCCTGAAGATTTTGGTACCAAGAACACTCGAATCGGGGTTGTAGTCTATCTTGTACAAATTTTACAAAAATAATTGTCAGTAAACGAAACTGGTGCTGGACTGAAATGACCATCTCTGGTAAAATGATTAATCTGGACCAGAATAAAGGCTAAAATGCAAAATGGACTGCACCAAGATGTAAATAACTTCAAAACACACAAGTTGGACACAAAGATCATGTTATTTGGATTTTATTTCGATTTAATATGGATTTTTGAAGTTCAGCTTCTCAAAATGGAAATACAAGAACTGTAGAAAGAAAAACTGCATCTTTTACCAATCTATCTCTGCATTCAAGCACCTGTTAAAAATGGTTAGGAAAATGCAAAGCTCTTGAAATTTGGCATGTGTATAGAGTAAACTCTCCTCTACACTCTCATAAAAAGAACCAAAAATTTGGCTTTGTAGATTGTCCAGAATAAATTTTTAAAGATTGGTCGTCAGAATAGCAAAACAGCAACTGAAAATAAAACACCAGCAAATACCCCTGTATTTACATGGCCTTTAAACATGGAAAAAGAACTCCAAATCCCATGAAATTTTACAGAGTTATAGATTGAATTCCCCTCTGTAAAACCACATAAAGAATACAAAATTTGGTTTAGCCAATTGTCGGAAATGGTCCTCAAAGTCCAGCAAAACAGAGAAAACTGCTGCTCCCTTTACCAGCAGGCACCTCCGTACGAAAACACACATTCGGCATAGCTCTGAATAGAGTTTTGCAAAACTGCTATACATGCATATAGATCATGACTAAATAAACATTTTCATATGCAGGATACAAGATTTGGTGTAGCCAATTGGCAGGAATCGACCTTCGAAGTTCAGCAGTTCAGAAAAACAGAAAACTGCTGGTCACTACTTGGAATTTCCGTTTGACATAGCTAAACACCATGAAAAATCATGAAAATTGGCCGACTTATAGTCCTGATATCACAGTACAAGATAGCAAAATTCCATTTAAAACCATCAAGTGAATTGAAAGATATGAAGCCTCAAAAACTGACCAAACCGATAAAACTGCACATGTAAAAGTAGCATCTCCCATGTCACCCGTGCCTTTGTACAATCTTAAAACCCAGAAATAATGTGCTAAAATCCTCATATGCCCTCCAGATCTAATGTTTCATACTTGTAGGTTGAAGCCATGCCATCATATGATCAAATTCCATGAAAAAGGAGTCGTTGACATTCATTTAAAGCAATGTCGAAAGCTGGCAAGGGTCACTCCTCTACAAATTCAATTCGCAAAAGAATCAACCGAAACCACAAAGAACATGAAGGCAGCAATAGCAAGAGGCCCTCAACACAAACCTTGAAGGATCAATACAGATCGCAAAACCCTTAATAACAAAGAATTGAAACCTTTTTCAAACAGACCCTTATAACAAAAGAAGTCACAAGTGCAGTCCTTCGACATCCACAAATCAGTCCTTGACGTCTTGCTAACTCCTCAAATAATGTCCTTGGAAATCCCACTTACAGCCCAAACTTCATCTCAAATTCAAATTATAAATCTCAATCCTTTCAGTTTCACGAATGAGTCCCTGAAAAACATAAAATTTCACAAACAAGCCCTTTTCACCCCTTTTAGCCCCTTTATTCAATTCACAACAAATAGGCTTCAAATCCTGGAATGAACGAGGTATTCAGTATGGCTTGGAAGGGTCATCTGATGTAATTAACAGCGGGGGCTTGCGCCCGCTGGGAGTTAAACGTCCCCACAATCACTAAACTCTCTCGATGGGCTGATTATGAATCGTAGGTCTGTCGAGGGTGAACCGGAAGGAATAGCAGAAAGAAAGAAATGAATGTTTCAAGTTCGATGTTCTTTAACCGATCGAGAGCATTGAACCATGAGACATTCAAATACACATGCACACACCTTCCATACCAGCTGTGCAACTTTCTGCGCCCTACAGGTTTTGGCACGCCCGGTGGGACATTCTCCTCCTCACAGGTTCGGGATCCGATACGAAGGTAAAAGGAACGTACTCAAGTAGCCAATGACTTCACAACACTCAACAACGAGTCATTGGACCGCTTGAGTTATGTCATTTCCTTTTACATTCGATATCGACGCCTATGGATTGAATAATTGGGCTAACACTCATGTATGAATTTACATATGAAAATTGACTAATGAAATCTTGAGTTTGCTTGTTTGCAGGAATGGCTTACACCGCGACCAACGCATGCTCGTTTGCTCAAGTTGCCAGCCTCCCTGCTAGTGAGGAGGTGGTCTATTTTGGGACTTTTGCAGTCCCCATCAATGAAGTCAGGGCGTTCGAGGCCCCTGTTCCTGCTCCGATGAATGAGCAACTGTCCCTCGGGTCTGTCACCAAGGAGGAAATCGAAGATGATGAGGAAGCATGCTACTTTCTCACCCCCAAAGGAATGGACGGCAAGACGTTCATTACACTCTCCAAAACTAGACGTGCAAGGAGGCGCGCGTCTAAGAAGACAACCAAAGTCAACCAAACTTTCATGACCCCTCTGTCGGTCACCAAGAAAAGAAATCTCCAAGCTTATCAGAATGAGCTGGTAGCTCAACCAGCCCTTCCCACCAGCAACTCATTTTCCCCATTGAGGATAGTGAGGAGGAACTCTTCTACTGCACACATACGTGCAGCGGGAGAAATCCCTCAAACCATCTCGTTCATTCATAAACCAAAAGAAATGAACACCAACCGCCAAATGGTTGATAACACCGCTATGGCCATTCATAGGGCCCACAAGCAGCTTCGCATGTTGATGCAGCGTAGGAATTAATACTACGTGCATCCTGCGCAAGAAACCTCTACACCGTCTTCCGTCAAATCGAGATTGACATTTCCAGCTCAAATGCTGGGGGCATCCAATGATGCCCAACCCTCAATCAAGTAGAGACTGACGTTCCCAGCCTCAAAACCTAAGGCACGCGACAGTGCCTTCTTTCCAAAACCAAAACCAATGTTTTTAGCCCCAAAGCTGGGGGCACCTCATGGTGCCTCGTTAAAAACAAAACTCCATCGAGAGATACGTGCAAGCACCTCTCAAAGCTCAAGCAACGAGGGATCAAATCAAACCCCTCAAATTCTGAGAAGACCGGCCAGCGTGCATGATAGACTGGGGGCACGAATATATCCCCACCCCTCCAACACTGGAAGTTTAACAATAGTGGCGCTAAATGCCACTCACAAGAAGCGAAGGGTCACTAAAACACACCCTAAGCGAGAAGAAGAAGCGACGGTCTTCATGATAACCACTAATGAAGGCCTCGAAGAAGAAAATGACCATCTTGTCAAACCCTCCAACCCCACC
The DNA here is from genome assembly GCA_025461045.1 of Carex parvula. Classification (NCBI taxonomy): domain Eukaryota; kingdom Viridiplantae; phylum Streptophyta; class Magnoliopsida; order Poales; family Cyperaceae; genus Carex; species Carex parvula. The sequence continues at coordinate 599,986 of JAJGRW010000396.1, read as the reverse complement.
GTATGCATGGTGAAGAAGGGAAAAGACCCCATCGTCGAAGATCCGAGTGACGACGAGGAAGGGTCTGATGCAGCATGCCTTCCTCCCATAAATGCCAAACCCAATAACGTAAGTGGCTCAAATGTAGGTCACATGAATGGGCCCGCGTTAGGTAACTTCTATACCGTCTTGGCAACCTCTCCATGTGCTGGTGAAAACCAAACTGGTGCACAAACGCAAGAACAAATGTTATCCGCCTTCAACCAAATGCAGGCAGAAATACAAAATCTTAAGGCTGAGGTGCATCAAGCCCATGAAAGGGAACAAAGGTTGATAGCTGAAATTCGAGGGAGAGGCCTCACTAACTCCGAACTCGAAAGAGGAGAAACATCAAATCGATCCTGCCCCGTAAACGGGCTTGAAAAGATAGAAATACCAAACCCTCAAGAAAGGCGTAGGGTACATTGGGAAGATGAAAGGCGAGAAACCTCCCCAATCTTTACTGCGGTTGAAGTTCAAGAAATGATCAGCCGTCAGTTACAAGAAATGGGGATTGCCCCAAAACAGACAGCACTGCGGATAGGGAAACCATACCCTCCCGAATTCGACATACCAAAATACCCCCCAACATACACAGTTCCCTTATTCTCCAAGCTCTCAGGAAATGGGATAGATGAGACGGGACCTGAACAACATGTCAGCCACTTCATGATTCAATGTGGAAACTCATCAAGAGACGAAGCATTCCTTTGTCGCCAATTCGCTAGAAGTCTTTCAAGACCAGCGCTTCAATGGTGTTGCTCTCTAGAACCAGGAAGTATGAAATCTTGGAACCAAATGGCACGTGCCTTTATAGACAGGTTCGCCACCGCGAGTAGTCCTGTAAGGCTTGCTGATTTAGAATGGGCCAAACAAAGCCAAACGAAACTCTCCTGGCATATGTCAATCGCTGGAGAAACATGAGCAATAAGTCAAGCCATCCTATACCCGGAAGGGAGGCAGTTGATTTGCTCATGTGTACATCCGGCAGAATGGGAAAGGGGAACCGTATCCAGATTAGGTAGACACATAAAATCATCGAGATCTGGTACATCGTTGCCAACCCCAACAGCTATCAAGATCTGGTAGACACCGTATCCAGATTAGGGCAAATGGATATAGGAGAGAAGTCATCGACCTCTCTCAAACAAAGAAGAGATTTTCCAAAGAAGAAAGAATCAAAGACAGTATACGCTGTCAAGACCAACAAAGCCAACAAAAATGAAAACAGGGATTCCGACTCGTCGGACAAGGAGGCAAGGCAAGTTGATAACCAACCCACTCAGCCAGCTCCTCGCGATAACCAAAATGGTCGTTACTTCAAATCGTTAGAAGAACGAAAGAATAAGAAGTACTCTTTTAAAAAGGAGAAGACGACTGACATATTCAAGCAAGCCTTGGATGACGGTATGGAATTGCCTCCAAGCAAACGCCCAAACCAAGCGCATATGACAGATCACCCTAACTACTGCCCATATCATAGGGTAGTGAGTCATAAAATAGAAGACTGTTGGGTCTTTAAAGATCTAATAGAAAGAAGGATGCGAGAAGGTCGTATGCAACTAGTGCCAAGTGCCATGCATCAACCATATCCTCATGAACAAGTTAATGTTATCTCTCATGTTGAGGTAGTTGAAGAAAAGAGGGTTAAAGATCCCGCAAACGAGACGTGGGGATTTCACCTCTACACGAAAACTAAAATGGCTGAGACGACTTCTGAAGGAGTCTCAAGTCAAATGGGATAACAATTGAAACCCCACGGCGCCAAGGCCTCCAAGACGGGTCATCCATCGCAAGCCAAACCAGAACGGCAGCCAAAAGGGCAAGAAATCGCCCAAACCAGTAGAGCTACCTACACCTTCTGAAATCCAAAAGCACATACAAGCCTTAGAGGATCACAAGCAAGTTACTCCGCTACGGCTGACGCTCTTAGACTTCTTAACAGAAGATGTTTTGGCCTTAATGTTGGGCCTCAAAGCTAGGAAAGGGGAAACGAGTAGAGCCCCTCAAGAAGGAGAAAACAATGATGATGACCATGAGACGTGCAACGTGGTTGTCTATGGAGGAAGCCCCCTCAAATGACTTAGATGACAGTGAAGTTGTCTTTGTCAAAACCAAGAAACCTGATCGCCAAGCAGTGCTTCGCTCGGGTATGAATATTCCTGAGCGCCAGCCACCCCAAGAAGATGAGGTTGGGAGGTCAAAAGCTAAGGCAAAAGGAAAAGAACCCACTGTACAAGATGAACCAACACCTAAGAAATATATGGTGCAAGATTACAATATCCTAGCACAGCTTAGAAAAATACCAACTGCGGTCAGCATGTTTGATATCTTGATGGTGTCCGCTGAAGTGAGAGAAGTGCTTATCTATGCACATCAATTCCCAGGAGAATTCCAAGCGCATTTCGCTGAAAAGAAGATGCAAGGAATAATGCTGGCGGACGACAAGAGCCCAACTATCACGTTCAATGATGACGATCTCATAGGCACGTCTGACCACAATGGACCACTGTTTCTCACTGGTGAGTGTGAAGGCCAAAGGGTAACTCGCATGAGAGTTAATCCTGGTTCCTCTATCAATCTTATGCTCGAGCAAACTTTAGACCGTCTCACCTTGAGCACGAAGTTCCACACCAAGGACAAAGTTACCTCCCATGGCTTCAATCATAAAATAGAGCAAACGGAGGGGGCGATCAGCCTGCCTCTCAAAATTGGTGATATACAAGTTCTATGTCATCGACACCAAAACAACCTACAATGCCCGGATGGGTCAACCATAGTGACATAAGAACAATACCGTTCTCTCGACCTTGCATTTATGCCTGAAATGTGTGAAGGATGGCGAAGTCAAGCAAATTGATAGAGAAATGAAACCATGTGAAGCGCATGAAATCGGGTTGAAAGACGTGAAATACTTCTTGGATAAACCCGCCAGGAAAGGTGAAAGTTCAAAGAGTCAACAAGTTATGAAACGTGTGTTGTACATAACAAATACTAACTATTCCTTGGGAGAGGATGCAAATTGAACTTACACGAAGATCAGTCATATTCGATGATCGAGCAAATACCCGAAGACCATTTCGAAGACCTTACACGAAGAGAGGTGAAACAAATTGAACTGAAAATATTCGTAATGTCGCTCGAAGAAGAATTCACTGGAAACCAAAACCATCAAATATGGCCCTATTGTATTCTATCGGGCCTCTGATGAACCATGATGAATAGCCTATGGAAGATAAAACCCTACATCGCAAGATGAAATGGCTTTCTCCCACCATGGTGTTCTGAAAGGTTAATCGGAATCCTCGAAACCATGAGCCCAATGTTAATAACCCATTTTAGGGTGAAGCAACTCGAGAAAATGTTGACTCATTGCGGCATCATGATCATAGGTCCTGAGGGGAAATCAAAAGAATACTCGAGGTCTCGAGTACGAAGAATCCAATTTCGGGTTCAACAATGCCAAGTTCATCCCCGTATAAAATTGTAGAAACATGGGGTCACCTGCATGCGACCTAAATGTAATACAAAGAAAAGTCCAACTTGGGAATGGCCTTGTGGAGTGATCACGAAAAAGGCCATAAGATGAACCGTAAAGGAGGTGCTCATCCGCCTAGACGGTCAAAACCAAATCAAATCATCCTTTGGACAATGCTCCGAAGACACATGAAACACAGTCTATTCAAGGCTTGTTCGAGCAAAAGAAAGCCCTAAACACCTGCTCTGACTATAGCCGGAACAAACCAAGCAACAACAGAAAGCAAGCAAAGGCTTCAATGGCGATCGATGCCATAGAAAATCTTTCGCGGTGCACAACCGAGAAAAAAATAGAACCTAGAAAATGATGAAAGATCATTCGGTTGTTATTATACGCCTTGCAAGCGCTATGCTGAAGCTGAAGAGAATAAAAGAAAATACAAAGAAGAAAGAAAAGAAGAAACAAGCCTTCAAGTCCAACAAGAAGAAGGGCGAGAGTTACAAATCGAAGTCCTCAAGGAAGTCGCATAATGATGCATCAATTGGCTTTTGCCAAATCAAAGTCCTGGTTAGACTTCTCAAACCTTACGCCGATAAGAGGCTCCGTCCCAATCAAAGCCCATAGCTAGGCTTGGTTCAAATCTAAACCCTTGAATCGGGTTTTCTTCGAATTCATACCCACGTGAGGCTCTCATCACATCAAAGCCCATAGTCAGGCTTTCTTCAAAACAAACCCTTTAATCGGGTCTTGATCAAACCAACTCATGAGTCGGGTTTCCTTTAAATTGAAGCCCATGCTGAGAGTTCCCAAAGGTTAGCCCGTGGAAGTCTTCGTTAAGTTCAAAGCCAATGTTTAGGCTTTCTTTGAATTAAACCCATCAATTGGGTTTCCATCAATCAATGCCCATAAGACGGGTTCTCTTCAAATCAATATCAGTGAAAGAGAAATTTTCAAGACCCATGAATCGGGTCTTCTTCAAATTCACGCCCATAGGAGGCTTCAAACCAAAACATACGACTCATACCGATAAGAGGCTCTCTTCAAATCCAAACCCATCAATCGGGTTTCTATCAAATCGATGCCCACAAGGAGGCTTTCGTTAAAATCAAAGCCCATTGTCAGGCTTTTTCAAAGACTCATGCCCATGGGAGGTCCATTAAGTCCGAAGCCGATGGTTAGGCTTTCTTTAAACCAAACCCGTTAATCGGGTTTCCGTCAAGTCAATGCCCACAAGACGAGTTCTCTTCGAACCAGTATCGGCAAGAGAGAAAGTTTCAAATCCCACGAACGGGCCTTCCTAAGCTTATGCGCATGAGAGGCTTTCTTCAAATCCAAACTTATGAATTGGGTTTTCTTCAAACTCACGCCTATGTTAGGCTCCCGTCAGACCGAAACCCATGGTTAGGTGTCTCGAAACCTATGCCCGTAAGAGACTTTTCAAATCTAAACCCACCAACCGAGTTTCCATCACATTGAAGCCCATAGGGAGGCTTCTCGAAGACCCAAAAGAGGAACTTCCATTAAAATAAAGCACATGATCGAGCATTTTTACCAAACCAACACCTAAGATGGGTTCCTATCAAAAAACCAAGACCTATGGCTAGACTTTATACTCAAATTCGAAAACACAAAGCCAAGAAAAGCCATAAGTCAAACGAAGTATTCTCTTCAAATCCTGCCTTACGATCTCCCAAGGGTTTAAGATCTAAATTCCACAAACATCCTAAGTTCCAATAAAATCTAAATCCCAATATCCACAAATAAAATATCCCGATGAATACCTAAACGAAAACCTCTACGAATAAAGGGACCTAAAACCGCTACATGAGTGAAATTGTCTCGAGCGAAAAGTGAGGTCCCCCAACTACCCACAAAATCCATAAAGGCCTCTCGCCACAAAATGGGTTTTGCTAAGTTTGTACCCTTAAACAATTAGCACTGGCAAAGTTTGTCCAGCCAGTTCTGAATATGGACAAACAAGTTTTATATTTTGTACTTTGAACAAAATATGGGCTTTGGTTTGTGCCCGTTTGAAACAACTATCACTGGTTTTGTCTTTCTTCCCAGTTCGAAAAAAGGAGAGACAAGGTTTCTTCATTGTCCTTTAAACGATGGAGTGCCTAATGATGATATCTCAAATAAAATCAAAAGATTAAAGAAAGTGGTCGTTTAGACTATTTAAATTCTGAAGGCACAAAATCCCTTTTAAAACCAAGTTTTCAAAACAATGGTGTTCGCATTTCCCGCGATACCCTTGCCTAAGGATTGATGCCACATAGGCTATTCAAGAAGGCACGAGAGGAGTGAATAAGGCGCCACCCCCAAACAAAGTGCACGCATGCACCTAAATCACACAACAACATAGAAATAATGGAGAGATGGAAAGCCCACTAAGAAAGCCTCAAGCACAAAATGGACTTTGTCAAAATTGTGCCCTTTAAACAATTGTCACTGGTACGCTCGTCTAACCAGTCATCTAAAGAGACGAGCAGGCTTTATATATTTGTGCCGAACAAGATAAGGCTTTGATATTGTGCCTAGGTCACGTGAGCACTAAAACAATTATCATGGCCCAAAATAAGAGAAACTGAGAACCCCAAAGGCAGTAACCCTAATCGGGTTCTCACCTAATTGATCTCCACAAAAGAAGGCCTCGCGCCAAGTCAACACCCATGAATGATACGCCTAGGGACCAATGCTCCACAGGCTGCAATCCAAACTAGAATTTAAGAACAAGAAACCTTTAACTCCGAAGACTAAAACCCATGATTTGGCAAGTAAACCCTCCAAAATCCCATGAATGACAAGCGAATACTTTAAGACCCAAGTATAAAGTCAGCATGCCCTGTTGATTAAAGTCCCACGGGTGACAGCCGAGCCCGAAACCAGAGGATACCCTTCAAACACTAGAATGAAACCGATGACAAGCAAGCTAAAACTTCACTCGCAAAAGAAGCGTCGCTTCGTTATGTCGCATCAACCTCATGGAGAAGCGTAAAACATTCAACCTTAACGGGTTCCGTACGACCAATGAAGCCTCTGAGCAGAACGGGTTTTACATAAGTCATGCGCGCCGAAGTTAGCGCATGAAAATTCAACCTTAACGGGTTCCGTACGACCAATGAAGCCTCTGAGCAGAACGGGTTTTACATAAGTCATGCGCGCCGAAGATAGCGCATGAAAATTCAACCTTAACGGGTTCCGTACGACCAATGAAGCCTCTGAGCAGAACGGGTTTTACATAAGTCATGCGCGCCGAAGTTAGCGCATGAAAATTCGACCTTAACGGGTCCCGTATGGCCGGTATCACTCTTCGCCATTGAGTGGGACGGTTTATACGAAATCATGCGCGCCGAAGTTAGCGCATGAAAATTCGACCTTAACGGGTCCCGTATGGCCGGTATCACTCTTCGCCATTGAGTGGGACGGTTTATACGAAATCATGCGCGCCGAAGTTAGCGCATGAAAATTCGACCTTAACGGGTCCCGTATGGCCGGTATCACTCTTCGCCATTGAGTGGGACGGTTTATACGAAATCATGCGCGCCGAAGTTAGCGCATGAAAATTCGACCTTAACGGGTCCCGTATGGCCGGTATCACTCTTCGCCATTGAGTGGGACGGTTTATACGAAATCATGCGCGTCGAAGTTAGCGCATGAAGATTCGACCTTAACGGGTTCCGTATTACCAATGAAGCCTCTGAGCCGAACGGTTTTACATAGTAACACATGCCGGGGTATCCCTTTCGTGGGGATATTGTGTGTGGGGATCAGGCCTTAACGGGTCCCGTATGGCCGGTATCACTCTTCGCCATTGAGTGGGACGGTTTATACGAAATCATGCGCGCCGAAGTTAGCGCATGAAAATTCGACCTTAACGGGTCCCTGTACGACCAAAGTTACCCTTAAGTGGTACGGTTTTACGAAACCATGTCGCCGCTTTGACTCCCCCAAGTGGGACGGCGCATGGCCAAACCTTGAGCCGGCTGAAGACGTTTGATCGCTTAGAACCCGATTGAACAGACGCAGAAGGTTTAAGATGCAGCCTGAGTTCAATGAAGATGCCTTGTCGCTTAGAGCCCGACAGGGGAGATTCAGAAGATTCAGGATTAAGCCCTGACTCTACAAGTACATCTGGTCGCTTAGAGCCCGATTGGAGAAGACTTGAAAAGTTCAGGAGAAAAACCGAGTTAGGCAAGTTCATCCGATCGCTTAGAACCCGATTGGAGAAGACTTGAAGAACTCGTAGACAAAAAGAGAAAGAAGGAGAATAAGGGAGAAAACCGATTTAGGCGAATCTATTTGATCGCTTAGAACCCGATTAGAGAAGATTCGAATAAATCAACCAAAAAGATAAAAGAGAATAAAGGAGAATGTCAAGTCAACAAGGCTATCCGATCGCTTAGAACCCGATGGAGAAGATTTGGAAGGCTTGAGGAAAAAAACCGAATTATACGGGTTTATTTGATCGCTTAGAACCCGATTAAAGAAAGCTCGAAGAACTCGGCCCAAAAAGAGAAAGAAGAAAAGTAAAGGAAAGAATCGAGCCAATAAGTTTATTTGATCGCTTAGAACCCGATTGGAGAAAACTTAGAAAGTTCAATTCCAAAATAAAAAAGAAAATCAAGACACATGTGGCACGATGATCAAACAAGGTGTAGCCACCGCAAGAACACCCTGGGGGCAGCCAAGAATTCCTCCGGTCCCGTGGTTAAGCACGCATGCTACAACCTAATCTGACTCTGCATGGAAGATAAGGAGTCAAGAGGAGAACACATCGAATTCCTCGGGCAATGAAAATTGTGAGTACCACTTTGTCCTTTGTTCTCCTTAAAATCTCTCAGTTTATTTCTAAAGCAGTAGAGAAAATTTAATCTGAGAAAATAAAACAAAGCAATTCGCAAATGGAAAATTATGAAAGTCGTTTGCAAAAAATGAAGTTTGAAAGAAAATTTGGGCAAACTTTGAAAATTTTCCAAGAACATTTTCTAATATTTTGAATGATTTTGGCTAATCCCATATTAAATGAAAGAGGTCCCTCGTATAAATAGCTTACTTGATAGGTTTTGTATAAACTCCTTAAGACTAAAGGTGTTGGGATATATCTTTCTTTTTGTAAATTGGTCCCGGAAAAATAATTCGATTTCAAAAAAAAAAGGGAGACACAAACGCATAAAAAAAAAAAAAAGGGAAGAAGTGAAGAAAAAGAAAAAAAAAATTGTGAGAAAGAAATAAAAAAAAAAGGGAGAGAATGATAAACAATGAAAAGAGAGAATATAGGAGTAATTTTCTCGACACACTACTCCGCTGATTTAGACCCGATAAAGTTCATGGGTGCATTCGTGACGCATCACCCCATGTTTGTATCCGTGCAATGGAAAGGTCTTAAGTCATGAGTATGCATAGCACCCTATTCTACGTGGTAATACTATGATGAGTAGGGAAGAGTCTCGTTATGTTTACTCCAGCAATTAAAATTGAATAACTTCTCGAGCATTGATTATATAAAGAAAAAGATAAATTTTAACACCTTCAATCCAAGAAAATTTACGAAACATGTTGATTAAGCATTTTATTCAAGGGACGTCGAGTAAGATACTTTGTGGGATGAACATAAATTTTCCCAAAGTATAACCTAAATGTTCTTCCAAAATCTATAAGTTACGTCCAAAATTTCATGATTAAATTTCATTTCTGTGAACATCTCTAACAAATTCCTTATGCGAATTTGCTTAAAGGCAAGATAATGATAAAAGTAAAATGAACATCCAACAAAATAAAGTACTTCAAGATTTGGATACTGCCGAGGTTTGGAATGTTTTGATTTCAGGATCCACGACCTCGTCAATGGATAAGAAGGAATCCAAACTGAACGTAAAAGCGAAGAAGGTGCGAGCTCCCACCTCCCTATGTAAAATGCAAAGGCCGTCATAGGCTTGTGTCGGGTGAAAAGAACACATGCACGATCAATCAACAATGAAGAACATGGTCTAAGAAGACCTTAAACCACACCAATGGTCCGAAATGACCTTACAACTAAACCAACGGTCTGAAATGACCTTAAGCCACAAGCACAGTCTGAAACGACTTTAAACTACACCAATGGTCCGAAACGACTTTAAACTACCCCAACAGTCCGAGGAGACTTTAAAATACAACTAAAACCAAATCCCAACCTAATATGCCAAGGAGACCCCGAAATACAACTAAAACCAACCCTGGTTAGCCAAAGGCCCCCCAAGAGAAGCGCACGAGACAAACTGGATCAAAACCCAAGGTTATGCCTACGACCAGAAGGCCATTTTATCTGAACCCTCAATTTTGCAAACTACCTGCATGGCTCCTGTACTAGATCAGAGATAAAGTTTCCCTGTCTGTAATCCCTCCTCGGTTAGACAGGTTTTCCCCAATGAATGTGAGTTTGGAGTACAGTCACTGTCTGAAGCCCCAATGCACAAGCAAGGGACCAATTGCTCAGGCAAACCCCGAAGAACGCACATTCAGCCCTCACCCAACCATGCAAGTACTAGCAAAATGAGATAAAGATAACATACATTTTGAAGTAGATGTGATCGAAGAAGATGATCAGACCCGCTTTCGAGCTCAATGCCTAATGTGGAGTTCCAACACCTGAGATTCAGACAAGAAAAACGACTCAGAAAGAATTCCATAAAGTTCAAGAGGAACACTGGGGGCACCTGGCTAAGCTGTTCAATCCTAAGGTCTTCGCACCTCACCCAGGTGGGGGGCATTTGTTTGACCCTAAAAAGTCAGAAAAAGATAAAATTAATTAAATGGCCGAATCAAAAATATTTGGAGCTGGGCCGAATTTAATTGGTAAAAATTGGGGCTGCTACTAAATGGCCGAACCAAATTGGGTAAAGGCTTTGGCCGAATTAAATTGGAGGCTAGCCCAATTGTTGCATGGCCCAATTTGAGAGGATAGAATATGCTCTAGATATTTTATTCTCATGGACACATGTCACACTACCAATGAAGATGCCAAAATGGGAGGGAAGAATATATTCTAGAATGTGCTCTAGATATTTTATTCTCATTGACACATGTCACTCTACCAATGAAGATGTCAAAATAGGAGGGAAATATATATTCTAGAATATATTCTAGATATTTTGCTCCTATGGACACATGTCACTCTACCAATGAAGATGCCAAATTAGGAGGGAAGAATATATTCTAGATATTTTGCTCCTATGGACACATGTCACATGACCAATGAAGATGCTAAGATGCCAAGAATATTCCCTTCAAGCTTGAGGGATAAGCATGACACTTGGATGCATCTAAACCTTTGGATGAGAGTTGATGCAAATGAGTGGTGGGGATCACGCCAACAAGGCTCCTCTAAACCTAGGCTCTACCTCTTGCCATGGCCTATATAAACCCCTCATTTGAAGAAGAAGAAGAAGATATACAAGAGAGGCACAATATATACAACACACCACAAGAAGAGAATATATACAAGAGAAGAGTATATATATAGAAACCACACCATACACAACATATACACCACACAACACAAAAACACAAAAAAAAAGACCCAAGGCCGAAATCCTCTTCTTCCTCCTCCACCAAAATCAAAAATAGAAATAGGTAGAGATTTGCAATGTAGAAGCTTGAGAAGCTTGATGTTCATGTAAATTAGCCATGAATGAATAAAAGAATGTTCTTGTTCAATGATTTTCTTTTGTTGCTTTGTTTTCTTTTATGCAATTGGAGCTTCTTAATTTCTTCCTTTTAATCTCCCTCTTCTTCTTTCTCTTATGTTCGAAGTTGATGAAGATTGAATGCTTCTAACTCACATGAATGAGTTTAGAAGCATGAAATCATATAAATGAAATAAACCCCTTTTATATAATAATCAAATATTATATTAAAAGGTTTAAAAATGACAAATGAAATAGAGGAGGCATTAGTAGCTCTTATAGCTAGCTTTCAAGCCTATGATTCTAAATAAATATATGCACATGTAAATATTTGTGACTATCTTACTCCTCTTCCCTTTTCTTCTTTTCTTTTCCATTTCTTTCCTTCTCTAAATTCCTTTAGCTTCTTCTAAAAATAATTAAGTAGTAGAAGTATGAGGGTTGAGCCATGAGGTCTCCCTTCATATGAAAACTATATTAATTATTTTGTGAGGAGGTTAAAGGAATAACAAAGTGACAATAAAAAAATTAATTAAACACAAGAGGTAGTAGGGTTGAGCCATGAGGTTTCCCCTATTATTCTCTCAACAAAAAGGGCCTAGATGCATAATTGTTGAAGAAGAGAGCAAATGAAAAGAGGGAAATAATCAATCCCAATGAAATGATGCTCAAGGACCTTCACATAATTATGCAAATGACATAGGACTCACATGCAAAATCAAAATGGTATTGGCAAGTGACATATTGTGATGCCAATACCTCTTTTGATTTTTGATGACCAAATCTTGACACAAGGGCTTAGATATAGTTCAAACCAAATACCCCATGATATGATACCCCAAATGTCTCAAAATGACCTGCTGTCACAAACCGGCCAATATGAACTGATCACGAAACTCAAACCAGAAATCCAAATATACAGTCAGATAGAGAACTCAAAAACACACAATTTAGACTCAAACTTTACATTTATAGCATTTTTACACGATTTGCTAGCTATTTTCAAAGTTGGCTTTCCAAAATACACAAAAACTGATAGATAAGCTTGCTGCCCCAGAATACGCCTCCCATAAAGTCACAAATTAAAAATAGATTCAGGTCTTCTAAATTCTTGAAACTTTTTGAGGATATATATTGTGCTTTCCTGAAGATTTTGGTACCAAGAACACTCGAATCGGGGTTGTAGTCTATCTTGTACAAATTTTACAAAAATAATTGTCAGTAAACGAAACTGGTGCTGGACTGAAATGACCATCTCTGGTAAAATGATTAATCTGGACCAGAATAAAGGCTAAAATGCAAAATGGACTGCACTAAGATGTAAATAACTTCAAAACACACAAGTTGGACACAAAGATCATGTTATTTGGATTTTATTTCGATTTAATATGGATTTTTGAAGTTCAGCTTCTCAAAATGGAAATACAAGAACTGTAGAAAGAAAAACTGCATCTTTTACCAATCTATCTCTGCATTCAAGCACCTGTTAAAAATGGTTAGGAAAATGCAAAGCTCTTAAAATTTGGCATGCGTATAGAGTAAACTCTCCTCTACACTCTCATAAAAAGAACCAAAAATTTGGCTTTGTAGATTGTCCAGAATAAATTTTTAAAGATTGGTCGTCAGAATAGCAAAACAGCAACTGAAAATAAAACACCAGCAAATACCCCTGTATTTACATGGCCTTTAAACATGGAAAAAGAACTCCAAATCCCATGAAATTTTACAGAGTTATAGATTGAATTCCCCTCTGTAAAACCACATAAAGAATACAAAATTTGGTTTAGCCAATTGTCGGAAATGGTCCTCAAAGTCCAGCAAAACAGAGAAAACTGCTGCTCCCTTTACCAGCAGGCACCTCCGTACGAAAACACACATTCGGCATAGCTCTGAATAGAGTTTTGCAAAACTGCTATACATGCATATAGATCATGACTAAATAAACATTTTCATATGCAGGATACAAGATTTGGTGTAGCCAATTGGCAGGAATCGACCTTCGAAGTTCAGCAGTTCAGAAAAACAGAAAACTGCTGGTCACTACTTGGAATTTCCGTTTGACATAGCTAAACACCATGAAAATCATGAAAATTGGCCGACTTATAGTCCTGATATCACAGTACAAGATAGCAAAATTCCATTTAAAACCATCAAGTGAATTGAAAGATATGAAGCCTCAAAAACTGACCAAACCGATAAAACTGCACATGTAAAAGTAGCATCTCCCATGTCACCCGTGCCTTTGTACAATCTTAAAACCCAGAAATAATGTGCTAAAATCCTCATATGCCCTCCAGATCTAATGTTTCATACTTGTAGGTTGAAGCCATGCCATCATATGATCAAATCCCATGAAAAAGGAGTCGTTGACATTCATTTAAAGCAATGTCGAAAGCTGGTAAGGGTCACTCCTCTACAAATTCAATTCGCAAAAGAATCAACCGAAACCACAAAGAACATGAAGGCAGCAATAGCAAGAGGCCCTCAACACAAACCTTGAAGGATCAATACAGATCGCAAAACCCTTAATAACAAAGAATTGAAACCTTTTTCAAACAGACCCTTATAACAAAAGAAGTCACAAGTGCAGTCCTTCGACATCCACAAATCAGTCCTTGACGTCTTGCTAACTCCTCAAACAATGTCCTTGGAAATCCCACTTACAGCCCAAACTTCATCTCAAATTCAAATTACAAATCTCAATCCTTTCAGTTTCACGAATGAGTCCCTGAAAAACATAAAATTTCACAAACAAGCCCTTTTCACCCCTTTTAGCCCCTTTATTCAATTCACAACAAGTATGCTTCAAATCCTGGAATGAACGAGGTATTCAGTATAGCTTGGAAGGGTCATCTGATGTAATTAACAGCGGGGGCTTGCGCCCGCTGGGAGTTAAACGTCCCCACAATCATTAAACTCTCTCGATGGGCTGATTATGAATTGTAGGTCTGTCGAGGGTGAACCGGAAGGAATAGTAGAAAGAAAGAAATGAATGTTTCAAATTCGATGTTCTTTAACCAATCGAGAGCATTGAACCATGAGACATTCAAATACACATGCACACACCTTCCATACCAGCTGTGTAACTTTCTGCGCCCTACAGTATCAGCCAATACGGTCCGTATCCAATCCGTTATGCTCAAACCCAATAACCGCTAAGTTTTAATCCCTGTGAATACGGGCCGTATCAGCCAATACGAGCCGTATTCACCACTTGTTTCCTCTTTTCTTACTCTATTACCCGTATCCACCGGTATGGTCCATATCAGCCAATACGGGCCGTACCAGAGAGTATTTTTTCATCTTTCGAGATGTCTTTTAATCAAGCCTTTTCTCCAGTATGCTTACCTGATCATAGGAAAAAGGTGGGTATGAGTTGTTTCTTTGTTTAAGTCTTAATTAAACTAAAATAAATAATTATGCGAAAATATAAATGTGGCATTGGGTTGCCTCCCAAGAAGCGCTTGTTTTAAGTCGTTAGCTTGACTTTGTGTCGCATCAGTTTCTTCCAGATATCCTCCCGTCAATGCAAGCGGGTTGCTTGTCGGGTGGCTCGCCTTCAGTGTCTTCTGTGGTCTCATCATCATTGCCCTTCTCGAAGAAGTCGGTTGGTGTTTGCAGTCCGGGGTCGAATGCCAGACTCACATCGAGTACTGCTTCGACCTCGTCTAGTCTTTGAGAAATTGCATCGAGTTCTTCGCGTAGGTTTTTGATTAATGCAAGGGCTAAGAGAGAATAATTCCTGTTGTTTGCGATATTGTGGCTCTTGTTCAGATCATCGGTTTGTGCTGTCACGGAAGTTGGATGGATCTGACCGTCATCTTGTACAATGAACAATATCTCCATTTCTGCTTCGTGCATCATTTCTTCGATGTCTTCAAATTCATCATTGCCATACTCGTCCGCTGTTTCCAAATTGTAGACAAGATTTATGTCAGGTGGGACTTTGGTTTCATTCATGTTGAAGATCATTTTGTTCTCGCCAACATTGAGTGAAATCTTCCCATTCCTAACATCGATCATTGCCCCACATGTGGCGAGGAATGGCCTTCCAAGGATGATCGGAATCTGCTCATCTTCTTCCATATCAACTACCACAAAATCTGCTGGTATCCAGAATTTACCAACTTTGATTGGGATGTCAAGCAACATTCCTTCAGGATATCGAATTGATCGGTAGGCTAGTTGCAATGAGATCCGTGTTGGTGATAGGTCTCCACATTCCAATTTATCAAATACTACCTTAGGAATCAAACTCACACTTGCCCCTAGATCACACAAAGCTCTCTTAAAATCGGTTGTGCCAATAGTGCAAGGTATCGAGAAGCTTTCCGGATCTTTTAACTTCGTCGGTAATTTGCTTTGCACGAGCGCACTACACTCCAGATTGAGCGGAACTGTTGAGAATTCTTGGAGCCTACTTCGATTTGAAAGAATCTCCTTCAGAAATTTAGCATACGAGGGTATGCTTGCAATTGCTTCAGTGAAGGGGATTGTGACTTGTAATTGCTTGAGTGTCTCCATGAATCTCGCAAGTTGCTGCTCCATCTTGTGCTTGGCAGGCCTTGGAGGGAATGGCAGAGGTGGCTTGTAGGGTGGTGGTGAAATGTATTCAGGTTCGGGTTGTCGCTCGTCTCCACCTACGGTGTCATTCTGCTCCTCAGTAAGCTCTGTCTGCAGTTCGAATATGGGCGGCTCCGGTGGTTCCGGCTCGTACTCTTCAGAATGCGATGGCTCTGCATGCATCTCATCGGAAGTTTGATCAGGCATGGGAGGTCCCTGATAAGCTGTACCGCTCCTTAATGTTATGCTCTTGCAAGTCTCTCTCGGGTTTTCTTCCGGTTGGCCCGGAAATTTGCCTTTTCCGCGTGTAATACTCGAGAGTTCTTTTGCCATCTTAGAGACATTGTCTTCTAAGTCTTTGTTGCGGTTTGTTAAGGATTCGATCTTTTGCGCGATTTCAGCGTTAGTCTTGTCTTGCTTCTCTAGGAATCTCTCCATTAAAGATGTGATGTCAGGCTGCTGTGGTTGATTGTATTGTCTTGGTTGATAATTCTGTTGAGGATTGTTGTATCTTGGTTGATAATTGGGCTGTGGTTGATAGTTCTGTTGGGGTGCAGCAGGCCTTTGATTGTTTGCGTATGAGAGATTTGGATGGTTTCGGTTGTTCGAATGGTATGTATTGTAAGCGGGCTGAGGTCGAAAGCTATTGTTGATTGCGTTTGCTTGCTCCATTTCTTCCTCAGTTTCCGTCACATTCATACATTCGGTCATCTCATGCGCTCCTCCGCAATAGCCACATGCTGTTGCGGCATTGACTGCTGCTACCGTTCGCTGCTTGGTTTGCTTGTTGAGTGCCATCTGCAAAGTATCAATCTTTGCGCTCAGCATAGATATATCATCTACTCGGTGCATGCCAAGTGTTGGAGTTGGCTTCTTTCGCTCAGGGATCCAGTAGTATTGGTTGATTGCAATCTCTTCAATTAGGTTGTAAGCCTCGTCAGGTTCCTTGTTCATGATTGCTCCCCCTGCGGAAGCATCAATAGACAACCTATCGGTAGGGTTTAGACCATTATAAAAAGTTTGGACAATCAGCCATCTTTCTAGACCATGATGGGGACAACACCTTAACATATCATTATATCTATCTCATGCCTCACACAATGTTTCACCATTCCTTTGTTCAAAATTAGTAATTGCATTTCTAAACCTCGAAGTTTTAGAAGGTGGAAAATATTTTGCAATAAACACATTAAACAATTGGTTCCAAGTTTGAATGGAATTGGCCGGTAAGGAAAACAACCATGCTCTTGCTTTATCTTTTAATGAGAATTGAAATAGCCTTAGCCTGATTGCTTCATCGGTAACTCTGTTGATCTTTATCGTCTCGCATATCCCTAGGAAAATTGACAAATGAAGATGTGGATCTTCATATGGAAATCCTCCAAATTACTATTGCGAAACCATATTTATGAAAGCAGGTTTGATCTCAAAATTACGGTTCGTAAATGTTGGCGGGTTTATATTAGAATTAGGATCATTCGCGCGCGGTACGCAATAGTCTCGTTGAAATTTGGGTCTTGCTGCATTGTGAACTTCATTATCACTATTGTTTTGTCTTCCGTTGTTGATCGGTTCGTTCGGTGGAATATTCATGTTGATCGAATATGAGTCTTCTTCGCTTTCAGAATTACTTGATGAAGAACTATGATTGGTTCTTATCGGTGATGTGGAAGCGAATTGTCCTCTCCTACTAGCAATCCTCTCGGATCTTCGTACGGATGATTCGGCCGACGTGCAGTGTTCTAAAAAGAAAAGAAAATCTGAAAATTAAACTAAAAACTGAAAATAAAAAGGAAATAAAAATAAAAACGAAATTGAAAATAGAAGAAAAATAAAAATGCAGAAAATAAAAAGAAATCTAGGCGTTTTTAATTAATTGGATTCAAATGGTCAAAACAAGGACATCTTGCGAGGCCTTGCACAATGAACCGTTATTCCCCGGCAACGGCGCCAAAAAGCTTGATCACTCAAAAGAGAGCAATGTTTCTTTTAATATTTATAAACTCAGAAATGCTATCGGTTCGGACTGCAAGCGCACAATCCTCTTGAGTAGTATATTCGAGGTCGATCCGCAGGGAATATTGGTTCAATGCTTTGAGCGATCGAATCACAATCTTTCAAAAGGCTAGACGAAATCTGAAAATTGAGAGATGTTGTTTTGATCAATATAAATTAGAAAGTAATTAAAAGTAATTAAAATAAAGATAGAGATGAGAATTCCTAGGGTTTCGGCACACCATTGCCACTCAATCCGCTTTGACAATATATTCATGTTGCGTCTGATTTTCTGTTGTTATTTAATGAAAGACACCACATAGGTCACTGCGATTTATGTTACGCGAGAATGATAGATCTTTCACCGAGATTCTACATAGGACACTGCGATTTACCTTACGCAAATGTCTGATCTCTCAAATACCCCAAATTACTACACAGATCACTGCGATTTACTTTACGCAAGTGATGGAATTTGGTACGCATTATGTTGGTCTGGTTTATGGTTTCTCCGCTAAGGTTTTCTTCACATAAACCTAATAGATCTCAACGAGGCTAATTCATACAAATAATTTCTCTTACCATTAAAGTATTGTCACTACCCTAACGGACTCAAACTATATCATTGAAATTAGATGAAGATATAGTAAATCACAAAAGCATTTTGTTTCAACAACAAGAAATCATAATCAACAGAAATATATATATCAAAACATCAAGAGTAACAAGGTTTACTGTCTAGCCCTAAGAAAAGGAACTTAGCCGCGGAACGGCATTGTTACAAGCACTCCTCTCTTCCCACTTTAATCAAATCTAACCCTAATTACAAAGATAACTATTCCTTCTGCCCAGGGGCCTTATATAGGAGTGGAGGGACGTCTGGAGATTGAGTAGGGACTAAGAAACTGATGTGGAAACAGCTGTCGACAGTTATTTCCCAAGAGACGCCTTCGGATACAGACCGTATTGGGCAATACGGTCCGTATTAGGACCTTGACTGTTAGGGTTTAATGCTTCCAGCGCTATCTTCTGGTCTGTGCTAGGCCTGGTCCGTATTAAGTAATACGGGCCATAACAAAGACTTAGTCGATGAGCGTTGCTGATCCGATTGACCCGATTCTAGCTCCATTTGGTGTAAAATAGTCTCAAAACCTGTTTTCTGCAATAAAACATAAAGAAGGGTGACAGTAGCCTTTTTCTCTAATTAATTAAACATAAGTGTGAGAAAATATGCAAAACCTAAGCCAAAATCCTACGTAAATCATCATTATTTTGACTCTGATCAGTCAGTAATTTGTCCTGAAGGAGGAGGTAGGCGAAGAGCTTGATTGCCGGAGGAATCATGTATTTCCAGATTGTTTGAAATTCCCATTTTTCCATGCCCAGCCCTGCTAGAAGATGGTAAGCAGAGGCTGCACTGTATTGGCCATTAGGGGTGCAGGTCCATCTCAGTTCATCCGGGGTATCATCCAGCGGAGGAAGTGCATATGGGGATATAGTTGATATCACTGCATCTCTTAGAGACCAAGCATGATTACGTTGCCTAGTCCCTACAGCAGCTAAAGGCTCCTGTCCCCATCTGTCGTACCAGAAAGATATGTGTCTGCCATAACCCACATGCCAGGTAGTGAATGAATCAAAGAAAGGCCTGATCGAAATTAGTTGAGACCAGAAAAAGGAGCCCTGTTTGGACCAAAGTAAAGGGCCTTCACTGTAGTTTCCCTGCCATCGAATTGGGGTAATCCTTGACGACCATAGTGAGTTTTGATCATTGTAACACTTCCACCACCATCGCAAGAGTAACGAAATGTTGCGAATATATAGGTCTGAGAGTCCCATTCCTCCCCATTTCTTTGGTGTACAAACCATGTTCCAGTTGCAAAGCGAGATGGATTTGTTGGAATTTGGATTGCGCCATAAGAACCTTCGCCTTGATTTGTCTATGCGTGCAATGACCCATTTGGGCAACAAAAAACAGATCATGAAATATGTTGGAATGGTTGAGAGTACCGATTGTACAAGTTGACGCCTTCCTCCTCTGCTTAGGAGCTTGGATTGCCATCCCTCAAGCCTGCGCTCGATCTTTTCAATTAAGGGCATGTATAGATGTCTGGTTGGCTTCCTAAGAGTGAGGGGCATGCCCAGATATGTTACTGGGAAGGTGGTTTGAGGGCATCCCATTACAGCTTTAATCCAAGGTAAATCCAGAGGTGCAATATTTATAGGAACAAATATGCTTTTCGAAAAATTTACTTGCAGCCCTGATACCTTTGTAAATAATCTTAGGGCAAGTTTGAGGGAGATTAGGGAAGTGATGTCTGCTCGTGCGATGATTGCCGTGTCATCGGCATATTGTAGAGCAATGATGGAGTCGGGTATCTTTGTGGACAAAGGAGAATGGAGTAAGGAGTTGGTGACCCTAATCATCAGTTGAAAAACATCAATAGCCACATCAAAAAGCATTGGAGATAACGGGTCTCCTTGCCGGAGGCCCCGTTTATGGTAGAAAGGTTCTGATAATTCACCATTAATGCACACCCTAGAGGAATATATGGACCATATGGCAGCCATCCAACTGATCCATCGGTCCGGGAAGCCCCTGGCTCGCATTACCTGAATTAGAAAGCTCCACTCTATTGAGTCAAAGGCCTTCTTGAAATCTATTTTTGAAAAAACAGCCGGATTGTCCTTGTTTGCTATATGGTGCAACAGCTCTCTTGTAGTGGTAAAATTCTCAGAAATCTGACGGCCATGCACAAAGGCCGTCTGATTTGGGGAGATTAAACTAGGCAGCACATGCCGAAGTCTATTGCTCAAGACTTTCGACATTAGCTTGGGAATCAAATTAAGCACACTAATCGGGCGAAAATCAGTTGGGGATCTTGGCTGGTCCATCTTCGGAATCATGACTATGGTAGCCTCATTAGCCAATTGAAGGTTGAGTTTGTGGTCATAGAAATCCCGTATCAATTGAAAGATGTCATGGCTGATCACCGGCCAATAGATCTTTAGGAATTCATTGGGGAGCCCGTCGGGTCCCGAGGCCTTGTTATTGGCTAGTTGCTTAACTCCCAATTCAACTTCGGCTAAAGTGAATTCTTCTTGCAGTGCAGCTAGGGAGTGAGTGTTGGGGTATAATGCCTCTAGTTGAAAAGGCAATACCAGAGAAGTAGTACCTAACACCTGCTGCATGGATTCCGTGAAAATTTGCCGGATCTGATTGTCATTTGTGACCATCTGCCCCTCATAGTTCAATCTGTGAAAACCTGATTCCTTCCGCAATCTAGCCGAAGCAAAAGCATGAAAGAAACGGGTATTACTATCACCCTCCGAAATCCAATTACAACGAGAACGCTGCTTCCATTTGGATTCGATGTTATTCGCCAACTGGTAAGCCCTCTCGCGTATGATCTGTCGAAGTCGGAATTCATGAGCAGACAGATTTCGTTTTTCTTCAATCTGATCGAAAGAAAAAAGAATGGACCTCTTACTGAAAGCGAGTTGCTTTTCCATCATCCCAAATGCCTCCTTTTGCCAGAGGAACAACGCCCTATGCAGAATTTGCATTTTCCTTTGAAAATCTGCTATACCCTCATTATCCCGAGATAGAAGAGTGGGCCACAGCTTCTGTATCATCAATTTTGGCTGATTGTATTTGGACCAGAATAATTCGAACTTAAAGCGTCTCTTCTGCTGCTGAAGCCCTTTACAGGTTAGCACAAGTGGGGCATGATCTGAAACGATGATTTCTCGTGCCTCTAAGGTGATAACCGGGTAGGCTACCGTCCAGTCCGGAGAGAGAAAAATGCGATCTAATTTGGATAGAACCGGTTGCGGACGCTTACTTGACCACGTGAAGTTTCGGTTGCTTAACGGAATATCAATGATACCCGAATCCGCTATAAACCCGTTAAAGGAATTGCTTGATTTTCTTTATACCCGTTAACGGAATATCAATGATACCCGAATCCGCTATAAACCCGCTAAAAACACTATGACTCTTAGCTAGAAGAGGAATTGCTTGATTTGCTTTATACAAAATGAAGACTAAGGGTATCTGTTATACTACCTAATGGAATACTCTAGATTCTACAAATTAATTCTAGTCGGTTTGATATTTTCTAGATTACTCTCTATTATACATATTTCTAGATTAATCTTGATTGTGCCGAATTGGATTTGGGCCTTCTAGATGGTGCTGACTTCAACATTGCAATACGATTTTTTTTGTGTGGTTCAATAAATAAGACAGCGAAGGTCATTGCTAAGAGCCAACTCTTGCGACGTGGCATCAGATGATTTGCTGCAATGCTAGATTCTTATCTTGACCATATCTATATATGTGCTAGAATGGTAATAGGAAGAAATTCGGGGTGGCTCAAAAAAATTGACAGCAATGGTCATTGCTAAGAGTCAAACTCTTGCCACGTGGCATCAAATGATTTGCAGCATTAATGCTAGTTAATTTGTTTTAATTCTTGACCAATTCTGTGGCTCAATAAGAAAGACAGAGATGGCAATATGAATAAATTTGTGGCTCAATAAGAAAGACAGAGATGGTCATTGCTAAGAGTCAAACTCTTGCCACGTGGCAAGTGATGATTTGTTATAATACTAGTTCCTTATTTAGGGTGTTCATTGGTCCGATTTATTTGTTTTTCAACTGAATCATTTTTTTTTTAATTGACTGGTTTGATTTTTTGGTTGAAATAGATTGATTCGGTTGAATTTTGAATTACTTCAGTTATTTATATTTAATTTGGTTTAGATTTTTTCAAAATTGAAAAGACCAAACTACCCGAATTTTATGGTTCAGATCCGGGAAGCTACCATGTTTATTGTTTAGGCATGGTGTGTGCACCATTTTCTTAGACTCCCACTCCACTTCCCACATTTTATTAGTGACAAGCTTGTGAGCTGGCACTTTTTTTATTTTTGTTTTGCATTTGAAATTTGATACTTAATGGAGTAAGTGTTGGATGTTAAATAATTTGTTCATTTTTTGTATTTAAAATGAAGAAAATTTTCGGTTTGAAATATTTTAAAACATGTAGAACATTTACATATTTTATATAAAATTGAACAATTTGTGTAATATCACAAACTTATATATACAATTCATATTTATTTCTATAAGTATTAAATATATGTGCATATGTATTGAGTTTGACATTCAAAATTTAATCTCGCTTATTTGATTCAACCAAACAAATTGAAATTTATTTTGGCTATTTTGGTCTGGTTGTTATTCAGTTGATAAGTTTAATTCGGTTGGTTCAGTTATATATTAAAAACATAATAAAATTTTGATTTGACAATTTTAATTCAATTTTAACTGAACCGACCAGATGAAAACCCCTAACCAAGACGGCAAGCGGATAAGCGAAAAAAAAGTGCCCAACCGACCCGGCCGCCTCCCACCCCCTCTCCCCTCCTTTACCACCCATTCCGTCCTTCCACTCCTTCTAGGACTCACGTTCGACACAACGATACCCTCCCCGCTCTATCGTCTCTACTTTCTTGAGCAGAGAGGAGAATGAGAGATAGGAGAGGGAGCCAAGAGTGCGGTATCGTCGAAGCTTAGAGCATAGTGTATCTACCCCATCTTGATTGGAGAGCGGCGGTGAGCAGATTCAGTCGTCGGAGCGCGGCTGATCGGACAAAAGCGGATTCGGTCGTAGAGAGAAATGGGGAATGAGGTAATACGAGAATTACGAGTGTAAATAAGTATGATTAGATTATTAGAGTCATTTAAATTAATTTATGAGAATGAAGAAGTTTTGATCTAAGAGGGAGAGTCATTTGACTCGTTGTAAATAAGTTTTATGTCAATGAAGTCGTTAGTAGGCATTTAAAACCACTAACTTTCAAAAAAAAAATTCCTAACCAAATTTGGGTACCAAGAAGTTTGTGGCTCGGTAATGCATAGATTTTTCCATCTGAACAAAAACACAAGCAAACGAGAACAATGTCAGCTCCACACTCCATGGAAGTTTAGATTTTTTATTTTAGAAATTATATAAAATAAGATGAGCAAAGCTAGAGTGTGTTGTGCTCATCAAGGATTTGGTAAATATAACTCTAAAATTTTTCGGATTAACTTCAAACTTGACGAATTTAAACTGTTGAAACTGTTCGCACAAAAGTGTATCATAAAGTTTCACTACAGCAAGCTGTAGCTTTTAACCTTGATTTAACTTCCGACTAAGATTGCAAGTGCACAATCCTGTCGTATAGTCCAGTCAGATATCGATCCACATGACGGTTCAAAATCAAATCTGGAACTCTACTTAAATTAATTAGGTACTAGAAGTGGGAAAAGGTTGGTTTGTTTGTTTAATTTCCTAAATTCAATCAATGACAGAAATAATTAAATCGACAGAAAGTAAATTTTGGTTTTTATCAAATAGAGAAAGGCGTTTCCAGGATTTTCGATTTCATTATCAACCTTGCCTCTCGGTACCCACACGACCCGCGTACTTTCATACGCGACCCGCGTACTCTCATACGCGGCCCGCGTGGATCTCGAGTAAATGTAGCAGTTGTCTGTTTTTGCGTTGTTCTTTAGTGTAAGGATTCATTGACCGAACCTAATGTTCCTTAACCTCAACTCTCATTTGTTGGCTTAATAAACCTGGTATCGGAAATGCAATTTCACCTTCTTAGGTTTTTAATCTAAGTTAATTGTCTGGTTTACTAAAGGTAACCACTATATCTCGATAAGTGGAAAAGTTCACCTCTCAGTTACTTTTTGGTCACGCCTTACGGCTCGTAAACCTACCTCAGATACTAAGTTTGGTTGAAAAAAACATCAAGGCCAAATTACAAGAAAGATGCTATAGACATCTAACAGTAGACAATCAAGAATCATTCAATCAACTTCAACAAAGCAATTAAAATACTACTCAAACAATTAAACACTAACATTCAACACAGATTCAAACAACATGCATACAAAACAAAGTATCAAACTACATTGTAATCCTAGAAACTAAGAAAACTACTCACACATAGTCAAAGAACAAATAACACAAATAATAGATGAAATAGTCATGACAAAACCCGAAATAGAAAGAAGATCCGTGAAGGACTTTCGTCTTTCGCTTCTCAACTTCGTCTCCAAGCTAGCCGTCAAGCCAAAACCCTAGAATCTGTCTCACGCTCTCTGGAATGTAGAATAATGAATAGAATTCCCCTCCTGTGGCAAGGGATCCCGTAATATAGCCTTTCTGGCCGACCTTTCCTTTATTGAGCCTCTATTTCCTTTTCTGTTTTCTTTTCGGAATAGACTCACGCGACCCGCGTGCAGTGGACGTGGTCCGCGTGTCTGTGCTCCTCGCATGTAAGAATGGAGGTCATGTATGTGGTCGCGTCAGGGTTTGATGCGGCCCGCTTCGGATGTGACGCGGCCCGCGTGGATGGTTCCAGAACTTCATATTCTTCCCTGATTTCGCTGTTTTCTGCAAAGTAGAAATAAAAACACAGCAGTACCACATTCTATAGATATTCAATGTATTTTCAATGTAAAAGACACGATCTGATGGTTTGAAACACAGATTTTGGTACAGAAATTGGTCGGATTTATAGGTCTAATATTGAGACATCAAATTCCCCCAAGCTTAAATCTTGCTTGTCCTCAAGCAAAGATCGTACTTAGGTACCGGGTTGGACTCTACTCTTACCTAAATGCAGATTAAGTTCCTAAAAGTGAAAATCTACATGAATTGCTTTAATCAAAAACTTCGAGAATCCTTTTGGTATAATTTAGACTTTCCTTGATAAATTTTGATTCACCACACAAATTGACTAATCAAACTTCAAATTCTGAAATGTTTCTAAGACTTGCAAAGTTAATTACCCGAATTGATCGATTTCTCATTCTTTTGCTGAAACTATGCCCTCGTTTGTGGTGATTTTTCTTTTCTTTTTGACCCCCCAAGCTTGGAACAAGCTTAGGTTAGAAAGTCGAGGACTTCGCGTGTTGGTGTATGCAAAGTTTCTTTTCTTTTCTAAATTTGGGAAACGAGCTCAAAGGCGCCCAATTGGACTTATTGCCAGTACTCTTATGTTCTCCATCTTTTCTTTTATCATCATTTTTTTTATTTTACGCTACACCATGAATACACACATCCAATGGTATTCATTCATACCAATGGATATCCCAATCTTTCTTTATTTTAAATCCCATTTCCCTATTTAAAAGGCACAGTTCGGTTTCAAAATGGTTTTTCGATGCAATTCAAGTTTTCTTCTTCTCAAGTTCTCAAAACATCTCTTCCTAATAAGTTCTTTTATCAATTATGGGATTAGTTCTAATATCTCAAGGTCATCCCAAATCACAACCAAGATTTTTCATAAAAGTCCTTAATTCAAGCAATCATGCAAATTTATCACCTAAAAGTGCAAGAAAAAGTAAACATGATCTAAGAAAAAATGCAACCTAAGATACAAAGTTCTCCCCCCCAAGCTTAAACTGAGCATTGTCCTCAATGCTTCAAGACAGATGGATAGAAAAAAGTAAAACCTGGGGGAAAGAAAACACACCTGATCAGTAGTCTGGCGGGATCGTGCACGGACCGTGTGTGTTTGCGTGCGGTCCGTGTGCCCTGTTGAACTTCGAATGCCAGAAGTTGTGTGCTAAGCCTGTCAGCTTCCCGAACAAGTACCCGATCACAGTTTGCTGAGCTTTCAAATCCTCTAAGAATCTGAGGTTGCGATCCTGGTCGAGATCTGCATTCAGAATCAAAGGACAAGATTTATTCGGGTCTAGGAACTCATACCTGAGGTTAGCTGGAAGAGGCTTAAGTTCAGGAGTCAGCTGCTCTGTCTGGGCCTTGACGCGTCCCGCGTCTGGTGCACTCGGCTCGCGTGCGGACCTCGCGTCAGTTTCACCCGACCCGCTTCCACTATTCTCCAAGTTCTCTGACTGTGGCACGCGGTCTATGCAAGATGCATGCGATCCGTGTGTCAGTTCCTCCAAATTGTCAAACTTCGCTTCTGTTGCACACATCTTCTCTTTGACAGCTTTCTTCACCTGCAAATCAGCCAAATAATCAGGATAATTTTTAAATGAGCTGCCATATTCCTCACGGAGTGGGCTTTTGGCCAATTTATCAACCACGTCGACCGCGCAACATGTCTCTGGTTCATCTGGATACTTCATAGCTCGGTTGAGATCAAACCGGACTTTCTCATCCCCAATCCGCAAGGTCAGAGTCCCATCCTTCATGTCCATCAGTGCTCCCGCTGTTTTGAGGAAAGGCCGTCCCAGTATGATTGGTACTTCCTTGTCCTCTGTCATTTCCATGACCACAAAATCGACGGGCACATAGAACTTGCCAACTCGAACTGGCACATCTTCCACTATTCCAAGTGGTCGCCTCACAGAAGAGTCTGCCAGTTGCAGAGTCATTCGCGTAGGTTTGAGCTCACCTACCCCCATGCGATCGAAGATTGTGCGTGGCATGAGACTCACGCTGGCCCCCAAGTCACATAGGGCTTTCTTGATCGTTGCTTTCCCGATTGTGCAAGGAATAGAGAACTTGCCGGGATCTTCCAGTTTTGGTGGGAGCTCATTCCTAAAAATTGCGCTGCACTGTTCTGTTAATCTCACCGTCTCATGTCCCCCCAAGCTTCGCTTGTTCGAGAGGATGTCCTTGAGAAACTTGGCATAAGTCGGCATTTGAGTCAATGCCTCGGTGAATGGGATGGTGATGTGCAGCTGCTTGATGACTTGAATGAACTTGGCGAACTGATCATTGAGCCTGTGCTCAGCTAGTCTCTGTGGGAAAGGTACAGGTGGCCGGTATGGTGGTGGTTTCTCAGCCCCTTTCTTCTTCTGAATTTCAGATTCTTTCGACGCGGCCCGCGTGTCAGTGACGCGGCTCGCGTTCACAGGTTCTTCAGTAATGACTGCTGGTCGAGTCAGTTCGACGCGGCCAGAGTTCTCTTCTTCTTGTGGTGACGCGGGGCGCGTGTCAGTGACGCGGCCCGCGTGCTTTGCGGTCTGGTCCCTTGGCTTGGGTGGTTCTTGATATTGAGTCCCGCTTCTCAATGTTATTGCTTTGACCTCCTCTCTCGGGTTAAGCTCAGGCTGGCTGGGGAGCTTCCCATGTGGTGGTTGGCTAGAGGTGGTCCGGTGACTCAATTGTTCCTCCAACATCTTGTTGTGAGCAGCTAAACCAGCCATTTGTGCACTCATCGTCTGCATCTGCTCGAACATCATCTGATTCATTTTGCCTTGCTCGTGCATGAAGTTAGTGACAGCAGAAGTGATGTACGGCTCTGGTGGTGGAGGTTGTGGCTCCCGGTTGTTGAAAGATGCATTCTGATAGAAGTTTCGGCTATCGCTGCTCGAGGGGTTGTTGAATGGCACGGAGTTGTTTTGCTTCCACCTCCAGTTCTGTTGTTCAACCGGGTCTTTGGAGTGGGTTCGATTGAATGGAGGTTTTGGAAAGTAGGATGGCTCGCTGTTGAGAGAGTTGACTTGCTCGGTCTCTTCATCCCTTTGTGTCAATGGACAATGCTCGTAAGAGTGCCCTCTATCGCCACACATGGCACAAGACTGTGGTTGATGGTTGCTGACTGATTTGGCGCTCATCTTGTCGAATGCCTTTTGCATGGCATCCATTTTGGCAGTTAAAACTGTGATCTGATCGACTTCGAATCGGCCACCTCCTCCAGGTCTGGAATTGTCGCGGCCGGACCACTGTTGGTTCTGAGCCATGCTGTCGATTAGGTTCATTGCTTCAAGAGGTTCTCTTGACATCAGTGCTCCACCTGCAACAGCATCAACAGAAGTGCGAGTGCTTTCTGTTAGCCCATCATAAAAAGTTTGAATTAACAACCAGTCAGGTATACCATGGTGTGGACAAGAATATTGTAACTCCCTAAACCTTTCCCATGCTTCGTTCAGGGGTTCATCAGACCTTTGCCTAAAGCTGGTCAGTTGGGTCCTTACCTTGGCAGTTCTTTTATGTGGGAAAAACCTAGTCAAAAATGAGTTGGACAATTCCCTCCAGTTGGTAATAGAATCCCTTGGTAGTGACCCTAACCACTTTTTGGCCTTATCCCTAAGAGTGAAAGGAAACAAAGCAAGTCTGGTATAGTCATTAGTTGCGCCATTTGTTCTAATGGTAGTGCAACATTCAAGAAAGGTTTGGAGGTGAGCATGTGGATCCTCATGATCCAACCCATGGAAAGTGTTGTGCTGGACAATGTTAACAACGCCCGGATTGAAGTTCGGTTGTTGCCCTGCAATTTGCGGCAGTCTGATTGCTCCTCTCACGTCTCCAGCCCTAGGCACATTGAACTCTCGCAATGTCCTTGGCACGATGTCCTCCTGGTACTCATCGTCAGTCAGATTCTCGGCCCGTTCCTCGTCTCCGTTGTTGCTCATTGATGCTCTGCTGGAATGTCCCTCTCTGTCTGGGTCGATTTGCGCGGATCGCGTGTCTTGTATGCGGGTCGCGTGAGGTGTTGCAGCTGGGGCTGAGCACACAGATCTTGTGTCGGTTTCGAGAAGAGGTACGCGGTCCGCGTGCAAATCTATGCGGGTCGCGTCGGGTATCGGTCCTCTGCTCCTGAGATGGTAATCGCCCGTAGGAGGTGGTATGAAAGCCAGTGTGTTCCTGAAAGAGAGAAAAATAAAAGAAAAGATACAGATTAAAATCTAGATTAATTAAAATAAGCAAAAATTCAGAAAAGATAAATGATGCCGTCCCCGGCAACGGCGCCAAAAACTTGTTCGCACAAAAGTGTATCACAAAGTTTCACTACAGCAAGCTGTAGCTTTTAACCTTGATTTAACTTCCGACTAAGATTGCAAGTGCACAATCCTGTCGTATAGTCTAGTCAGGTATCGATCCACAGGACGGTTCAAAATCAAATCTGGAACTCTACTTAAATCAATTAGGTACTAGAAGTGGGAAAATGTTGGTTTGTTTGTTTAATTTCCTAAATTCAATCAATGACAGAAATAATTAAATCGACAGAAAGTAAATTTTGGTTTTTATCAAATAGAGAAAGGCGTTTCCAGGGTTTTCGATTTCATTATCAACCTTGCCTCTCGGTACCCACATGACCCGTGTACTTTCATACGCGACCCGCATGGAACACGCGACCCACGTACTCTCGTATGCGGCACGCGTGGACCTCGAGTAAATGTAGCAGTTGTCTGTTTTTGCGTTGTTCTTTAGTGCAAGGATTCATTGACCGAACCTAATGTTCCTAAACCTCAACTCTCGTTTGTTGGCTTAATAAACCTGGTATCAGAAATGCAATTTCACCTTCTTAGGTTTTTAATCTAAGTTAATTGTCTGGTTTACTAAAGGTAACCACTATCTCTCGATAAGTGGAAAAGTTCACCTCTCAGTTACTTTTTGGTCTCGCCTTACGGCTCGTAAACCTACCTCAGATACTAAGTTTGGTTGAAAGAAACATCAGGGCCAAATTACAAGAAAGATGCTATAGACATCTAACAGTAGACAATCAAGAATCATTCAATCAACTTCAACAAAGCAATTAAAATACTAATCAAACAATTAAACACTAACATTCAACACTAATTCAAACAACATGCATACAAAACAAAGTATCAAACTACATCGTAATCCTAGAAACTAAGAAAACTACTCACACATAGTCAAAGAACAAATAACACAAATAATAGATGAAATAGTCATGACAAAACCCGAAATACAAAGAAGATCCGTGAAGGACTTTCGTCTTTCGCTTCTCAACTTTCTCTCCAAGCTAGCCGTCAAGCCCAAATCCTAGAATCTGTCTCACGCTCTCTGCAATGTAGAATAATGAATAGAATTCCCCTCCTGTGGCAAGGGATCCCGTAATATAGCCTTTCTGGCCGACCTTTCCTTCATTGAGCCTCTGTTACCTTTTCTATTTTCTTTCCAGAATAGACTCACGCGACCCGCGTGCAGTGGACGCGGTCCGCGTGTCTGTGCTCCTCGCGTGTAAGAATGGAGGTCGCGTCTGTGGTCGCATCAGGGTTTGATGCGGCCAACTTCGGATGTGACGCGGCCCGCGTAGATGGTTCCAGAACTTCATATTCTTCCCTGATTTCGCTGTTTTCTGCAAAGTAGAAATAAAAACACAGCAGTACCACATTCTATAGATATTCAATGTATTTTCAATGTAAAAGACACGATCTGATGGTTTGAAACACAGATTTTGGTACAGAAATTGGTCGGATTTATAGGTCTAATATTGAGACATCAGAAACCGATCTACACTTCTACAAAAAAAATATTGAATTTTTCAAATTCATTTAGTACAAAGTCAAGCGGTCAAAAATTGAAGAAATTGAATGTACAAATATAATTTGTAAAACTTCATTTCTTTTGCATAAACAAAGTCGTATTTTTTTACAGCTTAACTTTATACTAAAATAAATTCAAAATTTTGCATATACACAATCACTAATAAAGTAGATATATTTCAACAGTTTGAATTTGTCTCGTTTGAGTTTGATGAGTACAACACACTCTAACTTTGCTGAAATAACATAGTATATCACATGTATTCTAGAGTCCGGCTACTATACCACTAGTGTCATTCCAAACTAAATAACACCATATCTTAAACCATTGGATCTACTTCAATATTCGTACAAGAAACTAGTGTCATTCCAGCGCTATCTTGTACACGAATATTAAAGTAGATCCAATGGTTTAAGATGTGGTGTTATTTAGTTTGGAATGACACTAGTGGTATAGTAGCCGGACTCTGTATTCTATCCATATTTTCATCTCACAGAAAGAATTGATTTTTTTTTTTGTTAGCAGAAAAAAAATTCAGTTCCTTTAGGTATAATTTTATTTTTTTATTTTTCCGTTGCTAAATTGCTGATGGGAACACGTACCCGAGGTGCAAAACATTAGGATCATATCATTAATTTTTTTTTTTTTTTTGAGAAAACATCATTGATGCTCTGTACATTGGGTGATTTTCTATCTATCTAAAAAAATAGTAAAAAATCGAAAAAATATAAATTTGGTTTGCAAGTACATATAATCATGTTGAACTGTTCGGATTTCGAAAACTCAAATATTGAGCCGTAGCACGAACCCAATCCGTGCTATGCATAGTACCGAACCCTCACTCAAACATCATTAATTTGTTTGCAAAATACATCAATGTCGTGCTGCAAGGATCACCCAATGTACAGAGCATCGACCTCACATCATTGCTTTGCAATAATACGACGCACTACTTCTGTAGGAGAACTTTTTTTATCCATAGAAATATATAATTAAATATACATAAATAAAAAAGAGTGTTTTATTTCTATCATTTTTTGAATAATCGGGATCAACGGTCTCGATAAAAAAAATTAATATATTTTTCGATTAATAGTCTCCAATAAGTTTTGCCGAATGAATAAAATATATATATATTTTGTATGGGAACCGATGAGTCTGATCCAATTTTTTGAATCAGAACCATTAATCCCGATCTTTCTAAAAATGTTTCAAACTAACCACTCTTTTTTTTTTCATACCTCATATTTTATTAATTTGTATGGATAAAAAATTCTCACTTCTGAGAACACCTGGTATGAAATATCGGCATGCACCACATCATTTGTTTAGGCAATAGCAGGCAAATCCACTAAAGCATTTTTCTGGATGAGCATGGTAGAAACTGTGCTCTAGAATGAATGGAGCAAAACGTCCTACTAGTTGTAACTTAAGGATATGCAATATTGATTGACCAAAAGATGAAATGATTTCAATGAAAAAAGGTTCAATAAAATTATTTTAAAATTGAATTCTTATGGTTGTAACGAGTAATTTGTAAATTCATGCATAAATGAAAACAAACATCTCACTCTAATTATTGTGTTTGTATACTAATTAATTAAAGTAGATTTATTGTGTTTGTATACTCATGTGCATGAGTTGGTTCTTGTACCCATAAAATCTGATCCCGCACAATCCCGTGACAACTGAAACATTTACGTTCATTAAGATCTTAATGAACCCTTGTACAATCATGTAGAAACTAAAATTTTACAAAAACGTGAATCATACACGAATAAGTGATATCTTACGTAAATTTTACATCATAATTGTCAATTGAAAAATTACCTAGAACCCAAATAATATTAGAAATTAAATTTAAAATAATGATTACATACTTTAAGTACGGATAAAGACATCTTCCAGGAAGAGATATGATCGAGGGATACATTTTTTTTTATGATGCTCATGCTCCTGCGGTTCATTATGACATCACTTAGAAGACCTTTCAACTCCCTCGTCAACTGTGATAGGTCTGGTCAATTACCCAATTGCACGACCATTAATTTATTTCTAACAATTATTTAATTAAGATTATCATCATCCTCCTATATATAAATGAGGCCACATACTCTATTGAAGCCATCAATATTCACACAACAGATAAAGCAATGAAGTTATTATTGGCAGTAGCGCTTCTGGTTCTGGTTTTGGTTCCATTACAGTGGGAGAATGCATGTGTGAGCGGGTCAGACTCAGACTCAGAGTCAGTACAGTGCAGGGAAGAGGAGAGATCGGCTCTTGTACACATCAATGCTTCAATTCACTTTCCTATTCACTCTTTAGATGGCAAGTGGGAAGGCAAGGAGTGCTGCAGATGGGAAAGAGTCACCTGCCATCCAATCACCCGCCACGTCACTCAACTTGACCTCGGTGTTTACGATGATGATATCTGGTTCGATTATGAGAATGGGGGTATTTTACTAAATGCGAGTATGTTCTTGCCTCTCCGTGAACTAAGATCTCTGTCATTATCGGCACATGGCATATACAATTGTACTGGTATGTATCTTCACGTTTCTTTATTGTTTTAGAATTATGTATAATACGTACCCGGCCCGACTGTATATATGGCTGGTGCTAGCTGATTAACAATGATATTACAAGTACTATATAACGTAGTTCTCATTTGGCATTAGATTTGTGTTGGTTACGGCCGGTACTTTACATATATATATATATATCTGCTTAATTTATGAAGACTATAAAACTACTCAACTGTGTAATTGCTCCAATTTTAGGACAACTTACTTATTGATGAATGAATTTGTAGTAAATTAAGACACCAAGCCTTTACTATAAATTACTTACACTTCCCAATTGTATTTCATAGATGCGAATTTTCTAGTAGAACAAGTGCAATACAAAAAAAAAAGACTAAAACAACCTCCAAAATGTTTATTAGAATAACTACTGGTCAATTTCAGGTTTGTTGGTGTTAAGAAAAGAAGAATGAAATAAACAAATCCTATGCAATTTTTCATTTGTTCTTCTTCAGGACTTGAAATATGGTCCAATTTAACTAAGTTGAAGCATCATGTATGTATACCCAACTTAACAATGACACAAGTTGTAACGTACTATATATATATATATAGAGGAGGGTTCAAATGCCTCCATTTTTTGTGCCTCCACCATGCCTCCATTTTTAAAAACTTTAATAACTCAAAATTTAAAACTTAAAAGTCAAAATAAAACTATTGGATATGATCTACATCATTTTATCTATATGCTAAAAAAAAATTATCACATTTCGATTTTGTTTTTATGTGAATCAATAAGTTAAAAAATCAACGTCTAGAAATTATCTCCATTAGTACATTTTTTACAAGCTCTTGATGACAACCAAAACAAAATTGAAATGTCATAATTTTTTACACGTGTATAGATAAAATGATGTAGATCATATCCAACGGTTTTATTTTGACTTTTAAGTTTTAAATTTTGAGTTATTAAAGTTTTTAAAATTGGAGGCATGGTGGAGGCATGAAAAATGGAGGCATTTGAACCCTCCTCATATATATATATATATATATATTAATTTGAACCCATGCACCAAGCCTGTACTATAAATTACTTTCACTTCCCAATTGTATTTTCAGATTCGAATTTTCAAGTACAACGAGTGCAATATTTACAAAAAAAACTAAAAGTCTTAAACAACCTCAAAAATATATATATTCACCTTAGTTAATTATAATAACCGGTTAATTTGTGGTTTATTGGTGTTAAGAAGAGAAGAAAGAAATGAGCAAATTCTAATGCAATTAATCTTTCCTCATTCTTTTTCAGGACTTGAAACATGGTCCAATTTGACCAAGTTGGAGATTTTAGACCTTTCTTACAACTACCTGGACGGAAGCAATATCATATATGATTTAGCGAGTGTTCCATCACTTCGTAAACTCGACCTGAGTGGGAATTTTATAAACAACAGCAACGGTAACAAAATTCAATTAATTAATGCTTTATTTAATTAATGTGCATGCTTCCTTCTTTAATTGATCAACAAAGGTTCTCTATGTATTCATGATCCATCTTTTGTATTGAATGACATATACTTAATTTATCAAATACCGCATATTCTTTTGTCAGGGTTTGAATCTTGGTCCAATTTGACTAAGCTACAGATGCTAGACCTTTCATCCAACTACCTCTCTACAAACATCATTTCCTCCTTGGCCTAAGTATCATCACTTCGAGCACTTTGTCTGGATTATAATTATTATGTGGGAGTCAGTATTAATGTCCAAGGTAACCTCGATCTCATAAATGAACCATTAATTTTATATTATATGACAACAACAAGTCTTAATTCTTTTATATATTTTCTTAAATCTGACCGATATTTTAATGGAATCATCTGACAGAGCTTATAAATGCACTAAATTTGGAGGTGCTTAGTCTAAGCGGTTGTGGGCTTTCTGGGAGTTTACCCTATTTGGGACATTGGTCTTCTCTAAAAGCCCTTTCGTTGGCGGGCAATGATCTAAATGACACTTTATCATTAGCAGGTAATTATAATATAATACTAATACACAATTGAAAGAAGTTATAATTTCTGCAGTATCTCTACACGTACCGGTAGACCATAGATGTTTGACATCATACGTACAATTTGCTCAAAATAGTATAATATAGAACACTAACATAATTAACAATATTAATTATTCCTGTTGTCTGGTGGTATTAGATCTTAATTAGTCATTTACTAATGCTAGGGCTGCAATGAATAGTTAGATAAGGGCCCAGTTATATTTTTATTTATCTTAATGCATATTAAGCAAACTTTGCAATTCTCCTTGAAGACTTGAACCATTGCTTGGGCACTTTAAAATAATCTAGAGAGTATTCCTCAAACATTCTCTATTTCATATCAGAACAATCAACATATATTTTTATTTTATGCAATTCAGGCCATAAAACTATTGTTTATTTTAAATTCTTTTTCTAGCTACTTCTATATATGTGTTTCTGGCATATAACACCGAGTCTTAAAACAAAACAAAATAAAAAGAAAAAAAAGTGAAAACATAGAAATTAAGAAACGCTATCTCATAATTGACCTCATTGGTTTCACATAGATTAATCTTATTTGATGATCTTTCTCGTCAATATTATAGGATTATGCCAACTGAAGAATCTTGAAGAGTTAGATCTTTCAAATAACGATTTCGCTGGAAATCTTCCTCCTTGTATGGGAGATCTTTCTTCTCTGAAGCTAATCGACCTGTCACATAATCAATTTGAAGTAAAATTTCCTTCATCCATTTTTGAAAGACTTGTGTCCTTAAGATACCTTTCCCTATCCTATAACCATCTTGAGGGGACTTTATCCATGAGGTCTTTTCTGAATCATTCTAATCTTGAATTTCTGGGGCTCTCAACTTTAGATTCATCGAGCTTCCGAGTCGAAGTTGTGAATCTGCCTTTTCAGCTTCAGGTTCTTGAACTCTCTAATTGCATTCTTGATGTTGAGCCCACTTTCTTGTATTCTCAGTACAAATTACAAGTGTTGGACCTCTCTAATACTGGCTCCAAGGGTCCTCTTTCAGCTGTGTGGTTGTTAGGAAACAATCCGAACTTGATCAAATTAGGTTTGCACAAAAACTTCTTCACGGGGCCTCTTCAACTTCCGTTTTTAACTCATGAAAAACTCTCATTATTGGATATATCTGACAACCATCTTGGCGGAGAATTACCGGTTGACATTTCCACGAAGCTCCCAAATTTAATGTCCCTCAACTTATCAAAAAACTATTTTCAAGGTCCTCTTCCTCTCATGCCTACTAACAATCTCCAAGCTCTAGATTTATCTTTTAACAATCTCAGTGATGATATACAAAACAATTTTCCTATCCTTCCTAATCAATTCAATACTCTGGATCTATCATTTAATAAGTTCTATGGATCTTTCACTAGCAGCTTCAACTTTACTCCAGCTACGAAATTATTGTTAAATGATAATAATATAAGTGGAGAGATCCCTTTTAGCATTTGTAATACCAGTTTTCACGTGCTGGACCTCAGTAACAACAAACTAAATGGTGTTCTACCTGATTGCATTGGAAGAGCTGATATTTGGGCGTTGAAGTTAAGTGGAAATCATTTAGAAGGATCCTTACCATTGGAGATATGTGTTGTGCCAAACCGTTGGTTTCTAGACCTTTCAGATAACAAGCTTTCTGGATCAATACCTCCTTGCTCTAATCACTATGACTTTCAAATTGTAGATCTTAGCCGAAACAATCTAATTGGAAACTTCCCGATAACATGGCTGAATATTTCTTATATAACAACCATTGACATTGGAGAAAGCTATTTATCCGGAGAGCTTCCAATTTGGATTGGTATGGAATCCAATCTCAGTATGCTCCTAGCAAGAGAGAACATGTTTGGAGGACCTATACCAGAACAAATATGTCAATTCAAATATTTACGCATACTAGATCTGTCATACAATAATCTCTCTGGACAAATACCATCATGCATTATTGATATGGGATCAACATACCACGATCTCAATCTCAGATTCTCGAGGGTCATGGATGAATATTCCGTACCAGTGAAGGAGCTGAACTTCAGTGATGCCAATTTTCTCTTACACATTACATCTTATG
This sequence comes from Carex parvula, assembly GCA_025461045.1. NCBI lineage: Eukaryota > Viridiplantae > Streptophyta > Magnoliopsida > Poales > Cyperaceae > Carex > Carex parvula. The sequence goes on along the minus strand of JAJGRW010000396.1, from coordinate 562,326 downwards.
TCTACTTCGGAGGTGATGAAAATTTGAACTTTGGATTGGAACTTATGTCGAAGGAGAGGTTAACTTTTTATTGGAAAAATATTTTAGCAATCGTATATGTAATAGATTTGTCTTCGAATAAACTAGTTGGAAACATTCCCGTAAATATCGGTCAAATGAATTGGATGCTAGAATTGAACTTGTCAAACAACCATTTAAGTGGCGCAATAACAGATTCCATATCCAATTTGCACCAATTAGAAAGTTTGGACCTCTCTCACAACTCTTTGAGAGGGGAAATACCGAGAGACCTGACTAAACTAACCTCACTAGAATTCTTCTCTGTGGCATATAATGATTTATCTGGTCCTACATTAGGTGTAGAAGCACAGTTTAGTACATTTGATAATAGTAGCTATGAAGGCAACCCGAATCTCTGTGGGCCTCCCCTGTCAAAAAGTTGTGGCCCTACTCTTGGCACAACACTGCCTTCCCCGAATGAAATGAGTGACGACCAAAGGTATGACGGCACCGATTTTCTCATATTGTTCGGTTCTTTCTCCCTATTCTTTGTGGTCAGTTTTTGGTGCTTCATGGTTGTTCTTTATTTCAAGAGAAATTGGCGTTATGCTTTGTTTACTTTGGTGGACCAGTATGGTGATATGGTATATGTGAAGGTCGTCCTATCGACTAGAAAGATTGGAGCTGCTCTAACTCGAAGGGGGGTAGTTGAATGACAATTTGGAATGATATGTTTTTTGTATGTTTCATGAATAAGTTCCTAATATTTATGTATGATGTATTGTAAATCTGTATGAACTTTTGGCTTGAAAAAATATGCAAGAGAATTTTCTCATATTTATTTTATGCTGATGCATTTTTTACAAATTTCTAAAGTGCCTTATTATTGTCATTACTCGTAAAGTACGGACCATTATGTGATATTATGTAAAGTAGAAAAATTATATGATTCTATACACAAATTAAAAAAATAATCCTAAATTGAAAAGGAGGACAAGCCTGATTTGAACTGGAATTCCAATGGGCAGTCCATATAAGGCCCAAAATTGAAAAGGAGAAAAACAAAATGAGAAGCTAGTTAATTTGGTAATGAAACATGCTTGCTACGAACTTGAAAGATACCTTGACTGGTCAAACTAAAGTTAGAAGGAAATCTTTTTTACAAAATAATAAAAAAAAGTTAGTCTGGGTCTCTCTTTCAAGGATTATTAATTACTTGTTCTAACAAATTAAACAAAATAGATACTAATTAACTACATTAAATATTAATGCCTTTCCTTATGCATGTTATGTAATTTGAGGCGACCTTTTGATATTAATTCGATTCTAATTAATTAGACCAAACAAAAAAAAATATGTATTTGAAACAGCAATTAATATATGTTTGAATTCCATTCCCGTTTTAGATTTAAAACATACCAATTTGTCGGAGCGAATCAATTCACAAACAATTAGTAACAATTTAAACAAATTAAGTCGCATGGACGACTTTGGGAATCGATCGGCATTTATTTATATAAATATGCATTGCATACGACTATACGACCATCACATGTTTTTTTTGTTACAATTAGCATCCTACACATAATTAATTAATTTACCACCCAAATTATATTCCTAAAAGATTATAATTAAATAAAGTGTTGAGCTAGCTTCTCCTCCGGCGCCATCTACTAATCAACTCATGAGTCATCACAATTTAATTAATTAATTAATCAATTAATTAACTTGATCTTCTTCCCCTTCAATGGATCGCTCCAATTGGTGGTGGGGAGGCCGGAGAGCAGCTACCACCACATCAGCAAAGGCCTTAATTATGAACCGATGCATGCTCTGGTCATTCAGCTCAAGATAACAAAACAATAGCTCTTCTAACTGGTCCCAATCCAATGCCTGAAAACGACGATGGGCCTTTGCATAGTGATGCAGCATCTCCTGCATGGACTGCTTGAAATCCCGGTATGGGTCATCAGAATCCGTGCTCACCGCAATGCCGTCCCCTGGAATATTAATCAGTGGTGCTGGTGCATAACTTGATGATGATGACGTGCCATCTAATTTACAGGGCGGAGGAGCTGGATGCTAGCACTGACTCATTATCACTTGATATTGAATTTGATGATGACGGGAATGGCGACACGGCCACTACTGAAGATTTAACCACTGGATGGTCAAGAGTTATCAAGCCCGAAGTGGAGGGAGACACGAAGAATCGGTGGTACGATGGCGGCACTGTGAGCTCCTCCTTCTCCTCCTCCTCGTCCTCTTGCAGAGGGGCATTGCAATTGCAGTCCCATGCAGCCAAGGACCCCGACGTAGAGGGAGACACGAAGAAGCGATCTGATGGTGGGACCATGACAGCAGTACTGTTGTTGTATTGTGCCGGCACCTCTAGCAGTTGGTCATTATTTAAATTGCAATCAGAGAGACCTAGTGAGCGAAAACTATCAAAAATGGCGCCTTCCATTACTTGGGCGGCGGGGGGATCGGAGCGGAGATGTGTAAGTTTTCTTGGGAGATGTTTGAGTTGGTTGGATAGGTGGAGGTGAAAGGATGTATATCTTTGTTTCTTCTTCCCCATATAAAATTTGTGTGTATCTTCTCTTCTCTTCTCTTCTCTTGTCTCCTGTTTGATTTATATTTGGTATCAGTAATGGAAGAGATGCGCAAGGAATTAATAGAAAGAGAGATCAGGTTGCTTTAATTAATTAGTTTGGGCGCTTTTATTTCTCTCTCTTTTTATTTTATTTAGCTAATTAAGGCCTAATATATAGCAGCAATTAAGGCAGTGGGCAAAGAGAGATTTGCGTTTGCTTTGAGTTATTTAATTTATTAAATTTAAATTTAGTTCGGTTTTGTTGTCATAATTAATTAATGTCATCAGTAATTAAATTAAGTAGTAATTAATGGTGGTTGTGGGGAAGAAATTAATTAGGGATCGATCAGTTTCCATATCTCGTATGCAACGGTAAAAAAGATTTTATTGAAGCTTTGACTTGACTGATACATGCACGTTGCCTCTCTCTCTCTCTCTCAAGGTCAAAGATATATATCCATTTAAATTAATTTGGTTGCCCAATTTATTTCTTTATTTATTTAATTGTATTTTTATGGCTTGGAATTGGATGACCGTTTGTCCGTCTATGTATATTCCCATTCCTGTCAATTAATTAATTTAATTTGCTAATTACTAATTATGTTCTGTACCCCCAACAAATTCTAAATTTCTAATTGTAGTCGGTGTTCATCCTAATTAGTTGAAAGGAAAAAAAATAAGTCAATGAATATATAAATGGATAACAAAAGAATTTGAGAAGAAAATACTTCCTCATCACTATCCATCTCATAAAGCAAACCTAGATTCATCTTGAACACATGGTTGCCAGAAATAAATTTGTAGTATGTACGTAAATATAAATATAATAAATATTCTTAAAATTAAAATAGAATGAAAATCACAAATTAACTTTTGAGTGGCTCCAAGATATACTTTCAGCTATAACATTCATCAATAAAAATTGTACAGCCTCTTTTCTAATCTTAATGGAAAAGTCGGTAGCGATTGCTAACTGACCTTCAAAAAAACATTCATTAATAAAGCTTCAAATTTTGAGAGTTGAGAGATGGATGAAAATATAGGGGTGGAAACGGAGCGCATACAGAGCGGATGGTGCTACAATTATATCTATATTTTTTTTTTAATTTTGCAGATACAGATATGGATTGAATATAAGACAGATACAAATACAGATACAAATATAGATACGTATCGGATCAGATATTTATTAAAAAAATATTAAAAAAATATTATTAAAAAAATATTAAAGTTCATAATATCCATTATAATGATGAAAATAACATAATTTTTTTATAATATATATCTATTATTCAGATACGGGTAATTGAAATATAAAACTATATCTATATTCATATCCACACAGATATTCGGATATCTACATCTAATTTTTCGAATACGGATCGAATACAAATCGGATATTATCTATATGAACTCAAAATGTGAGTTACTCCAGAGGATTCGGACTCTGTATGATAATCATATGTAAGTTACATATGAGCATCAGAATCCATTAACAAAGGTAACATAATATTTATGTTTAGTATAGACCGTCCGATCAGAATCCGCACGAAAATTAAAGGATCCTGTGCATTTCACCTCGGACTGGATTGACCGAATTCTGATTGAACGGTTTGGATCTAAACAACAATATTCTGTTACCTCAGAGGATATGGATTCTGAGAATCAAACAAGAGCAAGGCGCAAGATGAGTTATATAAGCCAACCTCCATCTAGTTCAGTTGGTCGTGGACCCACAAGAAGCGAAACGACGGTCTTTTATAGACCAAGTTCGCCGAACAATTTCCTCGGCCTCTCTCGCTGTTCAGTGTTGGCTGCTTAAACCCTAACAGGTCGAGTCCGAATCCGACCCATTAATTTATTAAGGCTCCTTTGATCCTTCCTTTCCCTCTCCTGCTCCACCAAAAAAAACCCTAATTCAATTCTTCTCTAAATACTATTTGTTACCTTTCCTGCGCTGCTGCACACCTTGTACTGTTAAGTCTGTAATTGTTAAAGCAAGCTGGAGCAAATGGGACGGAGGAAGAGGGGTGGCGGCGCATCTCCGTCCGAGGCGGCGTCGTTTGTTGGTGTTGAGGGAGAGCAGAGCTCTCCTATGAAGATGGTGATGGAGATGGAGGAGTCTTCCATGGATTGCGAGATCGAGAAAACCAGCGCTGATTATTACTTCGATTCCTACTCCCACTTCGGAATTCACGAAGTAAGCAACCATCAATCAACCCCTTTCAATTCTCAAATTCATTTACGTTTCCTTGTTTATTACTGTGCAAATTATTTCATTTGAATTTGAGTCATGATTTCAGGAAATGTTAAAGGATATAGTCAAGACAAAAACATATCAAAATGTTATCTATCAGAACACTTTTCTGTTCAAGGACAAAGCGGTACTCAATGTAGGTGCTGGTACTGGTATCCTCTCTCTTTTTTGTGCAAAAGCTGGAGCAAAGCATGTTTATGCGGTAACCCAATTTTTCCTTGACAATATGTTTTATTTTCACAACTAATTAGATCTTTTTTTCCTACTTATCTTCACTTTTGCTTCCATTTTTTCAAACAGATAGAGTGCTCTCAAATGGCTGACATGGCAAAGGAGATTGTTCAAGTTAATGGTTTATCAGAAGGTAATATATGAAATTGCACTTCTTGAATATTATATATATGAGGAGGGTTCCAATGCACTCTCTTTTTGGTGCACCCTACTTGCACCCTCCCCTCATTCGGCCATTTTCAAAGTTCAAATAGTCGATTCGAACCTTCCAACGTGTTCTTCATATTAAAATGTGCTTGGAGACCAAATTTTACATTTTTTTGAATTTTTTTACTATTTATTAAGTATTTTACAAAAAATAGCCATACTTAGACCATTGGATTTTGTACCCATCTTAATAAATAGTAAAAAAATTCAAAAAAATGTAAAATTTGGTCTCCCAGCACATTTTATTTAGATAATCATGTTGAACGGTTTGGATCGACGATTTGGACTTTGAATGGCCGAATGAGGGGAGGGTGCAAGTAGGGTGCACCAAAAAGAGGGTGCATTGGAACCCTCCTCTATATATATATATAGTTGTTAAATATATTGTTTGTCTGGAAAACATGTTTTGCATGTAGTAATGTTATTGGTGTTACAATATACAGTGATAACAGTACTTAAAGGCAAGGTAGAAGAGATAGAGCTACCAATTGCAAAGGTTGATGTCATAATTTCAGAATGGATGGGTTACTTCTTGCTTTTCGAGAACATGCTCAATACTGTTTTATATGCTCGTGACAAATGGCTGGTAAATTACGTTTCATACTTTCATTACTGTATTTTAGAGGTTTTCTTTTTTTTTTTTTTTTTCTAAATATGCCTCTTTCTGTAGGTAAATGATGGGGCTGTATTACCAGACAAAGCGGCTCTCTATTTAACAGCAATTGAGGATGCCGAGTATAAAAATGACAAGATCACATATTAGTTGGCCTTAATTTATTCCATCTTTACTGTTACGACAAAAAAAATTGGAATATCATAGTTTATATCTTCTGGTTGAAAAAGTTTGACTACAATTGCAGATTTTGAACGCTTGTACCAGATCAATAAGCTCCGAAATCTAGGAAAAAAAACTAATAATAAACAGTGAAAAAGTCAATCTAAAATGGTGTGCGGCAGGGATGGGCTTGGGGGGCAAGGACAGGCAGACATGGGCATGGGGAAAAGTCCCATGGACGGGCCGGGTATAAATTTTTAAGCCCATTAGATTGGGCCAGGCAGGTGGGCCGTCAGTTTTTAACAGGCAGGCTAGGCATGGGCTTAGCAAAATACCTGTGGGCTCGGCCCATTGCCATCCCTACACATAGACGGTACCAGTAGTAACACTGGGCTGGTACTGACTGGTACCAGCACACATAGCAGACCACAGACAAGCACCAACAACAGACAAGCACACATGCACACAGAAACAGGCATGCCAGCGCCAAAACCAGCAAAGCCGGCAAGTAAGAAAAATGGCACAGCCGCGCAATCAAATACAACACAAAGCACCAGATCAAAGGGGGAAAAACAGCAAAGGTACCAGGATAACCAATCGCAACCCTGCAAGTCTCAAATTCATCCCTTAATCGAGTCGGAAAAATCAACAACCCGCACTCAATTGATCAAAACTCCAATTCATCGCAAAATTTCACAATCAATCACATCTCATGCAACAATAATCAAGAAAAGAAGTGTGCATTTGTAATTACCCGAGAGATGCTCCAAACTCAAAGAGGCAAATAAAACCAGCAAGCACTAGAGAACATATCGCAAGCCAAAGACAACCAAAAACCTAGGGTTTCGGATGTAGTGAGCACAGAGTAAAACAGAAGCGAGAGAGAGAGATTTGTTCTCAGCACATGAGCGAAGCAAAGAGAGAGAGCAACCCAAAAACAAAAGAGAGAGAAATATATATAACTTGGTAAAACAAGCGACGCACGAGCTGGGTGCCAAGGCATCAAAGGCCTCTGACAGGGTACACCCAGACTTGTAGCGCGCACGAGGGCGACGAGACAGGCGTAGGTGAGCGGTCAAACCACAGGCGCGAAAGAGAGGGAAAACCATAGGGGTTTCTCGCAGCGCAGCGCAAAAGAGAGAACGAGCGGAGGGGATTCAAAAGGGAGGCGTCCAGGGGCAGTGAAAGAGGCAGGGAGAAGGGAGGGACTTGCATCAAGATTCGTGCAAAATTAACTTGGATGGTTGAGATAATTCGTAAAATTAAGAAAGTTAAATTTTGTGATCTCTTATGAACAATTTATTTAAAATTCGAAGTAGTTAAACAAAACTTGCGTTAGAAATTAATACGAAATTTCGGATGTTTCTTGATATACTTTATAATTTATTTGCTATCTCTTTTAATTAGTTGTAAATTTTGATTGTTAGCCTAATTAATTAAATTTAAAATTTACGGGTTCACTAGTACAAAAAACTCCTTCACCGACTGTTAAAAAACCCTTATACCGTATTGAGGCGTCGGTGATGGCGCCGTCAGTATAGGTATATCATTACTGACGGGTAAATAACAGTCAGTGTAGGCATCCAACACCGACTGTTTTTTCATTTTTTGAAAAAACAGTCGGTATTTGTTTAATAAAAAAAAATTGAAAAAACAGTCGGTATCTGAAAAAACAGTCGGTATTTGTTTAATCAAAAAAAATTGAAAAAACAGTCGGTATTTGCATCTTCAATTCTTCACCTCTTAATAAAAGATTGTTTAATCAATAAAAAAGCTTAAAACATATATTATTTCTTCTGTCTAACTTCATGGAAATATATTAAGGTGTAAATGAAAAGCGGTTCTGATAATTTATTGCATACTGCTATTTAAGAAATAAGCCCAATAATATTCGCATGGAGGTCCATCAAAGGAAAATACATCAAAGGGAACATACAACAACAATTGATGTTAAATTCTATGAGAACTTCATTTCTTCTTTATTTATAAATCCAAACACGTATATGCACAGTCCATAGCTCACCACTGCTACAAGCGCCATTCCTGCATGCAAATAAGTACACTGCGTCATATGAAAATGACCAAAATTTGTTTCCTGACACAGTCAGACTGGATGCAAGGGGTAATTTAGAAAAATATTACATATATATGATTAAACCCTAGAGACTTTTAGTTACAAAAATAAGTCCAATCAACTCGGGTTTACTTGTACATGTACACAAGTACCAATCGGTTCCGGTTGGACTGAACATGCATTTTGTACATGTTTCTGTACCTGGTGGGTATAAGCTCAAATTAATGGAACCAGTTCAGTACCAATCAGCTTTCCTACGACAGCATAAGATTCGTCAACAATCCCAGAAAGTAGCAGCAGGAACAACAAATACAATAGAGAAGATACAAAATCAAACATTAAATCAAGTGTGGAGATATCGAACAGCTGTCAACATTGTTCTTTTTTTTTTACCAGTTGGTATTTTAGTTCCTTCCATTCAGAACCTCTGCTGATCTTCGTACTCACAAGAAATTCAAAGATTCAACTATTACTATTAAATGCGTACAGGTTTACAAGATCAACGGTACCAGGTCACTCCCAGTAACAATACATATAATATCGACACAGTTCTGGTACATAAATGAAGTAACAGATCCATGCATGGACTGATGCGGATTGTAACATACCGATTCGTAACCAGCAATGGCAGGGCCAATCAGGAATCTGGATCATACTGACAACAGCACATACAGCTTACCTCCGGCCAATCAGGAAGAGCTGCGCAAGACCTTCTTGCATCAGAATAACAGAGAGATCAGCACTAGCAGCGGGATCTAAATTAGATGAATACATAATAAACATCAAACAAGAAAAGAAGTTTGAAAATACAACAAGTCACTTTCTATTATTTAGGAAGAGGTATTCAGTACTACAATACCATTTGCAGGACCCAGAACACATAATATTGTTGGGTTTCATATAATAATTTGTCTTTTCTTTTTTGAGGGGGGGATGGGGGGGAGGAGGAGAGGGCAAAGGTTTCATATTAAAATCCTCAATTGACGCTGATTCATATGTGCAAACCACAGGTAAAACACAAATTGGACAAAGGAAATGCTTATCAAATAATTAAAGGTATTTGCTGATCATTTACCACTTGCTTGATGGAGAATATCACGTGCAATGGAATCCCAAATTTCCTAACAAAATTACAAAAGAAAAAATAAAGTTTCTCAAAAAGAATGTATCCCACAAAGGAATCAATTTAAAGTGCACCAGTATATGTTATGAACAAATCAATCAAACACACATGCACTAACCGAGAGGTAGTTTTTTTCGATGACCTTGTTTCTAAATTGAATAACATTTTACACAAATAAGATATAGTAAGATCAAGCTAATCATATGAACTTACAGTAACTTAATATGAGAGTATAGTTCTACTAGCAACTAAACTTTTTTTTTTCTCAAATTATTCAAGAAAAGTGGAACTAACTATGCTCTTACCTTGCTTATTACAAAAGGCCTATGTAGCTCAAGCTCCAAAGTATGAAATTGCCCAATCTGCATCAAACAAAAGACGAACTCGATACAAAAATTAAACTTCCTAAAATCGTTCTATTACAACCTTACAGTGCCAACAGTACCATCAATCTTCCTTCAAGCTTGTAAAACAAAAAACACAAGCCAAGAAAAAGAAGTGGAATAGACATGAAAATAAGTTCAAGTGCCAACAGTACCATCAATCGTTCTATTAAACCTTACAGTGCCTGTTGATCCCTGTTTTTTATGTTGGAAATGAGGAACCATATGATGTCTAAAAACATGGCTAAAACAAACCTTTACATTCTCATTCTCTGTTAAGTTCTTGCCACATACACGCAGGACCGAGCCCTCTTTATCATAATCAACAGCCTATTTCACAAGAGATAATTAAAACCAAGCAAAAAGGAAAAATGCAAGACAACTTGTGAGTTGTGAATATAATTAGGGCTAGAAAATGGTTGAGTAGGCATAATCAAGTAGTTTGGTCCAGCCCAACCTGCCAACAGGTCAAGAAATAGGGAGCCTGGACCTGACCAATTAAATGATCAATCCATTCTATGTTGAGTCAATCACAATAGGTTAGGATTTCCAATAGTCAAATTTGACTTGTATTAAATGCAAATTGGATTTTATTCTTTATTTTCACAAAAAAGTTTCAAATAAGCAGATGGTCAAAGTCAGATTAGCCAGAGATGAGTTGACACGCCACATGTAGCAATCTGACCTGTGCCTGACCCATTAAACCAGCAGTTAACTCATGTTAAATCAACAGCTTCCAGATCTTGTAAAAGATCTGAGAACATGATTACTGCTTTACCGAGACTCAGAAAGATGCCAAACAGATAAATAGGCTTTGATTTGGAGAGGTATAAAGTGAGGGATAAGAGGATGACTATTATCCCCACTGTCACATGGGAAGAGCTTAGCCCTTATTACTCCACTATATCCCACTTTGAGATGTGGCCTCAGAAGTTAATGACATAACAAAAACTAGTTAAGCACAAAAAGAAACGATGAAACAAAACTAATACAGAGTTCTTCAAATCTGAGACGAAGTTGGTGACTGGCTGGTACAGCTATTGTACCCACAACAAAATCTGAGATTTTAGTACCCTGGAATGTATTTTACCTCAACTCTGATCTAGCTTCAACTTTACTCGTTCTGCATCTCTTCCACCTGAAGCCATCTCTCGGAGCACCAGTCTTCCATACAAAAAAAAACCTGAATTAGAATAGGTCTTGCAAAAAAAACCTCAAATTCTTCACGCTATTGACTTGAATTAGAATAGGTCTTGCAAAAAAAAATCTGAAATTCTTCACGCTATTGACCTGAATTAGAATAGGTCTTGCAAAAAAAAGCTGCTATTGACCACTATTTGCAAAGATATAGCATAATTTATAGTTTAGAAAACAAGAACAACAACCGAGCCTTGACTCCCAAACAAGCTAGAAATGAAACTTTAGAAAAAATAATTAAACAAAAAGAAGAATCAGGCGGGGCGGGGCGAGGCAGCAAGGCGCTCCAAACTTGACTGACGAGAAGGACAGCAAGGCGGGGTTTTTGCTCAGGTGCTCGGGTGCGGGGCGAGGCAGCAAGGCGGGTGCTCGGGTGCTCGGCGGAGGCTGAGGCAGATCGCGATTTTGGGAGAGGGAAATGAATTTGGGAGATGAATTGGGAACGAAGAGGGAAATGAATTTGGGAGATCGAGGCTGACTCAAATTTTGGGGTTTATGGGAGATTGCGATCGCTAAAAGAAGAGGGAAATGAATTTTAGAAGTGAAAATGAAAAATTTCGCGGCAGATCCAAAGTCATAAACCGGGAACGTAAAAAATCACTGCCAGTTAAAAAAAAACAGTCAGTAAATCACTGCTCAACACCGACTGTTTTTTTTTAAAAACTGTCGGTGTAGGGTGACTACTTAACACCGACTATTTTTTTAAAAAAACAGTCGGTGTAGGGTGTGAGCAACACCGACTGTTTTTTAAAAAAACAGTCAGTGTTGGTGACTGCTCAACACCGACTGTTTTTTCTAAAAAACAGTCGGTGTAGGGTATGAGCAACACCGACTGTTTTTTTTAAAAACAGTCGGTGTTGGTTCACTGACGGTTTTTTGTAATATAACAGTCAATGTTGAGGTTCTTCTTATTTACGATTTACTAGCAGTCTCTACACCGACTGTTAAATATTAAAACAGTCAGTGGTTGAGGGTCGGTGAAGGGGTTTTTTTGTACTAGTGGTTATAACACGCGCTGCCTCCGAAATCTTTCAATTATGGTCGAGTGTCAAGAAACACAATTCTCTAGTTTGTTCTCATGTATTTAGATGCCACAATGAGATGACAGATTACTTGGCAAATTTAGGGAGAAGAGAAAGATTTGATTATACAGGATACACTTTAGCAATGTTCTATTTGTAACTCTTTGATGTAAAACTCTTAATCAGTGAAATGGAAATTGCCTAAGGGCGCTTTGGATGCAAAAAAAGAATACCAGTCCTCTTATAATTTTCATATATACTTGCGGCTATTACTAAGCTGTTGAAGACACAAAAGTTGGATTAGGTGAAAAATGGAAAGGCCAATTATGTACAAGGGTCGAGTTATCTGATTTTGACAAACAAATCCTTCCAATCAATCTAGCCCAACTGGTCAATATCAGATGCAAACAGGAACAATTACGGCATTTCATTTCAAGCAAGCAGAATTTGAAGTTTCATGTACCCTAAAAAACAATAGGCATAAAATGATTGGTATGTATGTGTGTTGCTTGGGATTTATGTGGGAGCGAAGAGAAAGAATAAAAAGAAAAGATGGAGAAAAGGTAAAATGGGTAATTTAAAAATTTAAAATGAGTTTTATTTGAAAAATCAATGAATTGGATAAATTTGTGATCTTTTGAACTTTTGAAGGGTAATTAAGAATTTTAGAGGAGAAAATATGTAATTTCAAGGTTTTTGAAGGGATACATGAAATTCACCCTAAAGAAAAAGGAGAAGTTATATCATAGGAGGTCAATTTGGGTCCAATGTCCATCGGACTCGAAGTGAGTTCGATGGGTTCGATGACCGCCCGATCTTCTTTAGAATTCGCACCGGCAATTTCACATCTGCTTTAAAATTTGTGAGCACGAATCTTAAAGACAATCGGATGGTCCCAAACCCATCGGAATCAAATTTGAGTCCGATGGACTGCTCTCATATCATAGTGGAACTGAAAACACAATTAAATTAGGCCAACCCAGTTGTCTTCCAGTTCAGTCCGATTTTTTGTGCCAATTCAGTTGTTACCAAATTGTCAAGGGAAATGAAAAAAAGAAAAAAGAAATAAAGATTGGAGCGCTGTCATTATATCCGGTCCAAACTTTGAACCGGAAGATTTGCCCCCGACATTTTTGTGCCTCTAACCCACACACTCTTTCCCTTTATCTTTCTTCTTTTCCAAAGATTTCTACCAATAAAAAATTCTCATGGTAGAAGACCAATTAATGCAAAATTAATTTTCATCTCAATTATTCTAGATAATTTTTTAGTTTCGCTTCGTTATGCTTCCTGTCAACGTAAATGAGGAGAGCGGATGAGAAGATGAATGATATCATGGCATTTGCTAATTAAAAGACACTACTACAAAAATAGTCATTGTACACTGCACATTGTACACGGATTTGGCAATTTTATATAAAAACCGTGTACCAAATATGATTTTTTACTTGCCCAAAAGATCTGCACGATTTCTACATGGCTAATTAGTTAATAATCAGTGTAGAATTATTAGAGAGAGCTACACGGTTTATTAGAAACCACAAATCCGTGTGTAAAGAGGTACGTGCGCAAATAATTGAGAGAGCTACACGGATTGTTGTTAAATATCCGTGTAGGAATATATACACTTGATAATATATCCGTGTAGAAATGGTAGAAATGTACACAGATTAATAAGTAAATAGCCGTGTATGGTTAGTTGGAGAGCTACACGGATTAATAAGTAAATATCCGTGTATAAAAGTGTGTAGGGTTTTAAGGACTTCTTCTTCCAGCGTCGCTGTTTTGATCAAGTCTTTTATGCCACTATACATCTCTCTGAACTGAGCTTTTTCCTATCAGAGTTCTGCGAATTGAGGCCAGCAGCTGAGATCTGAGATCTTTGAAGTTTGTATTTTCTCCTCTCCATCTTTCTAAGGTTAGTAATATGTATTTAAATCATTTTCTTCCTATAATTTTATGTTATTTATGCTTATTTAGGTCATTTCATGCATGCTTGATTTCTTAATTTTAGATGTAATTATTTAGTGTATTGTGGTCCAATAACCGACCTATAGATGCTTTTAGGTCCATGCCCGTTCAAAATTAATCCAATAGGGATTAATTTTGGATAGTCCCCATTTTGGGACTGCTATTTGAATATTATATCTCATTTAGAATGTGAACACATATTAGCGGGATTTAATTAGTATTTGAGGAAAGTTCGACAGTATTTTCCCTTATTGCTCCTACGAGTATGTGGTTCGTACGCATACTTGGGGAGTTAAGGGGAAATGCTGCCGAATTTTTCTCAAATACTAATTAAATCTCGCTAACATGTGTTCACATATAAGACATAATATTCAAAGAGTGGGTTAGAATTGTAAACCAGCCCTTTGTAAGCCCAAAATTTTGTTACAATGGAGAATGTTGATCATGCATGATTAATTGATCAAATCATTTTTTTAATTTAATTTACAGATGGATCGAAGTTGGATGTATGAAATGCGACGTGACAGTGAAAAATATTTGGTTCGCATTGATGAGTTTATAAAATTTGCTGAGAGTTATAGAGTGAAGAAAAAAAAAGAAGACATTTTGTGTCCTTATAAAGATTGTAAAAATTTATTAAGATTTTTGGACATCGAAGAAATTAAAGCTTATTTGATTTGTCGGGGATTTAAGAAGAGATATACATGTTGGTTCATGCATGGTGAGAAATTTGGAGAAAGTAGTATTGCCAATAAAGATTGTAATCGTGAATTGAATGATGAGAATGTTGAAATTTTTGATAATTTTGAACTTGATTGGAACGAGGATTATGAGAGTGTCAAAGATTCTGATAATGTCGAACCCGAAAACGACGATGATGAGATGAAGATGAATTTTGATGAAAATGTAGAACACGAGTTTACTGAAAATTTGGAGGAAATGTTACGTGATGTGGAAGATGAAATTAGTGATAAAAATTATGATAAATTTCAAAATTTGTCTAATGAATCCAAGAAGCCGTTGTATCCTGGGTGTACCAAATTTACAAAACTGTCAGCTGTGTTGAAATTATTAAACTTAAAGCAGACAATGGTTGGGGCGATAAGAGTTTCACGTCCTTATTACAGCTTTTACGAGAAATGCTCCCCGATAACAACGAGTTACCCGGTACAATATATCAGGCAAAGAAGTTGATATGTCCAATGGGGTTGAAGATCGAAAGAATACATACATGTCCGAATGACTATGTATTGTATCGTAACGAGTACGAGGCCATGCATGTCTGTCCTAAATGCGGTGTTTCACGGTATAAACGTAAGGACCAGGACACTAATGATTGTAAGAGGACACAAATGGCCGACCTCCGGCTAAGGTGTTGTGGTATTTGCCGATAATACCGAGATTCAAACGGTTGTTTGCGAATTCCAAAGATGCAAAATTATTGCGTTGGCATGAAGAAGAGCGCAAAAATGACGGTAAACTAAGGCACCCGGCTGATTCTCCTCAATGGAGAAACATTGACAGACATTTCAAAGAATTTGGTTCTGAAATGAGGAACCTTAGGATTGTGGTGAGCTCAGATGGAATGAGTCGTTTGGAAGAATGAGCAGTCAGCACAGTACTTGGCCAGTTCTTTTATGCATCTACAATCTTCCTCCTTGGTTGTGCATGAAACGCAGATATATAATGATATCATTACTAATCCAAGGACCCAGACAACCCGGAAATGACATAGATGTATATCTCGCACCATTAATCGAGGACCTCCAAAAATGTGGCGTGATGGCGTCCCGATCTGGGATGCGTACTGCAAAGAGGTCTTTTAATTGCGGGCCATGGTGTTTTACACCGTAAATGATTTTCCCGCGTACGGGAATTAGTCGGGTTACACTTGTAAAGGAGAAAAAGCGTGCCCGATCTGTGAAGATGACACGCAGGTGCTGAGGTTGAAAAATTGTCAAAAGAATGTATTCATGGGACATCGTAGTTTTCTTCCTATTAATCACCCATATCGTAAGAAGAATATGGCATTCAACGGGAAAATTGAGCTTGGAGTGGCTCGTCATCCATTAGACGGGGAGAGTGTCTTCAAACGGGTAAAAAACATTGATGTTGTTTTTGGAAAATGCGCCAAAGCACCACCGAAGAATATTTGGAAAAAAAGGTCCATATTTTGGGAGCTACCGTACTGGAAATATTTAGAAGTGAGGCATTGCCTAGATGTCATGCATGTTGAAAAAAATGTCTGCGACAGTTTAATTGGTTTATTATTGAACATTCTGGGGAAGACTAAAGATGGTATTAAAGTGAGAAAAGACATGGTAGAGATGGGAATACGACACGAGCTCGCACCGCAGGAGAAAGGGAAGCGCACATACCTACCCCCCGCACTGTGCACAATGTCAAAGAAAGAGAAAACAAGCTTCTGTGAATGCATCAATGGTATAAAAGTCCCATCAGGGTATTCTTCGAATATTAAGAAGCTGGTGTCGATGAAGGACCTGAAGTTGCTTGGTATGAAATCCCACGACTGTCATGTTTTAATGACACATATAATTCCCGTTGCAATTCGGGGAATTTTACCAAAGCACGTTCGTCAAACCATTACGAAGCTTTGTTCTTTCTTCAATGCAATAAATTCCAAGGTGATAGACCCTCTAAAATTGGACTCTTTGCAAAAGGAGGTCGTCGTTACTCTTTGCCAACTTGAGATGTATTTTCCGCCATCTTTTTTCGATGTTATGGTTCACCTTGTTGTTCATCTTGTGAGAGAAATTAAGATTTGTGGTCCCGTGTTTCTCCGGTATATGTATCCATTTGAGAGATACATGGGCATCTTGAAAAAATACGTAAGGAACAGACATCGACCCGAATGTAGCATTATAGAAGGATATTCCACGGAGGAGGTGATTGATTTTTGCACCAACTACTTGACCGGTGTGGATCCTATTGGCATTACAAAATCTCGATACGAGGGAAGGCTCCAAGGAGTCGGGACAATTGGGTTGAGAGTCGTAGTTGCTAATCTAAATGAACTACAAAAGGCACATTTTATTGTACTACATCACATGACAGATGTTGGTCCCTATATAGATGAGCACATGACAATCCTTCAACAACAAAACTACACGAGAAGTCAGAAGTGGCTTACTAACGAGCATAATCGTTCTTTTATAGGATGGCTGAAAGAAAGAGTGAAGTCACACCCTGTACCTGAAATTGTTAGACTATTGGGCGAAGGACCCCAAATTGTTGTTAGAACATTCCAAGGATACGAGATTAACGGATATACATTTTACACTAAATCCCAGAGTGGTAAGAGCACGATGCAAAACAGTGGGGTGACGTTGGTGGCGACCTCTCAAGAATTCAATAGATCCGGAGATGGCCGGGCTGTAATAGTGGAAAAGTCATATTATGGCGTTATTGAAGAAATTTGGGAGCTCGTTTACAGTCCTCACCTGAGCATTCCCATGTTTCAGTGTCAATGGGTCGAAGACCGAGGTGTTAAAGTTGATAACGACGGGTTCACACTCGTTGATTTTAACAGGGTTGGGCATGTTGATGATCCGTTTATACTCGCCAAGCAAGCCACCCAAGTCTTTTATGCCACTGACCCGAGTGATGATAGGTTGAGCGTCGTCCTATCCGAAAAAAGAAGGATTGTCGGGGTAGAAAATGTCGTCGATGAAGAAGAGTACGACCAGTTCGACGAAATACCTCCATTTTGTACCGACGTGCAAATTGAGGTAGCAACACTTGAAGGGGTAGACGAAGCTGACTACATGCGGTCCGACCATAATGAAGGATTATGGGCCGAGGGTACTGTTCAAATAGTGGAAAAAAAGAGAAAAAGGAAAAAAAGGTTAATGTATAATATTTATTTTGTTTAAAACCGTGTAGCTTTTAATATTACAACTTTAGCTTATAATATATCAAATAGTCGAAAAAAAAGGAAAAAAAAGAGAAAAAAAAGAGAAAAAGGAAAAAAAAGGACAATGTATAATATTTATGTTGTTTGAAACCGTGTAGCTTATAATATTTCATTTAAATATTTAAGTATTAAAAATTTAAATAAAAAAATATTTGTAAGAAAAATATCAAATATTAGGTTCCTCTAGTTCAAGACGGAATTCAAATTTTTTTAGAGGTAATAGTATTAGTTTTCAAATTTTTCAAATATTAGTCCAAATATTAGTATTAGTTTTCAAAATATTAGTTAAAACATTTAATAATTATAAAATATCAAATATCAGTATTAGATTTTAATATTTAGTACAAATATCGGTATAAGTTTTTAAATATTAGATCGATGCAATATACAATTTTAGTTAATTTATTATTACTTTTTAGAAATATAAAAAAGCCAATATAATTTTTTTGAACTTTTCGTACACGGACTATTAGCTAATAATACGTGTCTAAACAGTCATCGTACACGGATTGTTACATACAACCGTGTAGAATTTGAAGAGAGCTACACGGAATTTTAACTAAATGTCCATGTAGAAAGAGATTTGCACACGGACTTTTAACAAAATGTCCGTGTAGAAAGATATTTGCACACGGTCGTTTAGTTAAAAGTCCGTGTATAAAGAGGAAAACATTATTATTTCAAAAGCCTTCTCTGCCAAATTTTTCATAAGTTCGAAACCTCCAAAAACCGGTTGAGTTCCAGAAACCTCCGAAAACCTCCAAAAGCCCTCGCCGCCTCGCCTGCCTCACCGCCTCACTGCCTCGGAAAATTAGGGTTTGGCTCTCCTGCCTAAGCCTCCCTGGTTAGCGTCTCTCTCTCTCGTTATTTTGCAATAGGGGTTTTCTGTGCATTGGGAGAAACTTAAAAAACAAAACAAACAAAATAGGGGTTTTTATTGTAAAATGATATGACTTACTTGGTAAAGAATTGGGAAGGAAGCCCGGATGCACTAGTTTATTTATTTTGAAAAGAGTAAATTTTTGATAGCATGTTCTCTCGTTATACTTGGTAAAGAATTGGGAAGGTATCGAAGTCCTAAGTAGCATGTTTTCTCGATTCTTATGAACTTGGCTCCTCAATGGCACTGCTAAGGAATCGTAACAAGAGGTCATTTTAGCATATTTGTTCATCTTGTGTTATATATATTTGACAATTAAAAAACTTTGCATTTAAACCTTTGCATTAGAATAAATGTGTCAAATTTGTCTTTGCATGTAAAACTTTGCATTTGAATAGCTTTGCATTTAAACCTCATGGATTTAGAGGTAATTTTAAGATTCAAATGAAAAAATAGATTTTACCATTTTAAAAACTGAACTTCGAAAAATAATAGAAAATGGAAATAAAATCAGAAAAATGCAAAGTTTAAGTCTAAATTGGTTGTCTTTTGGAACTTTATCTTTCTGTTTTAGCATATTTTTTTTTTGGATTTTCAATGAGCCCTTAGTTTTTGATCTGTAACAAGAGCTCATTTTAGGTTAAGGGGTTAGCACGTAGATATGTAACAATATTTCATTTCATGCAGAACCATGTCGGTTGATGATGAGTACGTAGATATGATGGCAGAAGAGGAGCAGCAAGCTACTGCCTCATCAGAAAGAAGGAAAAGAGGTCCGACAATGTTCACGGGCACGTCCGAGCAGAAGCAGTTGGAAATCTGGTTCACTGAAGACGGGCGTGCGCATGGTAAAAAATGGATGACGTACTCAAATTGGTGTACGAGTTTGGTGAGGCAAAAAGCGAGTATCCTTGTAGAGAGATGGGATCATTTTGATAAAAAGGAGAAGGACGAGTGGTGGAACATGGTGAAGGTAAAGTGCCTAACAACTCTTTGCTTTATTTTCACTGATGTATCTATACTTGAATACATTAAATTTGGTGTCAATCAGGCTCAGTGGAACATCCCGAATGACGTTCCAAAGGTTAAGACTTTGAGGATAATGAATGAGGGTTGGAAGCAATTCAAGAGCACGTTGAAGACAGATTTCATGGAGAAAGGGAGAAATCCGGTAGGCTACTACAAATGGCTAAAACAAGAGGACTGGGAGGCGTTTCAAGCTTTGAAGTGCACCGAAGAGTTCCGGGTATCTAACTCGTGCCAATTTATGCTTATTCTTTCTCGATATGCACTTATCTTTCTAAAACTAACTGATCGTTGCCTTGTTTCTGTGAAGGCAAAAAGTGATGAAGGCAGGAGGATAGTTGCCTTGAACAAGTATCCACACCATCTAGGGTCAGCTGGTTACGAGGGTAAGTCGGCAGAATGGAGGAAAATACTAGAGCAAAACAAGGATTCTGATTCACCCGTGGTTAGGATCCAAAATCCTAGGGGCCAAGATTGGTTCATGGGTAGATCCGAGGTAACCGCTGACGGGAGGATAGTACTCCCAAAGGATTTGCACTCAAAGAATGGTAAGAGTCCTTTGTTATTACTTTGTGACATTCATGTACAAAATTATAACTTCGAAGGTACATCACTTGATCTTTTGCTATAACTAATTCTTCTACTTGAACAGTTGGAGGTGGAGGAGGAGGTCAACTCGGGTGCCCGGAGTGTCGAAGGACAAAATGATTCCTTGGCCGCAGCGCTCGAGAATCCAGAACACACGGGTCGAGTAAGGGGTGTAGGGGCCTACAGGGGCTGGAAGGAGGTGTTCCGAGTGGAGGGACAAAAACCTCGAAGAAAATCTCGTGCCAAGGTAAACAAAGACGAGATAGTTGCGCAGATACGCGCGGAGGTGAGCAAAGAGTACGACGCAAGGTTTGCTGAGATGGAATCAAGGTTGTTGAGCCAAATTAGATCAGCAACTACGCAGCCATCCGAGCAACCACCTCCCATTTCGTCGGGAATTCGGCGAAGTAGTCAAGCATCTGGCACGTGGGCCTTAGACGATTTGGATAATCTCAAGGTAATCAATACTTGTTCATAATCTAAAGGTAATTAAAACCTGTTTGTAACCTTGTTAGACAATATCGCACCAATTAAAATAAACAACTTTATGATAATTGCAGGACCCCAGAGCATGCGATCTCGTCCTGTGGCAGGGTAGTGTTCCTCTGACCGTTGCTAAGGATGTTGTACATTCAGGAGCCAAAAGTGTACACTTTGCTCAGCTAAGGCCCGACCATGCATGGGTGGATGGCAGCGCGTACCCCTTCCTGTCCCTGCCGACGACATGCTTGTGCTTGATGATGCACGGACGTCATTTGTCCAATGGCCCAAGAGTCAGATTATTTTGGATCAGGTAATCCATAAAAAAATCCATTTATTTTGTTACATTCAAATCATTCTTTTTGAAATACTTGAATAATCCATTTATAATTTGATACAGACACGAGGAGATGATGTCACCGGTACGGCGATGTCACCGGTACACCAGGAGGTGGCTTGCGACGTCGGGGCTGACGCGCCACAATCACCGCACCGTCCTATGGTCACCGAAGAAGAATACAGCCGTTTGCCCAATGATTTGCGCCTTCTCCACGACCACTTGATGACGGCGCCCGAAGGCATGAAGGATATCATCATCCCTGTCCCACCTGGGATGTTTCTACACGAAGGCAGGGATCTCCTACTGTCGTTCAAAGACTTCAAGGACCTTTTCCACCACTCGCCATCCGACAAATGGCTCGATGTGTCATTCATCACCATTTTCCTCCACTACAAATCGGTCACAGAAGGGTAAAGCGCCGGTGGCTGAAGGGTAGGACCGGTCGCAGAAGGGTAAAATCGCAGAAGGGTAGGACCGGTCACAGAAGGGTAAAGCGCCGGTATCTCCAGTTTCAATTATTGCCTGTGATTTACGCTTTCTCCCTAATTTTTTTTTGTTGATGTTGCTCTTGATAGAGCAGATTTCCTTGGAGCCATCTGTGTTTGAATGAAAAGGAAACTAGGAATGAATTATAATTAAGATAAAATTTATAGTGTACCCATCAATTAAGCTTAACAATAATTGAGCTTTTTGCCAAACTTTAGAGAGATTTGGTTCAAAAAGGAACTTCAAATGCTAGACTAACAAGCTAAACCCCCGGATTGCAACACTTACTGGAAATATCAGCCCTTTTTGTAATGTGTTGGATATGTTATTTTTATTTGATTTATCTTTTGTCATGGCAGTGAGGGGGTACAAAAACGCTTTCTCCCAATCTTCTTTTGTAAGTCATTTATTTCTTTTTTTTCTTTATACATGAATTGGGGCATAAGGCAGAGTTTTACCAAGGAAGCATGAATTCCATGCAAAGGACTTATGTGCAAAATCAATGGAGCAAAGGTGAAATCAACATACTATGTGCCACTTTATACATGCTATGATAGTGAAAATGTCATGCTATTACTGATAAGAAAACAACTATTTGGCATCTAATTGAAAACAACACTATGCTGATATCATAGTATACAGGACTACCAATGTTATGAGGTGATCCAAGATGCAACTTAGAATAATGAGGATGAATTTGTAGTGGCTACACTGAGTTCACGAGCTTCTCATAGTGGCTTGGAGTGACACAATGAGAACTATATTTCATTGCAAATTAAAGTATTTTGAGCTTAACTAATTGGCTGTGGAAGCTATTAACTTGATACAACTGGTCCAGAACACTAATGGAACGCGGTTAAAATTTTAGGCAATTCATTAAGTGAGCAGTAATTAATAAGACTTAAACAGAAATAAAATATCCTTACAAAGTGGCGATTTGACCGATGTAAGTGGCGATTAGCATTATATTGGAGAGTGGTACCATTTGGGATTATCAGTTTATGAAGTACTTGTCTAAATGAAGCTGAGATAACTAATTGCTGTTTTTTACCAAGCTGTTGGTTAAAACACAAAAGGTTAGGTCTCCTTTAAAAATAATGATAAGGTTAGGTCTCCTTTAAAAATATAAAGAAACATTGTAACTAGACAGCAATAAATGACTTTAAGCTTCTACAATGTTTCAAATGCCTGACAATTCTGCCATATTTTCCAACATCAGTCAAGTATAATGCCAAGGGATAAATTAGAATTAAGGTGACTTTTACTTTGTCTTTTTGTCAGAATTTAAGTGGATAGTGGGAGTCAATTGAAAAGTAAAGGTTGACTCCAGGTCTACTAAGTAAACTGACTTAGTGAAAAGGAGAATTTATTACATACTGTTCACTGTTCAGCAATATACCTAGTGCTTATTGACTCTCAAATTCATAGATACCTAGTGCTGACAAGACTTTTTCGCAATTGACTCTCAAATTTGACTCATTCAGTGTTTTCTGTAGAAATTTGGTAGATTTAATGCCAAATAGGTAAACAAAAATTAATAGCCCGAAAAGTATTGAGATAAGTAAACAAAAATTAAACCTTAATAGAACAAAAATTAAAGGAGGTAAGTGAAATAGGTGATCTGAAATTACCAGCCCGACTATTGATGGCCGTCGACGCCGAGAATCCAAGCGGGAAGTTAAGTGATCGAAATGAGTGGGAGAAATGAGTGGAATAATAGTAAGCGCGAAGTCTGATTTCTCGGTATCCTCTCAGAGGTGGGGAAATGAGTGG
This sequence comes from Carex parvula, assembly GCA_025461045.1. Taxonomy (NCBI): domain Eukaryota; kingdom Viridiplantae; phylum Streptophyta; class Magnoliopsida; order Poales; family Cyperaceae; genus Carex; species Carex parvula. Next base: position 538,983 of record JAJGRW010000396.1, on the reverse strand, counting down.
GAGAGGAGGGATAGAGTAGAGGGCTTGTTTCTCGGTATCCTCTCAGAAGGGGGGGAAATGAGTGGGAGAGGAGGGAAGGAGGCGGGCGCATTAACTCGAGGTAACCTAATAAGAGGAGGGATTTGGGGGGAAATGAAAACGTATCCAGCATCCTCTCAGATACTGTAAAAAGAACTCCTTCAATTTACGGGTTGAGATTAACTTTCAGATTCGTTGAGAGTCGTGGCAAGTTTAAAAGACCGGTCCATATTCAGTGATTGTTTTCTCATCGGTATTAGGTACCGGAGGATGTGAATTCAGTGGAAGTCATATGGCGCCGAAGGAATGAAGGCAAAATTTCAGAGTTGAACAGATCAGCTTTTGCTTCGTACAGCATAGTGCATGTAACAGCCGCCTTCAATTGATATGGTGTGTTGCGCTGTTTAGAGTCTAAACTACTCTGTCCGGATCAAGGGGCCAATTTGAGCGCTGTTTTTTGAAAAATGAAGGCGCCAAGTTAAATTCACTGATGTAGAAATTTTTCAATTGGAGTTGAATTGATTTGAGACTTGATATTAAATAATTCTGTTTACACTCTAAAATAATTCTGTTTATAATTTTAAATAATTCTGTTTATAATTATGTATATAATTTTAATTATGTTCATTGATATAAGTTATATTATATATATTATAGGATTCAATTAAAATTTATTTGGAAAATTGGTATGTTAATGTAGGACTCAATTAAAACTGTTGCACTTGAGTCAATAATCATTTACCAATTTTTCCATTAACCTAAAATAATATGAATCTTAAAAGTTTCGGCATAAAATTCACATAAAAGGTCGTAAGTTCGAAATACACGAATAAAGAATCCTTTAAGAATATTAAAATTTTGAAAACTTAACCCTCCATCTTTCTCTCAAAAAAATAATAACAACCAGTCTTTGGAGATGGAGATAACCCAATAAAGTTGATTTAAAATAATTCACTTGTCAGCCGCTGACAAGCTTTCAGAAAAAAAAAGAAAAAGTTGACTTGAAATAAAATTCCATCTGATAATTCTGTTTATAATTTTAAATAATTCTATTTATAATTATGTATATAATTTTAAGTTTGTGATTGATATAAGTTATATTATATATATTATAGGATTCAATTAAAATTTATTTAGAAATTTGGTATGTTACTGTAGGATTCAATTAAAATTTGTTTGGAATATTGGTAATATATGAAGGTGATACTATTAATAAAGGTTGATGAGATAATAAAATTAATGCTTGAACCTAAAAAATATATGCATTAGTACAATTAATTTATAACTGTTGAAATTGTAAAACATAATGCATTATGCATCAATCACTTGTGCCATCCTCCAATGTACATAGGACTTGAACCCATGTTGTGTGGATCAATGAAGGAACGAAGACGAAATTGCATTTGGTGTCGATCGGAACCGTTGAAATGAAAGAGTGTTGCGTTAAGTTGATTGTATTAAAATTTGGAGTAAATCAAGATCCATTTACTAATACATCCAAGCGACACAATATAGCAACATCGTACGGCTATAAATAGTTTACTTTGGATCGAGGCTTTCTAGTATCCGGCCTCTTTAACTTTTATGTTCTTAAGGTTTCATGTTCTCTCTTGATCATTTAAAAAAAATCTAGATGTCATTTTTCAGCAAATCTACCGTTCAATGATCATACGAAGATTAACGGTCCACATTGTTTTGGACAATTTGAACGAGTAAATAATAATCAAATTGTACAAAATTGACATTTGTAGATTTGATTTGGACATAAAATCCCAAAAAATATATTTCTCATTTTTCACATTTTTTTTAAAAATAATTTATGTACATGCATTACCAAACAGACCCATAGTTAAATTGTAGCCTTTTGATCGGTGATGTAGCCTCCTGATCTTCACTGGAGCCATCCTTTTTTTATTATTTGAATTGGGTTGGCAAAGTCAGTAAATGCGATACAGAGATATTAACAAAGGGCTGAGTATGGATTGCGGTGCACTGCATTACACTTAATACCGATCCCACCGCAAGCCCGAATCTCAAAGCGTAAGTTGTATTAAATCAAACCGTAGAGGGGATAGAGTAGAGGGCACATATTGGAGAGGATACCCAACCGAGCCAGATGAGGATGAATACGTATCCTCTGCATTAACGCACCGTTTGAGTTAACTTATGAACCGTACGATCATACTTCAGACCAATCCTGTCCATTCGTATAACGCACATGTACTTTAATATTAGTGCGGATATCAATAGGACGGTTCAGATCTTAACTCAAAATTTGGGTTAATGCAGAGGATACGAATTCGATGAGGATGGGGTAAAGGTAGAAATATCCCGGACTTAGCCTTTTTTTCAAAACCTCACTCGACACTCCTCTCTCAAAAACCGATCAGTTCTCATTTCTCAACAAAACCTCACTCCACTCTCTCAATAGAACCGATCAGTTCCCCATTCCTTTTCTCTTCCAAATCGGCGCCTCTCTCCATCGTTCCGCCAGTCGTTTGATCTCTGAGAAGGAAGAGGGCGCCGCCCCTCGCTCTTTTGTGTACCGCAACCAAAGGTGAAACCCTAGCGCCGACCTCGCTCCGTCGATCGGCAGTCGGATCTGGTAAGTTACTCTGCTCTTCGGCTCTATTTATGTTTTCACTTTGTCCCTTTGAGAAAAACTCGTTAAATAGCTAAAGCACTCTGATGTTACTCCCCACGAATCAATCTAAGTAGATGTATGTCTTGGACTGATTTTTCTTTAAGTCAGTATCGATCGGTACATATGTTGCTTTATACTGCGGTGAGGATGTCAGCACAGGATACTGTCTTAGGGCATTTTTCCTCTAAGCTGGCCTTAATTTCATCAATAATTTCAATACACCTCAGAGTTTTGCTAGCTTCTGCATAGGTCAGGCTTTATATAAAAAGTTCACCTGAAGTCCTGCTGGCATATATACAAAAAGTTCAAATTTGCAAAATGGTCAGGCAAAAGAAAATTTGATGAGCATGTATCCATCTTATATACATTCAACACCTTTATATAAAAATTAATTAACTATAAGTCTACCAATTAAAGCTTTTATATCAATTCAATACATGAGATATTATCATCTTACATACGTACCCTAACAGCGCAGTCATGGAAGTGGAGACAAAGGAGGGATGCGCCATTTAGTAATGGCTTTTTAAGGCAAACGTATAAGAAATTAATCACGATACATCCTGTTTGATCTAGCTGATTTAATTCAGAATCAATAACTTGTCAGTTTTTTTTTAAAGGTCAATTAGCGATTATTAACTGGTTGCATTGTGTATCGATATCTTATCCTTGACATACCTGGCCATCGGCAATAATTAGTAGAACATGGTACTGGCCACCACTGCTTTCAACTATCGACATAGCCATTTCAATTATTGGTGCAAAGGAAGTTGGACCTGAAAAAGAGAACTTTTTATTTCTTTTTCCAAACTACATTCCAATCTTTTATTATATATTCTGAGCATATAATTGAACAGTGTTCAATTATCAATTCTTTTATTATATATTCTGAGCATATAATTGAACTACATTCCAATCTTTGCAAACTACATTCCTATTTTTGCAAGTATAGATGCTGGTTTGCAAAGTAATTGCAAACTACATTCCTGTTTTTGGACCATCACCAAAATTAGGAGTGTAGTTTGCAAACCAAGTACTTGCTATGCAAACCATAAATAGGAATGTAGCTTGCAAAGTATCGAATGCTATACTGATTCCTTTACTGAGTGCTATACTGGTTTCTATACGGAGTGCTAAAATCTCCTAACGACTTAGAAACTAAAATATCTAAATACCAATCATTGCCTTTTACTCCCTTCTTTATATGTCACAATTGTAAACAACATCAGAATTTCTTATAATTTGTTTCAGATCTCAATTTCTTATAATTTGTTATAATTTGTTTATATGAAATCTCAATTTCTTATATGAAATCTCAATTTCTCAATTTCTTATAATTTGTTTATATGAAATCTCAATTTCTTATATGAGGCTGAATTTCTTATAATTTGTTTCAGATCTGGAATGGCTAGGGGTGATGATAAGTCCAAGTACGAGGTAGTACATCGCCGGAAGTCCCCGAGACTCCACCCGCAGAGAGAGCCGCCACAAGCTGACCCGCTGTCGCCAGAGACACAGGTTGGCACCCTCCCGCTGTCACCGCCTCAACCAAATGAGGTCCCCGTTCATACACCAGCCATCGCCAAGCTGTTGCCAGAGCCACCAGGTTCCACCCACCCAATGTCACTGCCCCCCGATGTCAGTGGGCCCGCTGTTCAAACACCACCAATTCAGCTTCATCACTGTGAGCCCCCCCGTAATAAGAAATCCCGGGGTAGAACGAAGGAAGAGATCCGGAGGTCTGCGAGGCTGAACCCCGCTTATCAATTATTGCACCCCCCCGTTCAAAGGAAAGAGCCCCTTGCTACTGTGCATGAGGTCGATGATACTCCCCAGTCGCCCCCTGTCGAGCCAGATGAGGCTGCTCCCCAGCTGTCGCCTCGGCCCATGGAAGCGGACCCCCTGCCATCGCCAACAGCCCAGTCACCGGCTGAGAAGGAACCCCCTGCCCAGCCAGAACAGGCTGGTCCCCAGTCGCCCCTTGCCGAGCCAGAGGTAGCCACCCAGCCACCAGCTGACAAGTCGGCCATTGCCGAGCCGTCGGTAGCTACCCAGCCACCAGCTGACAAGCTGCCCATTGCCGAGCCATCTCGAGATCCCCGTGATGAGCCACCAACAGAGGCTGATGTCCAGGCACCGCCGCGGTCAGCCACTGGTTCCTCGAGGTGCAGAACTTTTATAGGCCCCAATCCTCGCAGGGCAGGGCTTACAAGTGCAGGATGCACGGAGACACTGTCGGCAACTGAGAACAGTACTGACCTGCCACTCAACTCTCTAGATGCAGGTTCTTCCCGGGCACCTACTCAAGTACCCACTGATTGGGATCCGTGGGTATCCTGCGCCCGATCCCCGATCAGGCATCCTGATTTCTCGCCGACTCGGTCCCAGTCACCCCCTGCCCATACACCGCCTGAACCCTCGCTGTCCGATCAGCGGGCAGAAACTGTGCAAGAAGAGGATGCATCTGGACTGCAATACACTGACGATGAATCTAGCCCACATCCCGCATTAATCGATGATGATGGCAGTAGGAGGTGCTTACGCCGTCGTCCCCTCAGTGGGATTACTGAAGCTCTTGACGCAAGCGGGCTAGAGCTCGATGAGTCAGCAGTTCAAGCGTCAGCTGTCGGGAGGAAAAGAAAAAGAAGTAAGGGAAACAACAATGTGAGGTGTGGGCGGGGTCTTGCAAGGCCTCGTGACCCGGTGCCACCAGAGGACAGACCAGAATTGGTGGTGGTCGGTGATGCTGAGTTCACGTCATCACCCAAGTGCACAAAGATAATCACCACGATTAGGCTTCTGACACTATGGAACTTGCCTGGACCTTACCGGAGCTGGAACATGTTTCCCTCGAAGACAAGGCTGCTCGTTCTAAAACAGTTCCTACAGAGGTATTCATGGGGGGCTGAGGAAGACACCGTGCGGTGTATTGATGTATTTGAGAGAGTAGCGGCAGAGGCATATATGCGGGAACTGGCGGAAACGAGAAGGTGGCTCACGAGAAAATACGGAGAGGAAAAAGAGGCATGGTTAGACTATCCTCCTAAATGGTGCAAGAACCCGGAGTATTGGAAGGGTTTGGTTCTAATTTGGTCGAAGGATAAGTTTGTCAATACATCAGCCACCAACCGTACAAACCGCATGAAAGGAGGTAAAGAAGTGGTTCATCACGTGGCTGGCTCCAGGAGCATGTATCGGCACAAGGAAGTTTTGGTAATGAAAAATACAAGCCATTTACTTTAGTGAATTTATTTAGGTTGAATTTTATTAACATCCTCTGCATACATTCCTGTTACTAATTTCAGAGAACCGAGAAGGGATCACCGGTTGGGCCGAAGGAGGTCTTTGATCGAACTCACATGCGTGATACACCACAAGGAAAGAAATACGTGAACGAGAACGCGGAAAAGGCAGCGGTTAAGTATTTTAAATGCACAAATATATGTTGCAAACTTATGTTTATGTTGCACAAAAATAAAAAATGCACAAATATATGTTGCACAAAAATAATAAATGCAAGTTTATGTTGCAAATTTTCTTAATTTATTATTTGTTGCACAAATATAGTGTACCAATTTTTGGTCAATTGATAATAAAGAACAAAAGTTAGTGTTTGATGGTATATACTATATAGCACATACACATATTAAATAGGAAGTGCAGCATTATCTCTTTTGTTTTGGAGTATGTATATTTTTATCTATATAATAATAACAGCACATTACTAGAAAGAAAAAAACTTGTGAATAATTTTGAACGCTTACTATATAGATGTGCTGTTATTATTATATAGAAAGAAATAAATATACTATATAGCGTACGACTCGACTGGATGCTCATTTGGTCTAATTTTAGGTTGACATTTTTATGCTTAATCATTACACTAAAATTTAAAAACAATAACTGTATATAAGAAATTCTGCAATTGAGTATTTTAATAGAAATTATCTTTGTGCCTCATGTTCTTATTTATCTTTGTGACTCAAAATTCACAAGTTTTTATTTTATTTTATAAAATTCAAGAAAATTATTCACAAGTTTTTTTCTATATCATAATAACAGCACATTTATTTTCGCCATAATAATTTTTTCTATATAATAATAACAGCACATTTATTTTTATCTATATAATAATAACAGCACATTATTTTTGGTCAAGTGACCGCTTACATGAATAATTTACTTGTTCTAATGGTGGCAGAAAGAATTCTTGGAGCTTAAGGCTTTCTACGGGGATACGATGGACGACGAGGAAATTTGGGAGATGGCTGTGAATGGGGAGGACAAGCGAGGGAGGCTATTCGGATTTGGATTCAAGGGTAGGACCAGCAAACTCACCAGAGTCTTGGAGACAGTGGAGGGTGCCCCATCAGAGCCTACAAAGAGCACAGCTACTTCCGCCGAAGATTCGAAAAGGAAATACACAAAAGAGGAGGTGGCAGAGTTACTTAGAGCTGAACGTACTTCATTTGTTGCTGAGCGTACTTCATTTGTTGCTGAGCTAGCTGCACAAGAGCAGCGCCACAAAGCAGATATGGAAGAGATTAAAAAGAATAGCCAGTTCACGAGGGACTGTTTTGCGGAACTCTTCCGAAAACAAGGAATAGAGCCTCCAAAGTTTCCGGTAAGCACTTCTCTGTTGACAAGTTAAGAAATGACGACATCTCTAATATTTGAATTTAAGCTAGTGTTAACTATAATTTTCTGGCTCTGTAGGAGGGGTCATCGGAGGGCAATGCCGGTGGGGGAGAGAATCCTCAACCATCCAAGGGCAATTCTGGTGTGGAAGATGATCATCTTCTCTAAACTGTGTCAATTTGTTGTAAAGAACTGTAGTTAAAACTTGTAGGATGTTTAAATTAATCTGGTGCCTGGAATTGCTTAATTTGTAGGATGTTTAAATTTTATGTTTAAATTGGGATGTTTAAATTGGGATGTTTAAACTTGTAGGATGTTTAACTTGTAATACTTGGAGGATGTTTAAATTTGGGATATTTAAATTGGGATGTTTAAATTGTAGGATGTGTATTACCATGTTTTGGGTAATCCACCCAACTTTGGATGCGTACAATACTGGGTACGCAATGAAAACATTATTGTATTCAGATAATGTACATCAGTATTTCCGACGGTAAACCGATGGAAATAAAGCATAGTCTTTCTTTCCAACCAGCTCGCAGCATCCCAGTCTAATTCCCAATTCAAACGCTCTGCCCAGTCGCCCCTTTTAAACACTTGCCCCAACTGAGCTCCATGTCCCGGATCTCTCGACCCTCTTCCTCTCGTTTGAGCTCTTCCTCTCTAAGTCCGCTCTAAGTCTTGGAGCTCTTCCTCTTTAAGTCCAGGATCTCTCCACCCTTGCCGAAATCCAGGATCTCTTCCTCTTTTTTTTTTCTCGAAGTCCAGGGGCTCTCGCTCTTCATTTGATTTGAGCTCTCATTCCAGGCGCTATTCCTCTCCTGCACAAAAGTAAGCTTTTTTTCCCTGTTAAGAATGAAGTACGCATTATTCTTTAATCAGCCCCTTTTCAGTCTTGTATCAGCTTGTGTTTGCTTGATTAATCACAGCCACTGTGCTTGATTAATCAGCCACTGTCTCGAGGAACAGAAAATAGTGCCACAGCCACTGTCTCGAGAACCAAAAAATGAAAACACGGCCACTGTGATTGATTAATCGGCCACTGTCTCGAGAACCAAATAGTGAAAACACAGCCACTGTCTTGTGAAATTACCTTTGAGGGATCATATAATTAACTCATACCCTATTTTATACAGATAGTCATTCAAATGGCCACTGATCGGGAATGGATGTACAAGTATAGTAGGAAGAATATGAGTGGAATTCTTCACCCTACATTTGTGAATGGTGTGACTGATTTTATTGCACGAGCATTATCCATACCCTCCGTTGTGAGTGTCGACGATAGAGGTGTGCAATGTATGCCGTGTCCGTGTGAAAGATGTGACAACCTCTACAACAAAGATGTGCAAACCGTAGAACTGCATCTTTTTCGCCATGGCTTTTGCAACCTATATGAAGTGTGGCACAAACACGGGGAGCCGCATCCAAATTCATTGAACAATTCGCCGCCTGTGAACGCAGCCACTGATCCAATGGTTGACATGGTAAGGGATGCCGCTGGTCAAGAATTCGATTGGAATGAGGAGACACCTATGGGAGAGGCTAAAAAATTCTTCGACATGATGGATGCTAACAACAAACCGGTTTGGAAAATTAACTCGACGGGTGAAATGGAATGCGAAAACAAACCGTCTTGTTTGCGGTGACACAAGTCTTTGCTTTGAAGGCGAAACACCAAATGAGCCAAGCATGTTTCGATGGGATGATGGATCTACTTAAAAGCACGCTTCCTCCTAGTGAAGAATTGCCTAAAAATTTCTACCAAGCGAAACGTTTGGTCGAGGGATTGGGCATGGACCATAAGAAAATAGATGTATGTCCTAACTTCTGTATTCTATATTATAGTGATGCGAACAAGAGGAAGACCCGCTGTGATGTATGTGGCGAGCCAAGGTATAAGCCTCTTGGACCCAATAAGAAGGCAAAGTTCGTTCCACAAAAGCAACTTCGTTATCTCCCTATCACCCCACGATTGCAAAGGATGTACATGACCGCAACATCTGCGAAGAATATGAGATGGCACAAGGAAGGTGTGCGTCAGAAATCTCCGATGATGGTGCACCCGGCGGATGGTGAGGCTTGGAAGCATTTTGCTTGGAAACATCCCACCTTTGCAGAAGAGCTAAGAAATGTGTGGTTGGGGCTAACAACGGATGGGTTCATGCCATTTAACTCGAGTGCAGCTCCCTATTCGTGTTGGCCGCTATTTGTTTTTCCGTATAACCTACCACCTGGGATGATAATGAAAGAAGATAGCATGTTCCTCGCGCTAGTCATCCCCGGACCAAAGCATCCGGGTCGGGACCTCGACATACTCCTTGAACCTTTGATCGATGAATTGAAACATTTGTGGTTAAATGGAGAAATGACATGGGATGGGTATAAAAGAGAGAACTTCGAGATGCATGCACAACTTCTTTGGACGGTTAGTGATTACCCGGCCTATGAGATGCTGTGTGGGTGGGGTACAAAAGGAAAATTAGCGTGTTATTATTGTATGGAGAAGACAAAGGCCTTTCAACTCGCGAATGGTGGAAAAGCAAGTTGGTTCGACTGTACAAGGTGCTTCCTTCCTCCTGATCACGCATTCCGTCGAGATAGGAAGAATTTCAAAAAAGGTAGAGTTGAGAATGATCCCCCACCCCCGAGATTGACGGGAGAGCAGCTGCTCGATATTGTGAGTTTGATCCCAGATATTAAATGGGGTAAAGAGGGAGGATTACAACAAATTGAGGGTTATGGTACAACCCATCATTGGCAGAAAAAAAAGTATTTTTTGGAGTTTACCCTATTGGAAAGACAATTTGTTGCAACACAACTTGGATATGATGCATTTGGAGAAGAATTTCACTGAAAATTTACTATACACGCTGTTAAACATAGGTGGTAGAACCAAGGATAATGAAAAAGCAAGGAAAGATTTGGCTCTTTATTGTGATCGCCCCACCCAACACCTAACTCCCTCGGATGGTAACCCGGGAAATCTAAAAAAACCAAATGCACCCTTCGCACTCTCTCCAAATGATAAGAGAATTGTTTTAACATGGCTCAAGGAGGTAGTAAGGTTCCCTGATGGCTACGCATCCAATTGGTCAAGGATGGTTAACCTAACCACGAGCAGCTTCACCGGGCTAACCACGAGCAGCTTCACCGGGCTTAAAAGTCATGATTTACACGTGTTCATGGAGCGCCTCCTCCCCGTCGCATTCCGAGACTTTGTCCCGGACCCTGTATGGGATGTTCTATGTGAGATTTCAGCATTCTTTAGAGAGATTTGTGCCAAGGACCTTGATCCAATGAGGGTTGCGGAATTGGAGAAAGATATTGTTGTCACAATGTGCAAGATGGAAAAAATATTTCCCCCCGGTTTCTTTGATTCAATGGAGCATCTTGTGCTGCATGTAGCATACGAGGCTAGAATGGGCGGGCCAGTAGGGTTCCGATGGATGTATCCGTGTGAGAGGTGTGTTGTGCTTTGGATTTTTGTTTTCAATTTTACTTAAGGCACACTAAGCTTACAACTAACACTAAACCGTTGTTGCAATTACAGGCGTAACAAAGAACAAAGGATGAGAGTCACGAACAAAGCACGTGTTGAGGGTTCAATCGTGGAGGCTACAATTGCCAAAGAAATTGGTACATTTTCCGCACACTACTTTGCAGAGAAAGACAAGATTAGCCAAGAAGGAGTTGGAACAAGTAACCGTTCGGCGGGACTACTTTCTATATTCGACAATGCGGGCCGTTCCATTGGCAGGGAAAGACGAAAGCCTCTCGATGACAAGGATTGGGATGCGGCACACACTTATGTCATCCTCAACTGTCCTGAGATCTGTGAGAAGTACATGGGGTACAATCTTATAATTATCCTTTTGATGTTTTCAAATTAAAGTATCTACTCTAAAACATATCAAAATCTCATGTTTCGACATATTCTAATGTGCAGAGAGTTTGATACATGCATGCTCAACAATGGGGTGGCCACAAGCCCACAAGACTTGCCAAAAGTCCGTCAAGATGGTTTTGCACCTTGGTTACGCAAAAAGGTAATAAATTCTCGTGATGAAGACGATTACTACATACGAATGGCAGGAGTCAGGCCAAGCAAACAAGCGTACTTCTACGATGGGTACGAAGTCAACGGGTATCGATTTCACACAGAATCATCTGGAGAAAACAAGGTAACTCAAAGTAGCGGTGTTTGCATAAAAGGAGAGTGGGATGCAAATGGCGAACAAATCGACTACTATGGAGTTCTCCAAGACGTCATTGAGCTAGAGTATGATGCCCACAAGGTAGTTCTCTTTAGGTGTGATTGGTTTGACATAATAAACGGTGTAAAAGTGGACCGCAAACATGGCATTGTTGAGGTCAAGCATACTTCTCGCCTTGCAAATTACGAGCCTTTTGTATTAGCGGCTCAAGCAACCCAAGTGTGCTACCTACCTTATGCATCACAAAAGGCCGAAAGACGCCCATGGTGGGTGGCAATCAAAACAAGCCCGAAGTCGAGGTTTCGTGTCGAGGGCGACGATGCAAACCTCGAATTTTACCAAGAGGAAAGACCGGATAATCCAATTGAGCCAACTATTGGACAAGACTTTGATTGGGATGGTATGCTCCAACGAGAAGACGAGTTCGAGCTAGTGAACGAAACGACAAACCTTCCACCGACAACATCAAATGAACCGCCAAGTTTGGCAAGGGATGAAAACAACATAGAGGAGGGTGAGGAAGAGCATGACATGGAGCAAGATGATGAAGACATGGATGATTCCGATGAAGAGTATTAATTGGTAAGTGTTTTGACATATGTGTTACTTTTTGCATTTCAAATTACTTAACATTTTACTATCCAGTAATGCATTTTGGTCAAATGCCTTTTCTAACATTTTCCTTTTTTTTTTTGTTTTTTAACAGGTTTTTACACAAGATTCATTCAAAGGGAGATCTTAGTTATTGCTTCCATCCGTGAATATGTTTTGTACCCAAATTAAATAGATTGGCTTAGTCTAAAGAGCAAAATTTATGTTTTCAATTAAATATTTTGTTTTAACTATCTCTATTAAATACTGCTTGCTGCTGTTATTTAGTTTTGGCCAACATTCAAAGGGAGATCTCAAATAAACAGAAAAGGTTCTGTCTCCAGAAACAAAACATTTCCGACGGTAGCCTCATGGAAATACTACGTCTAATCAAAAAATAATATTAACTGGATCAGTAAAACATTTCCATGGGCATAGTGGCCCAGTATTTCCATGAGCCTTCACTATAAAATTATATAAACAGAATAACCAAAACATTTCCAAGGGTAGCTCATGGAAATAATATGTCTTTCTACTTCTAACTTATTTCCAAGGGCAAGGGGTGAGCTATTTCCATGGGCTATCAATAAAATATCATATTTGGTCTGTTTGGCGGGTCATGGGTCATGCAAAAGTATTTCCAAGGGCTAATAGTTAACATTTCCATGGGCCGACAGCTGGGATTTCCATGCGCGATTTGTTCCGTCGGGCTGCCGTCGGAAATTATTAAGTGTGTCAGAGAAGGCGATTTTATTTCCGTAGGCCACTCCTACCTTCGGAAATAACATAGGCTGCCCTTGGAAAATCCGGAAATTCTAGTAGTGTATGCCCGTTTGAATTTCAGAGCAAAACAGGGAAACCCAGTGCGGACGCACTCAGTACTTAGTCAAATTTCCAGGATCACAGAACTTCACAGACAAAAAGTCCGAGCGCAGTGCGGACGCACTGACCCAGAGTGCGGACGCACTCAGCCATCAGACACAGAAAACAGAAAAGTCCGAGCGCAGTGCGGACGCACTCGGGCCGCACTCGATCCGCACTCAGCGACACACAGTTCGTATTTTAGCCATATCTTAGTCATACGAACTCCAATTTGGGTGATTCAAAGCTTAACGGAACCAGGACAAAGAGATCTACAACTTTCATGAAGGAAACAAATCCAAATTCGGAATGTATAATTCTGTACAGCCGCATCAATGGCCGTATCAGCCTGAAAAACTGCTAAATATGAAAAGTTAGTGGGTTTAGTGGGCGTCAAAATTAGAATAACTTGGTCTCCAAGTTATTAATCACAGAAATTAGAAATATAGTATTTTGTAGGCTTAGTGGGTGCTGAAAATATAACAACTTAATCCCCAAGTTCAGAAAATGACTAACTTAGTGGGCGTCGAAAATAAAACGACTTGATCTCCAAGTTCATAAAATGTTATATAAGGCTAAGGAGGCCACAGGAGAAATCATCACTGCTCACCATTGCTCAATTGAAGTTATTCTGCTCCACTTTCCGGCGGTGATCAAAGTTGCGAAGGAAGAGAAGGAAGAAGTCGAGGTTTTGCTTGAGCGACAAGGGAAGAACTTGGGCAGGAACTAGGAGATTGGTTGTATTCTTTTCTCTTACGTATTTTCTCAGTTTTTATCATGTTTATCTTGTATTTTCTTGTGAATACTTGCTTCTCCATGAGAGGCTAGTTTCTCTCTAGGGGTTTAGGTCATGTAGCATGAACTTGTTTAATTCTATTTTACTCGGATTTTAGTTTTTATGATGATTGTTTGATTTGATGTTAATTTCTGTGATTTATTCTTTATGAATTTCATTAGTACTTGAATTGTAGTTCACCTGGTTAGGGTTTATTGAAATTGAAGTAGCCGTGAAATCGCGTTGATCGTGTCTTTCCGCTTTAAGTTTATTAAATTCTAGCATTGGTCAAGGTAAGGAAAGTACTAATTGAAATCATAAATACATACCTTAGGATTTGGATTAGAAGCGACCGTACTTTGATATCCAACCCGGAACTATAGAAATTAAGGTTAGGGTTTGGTGAAGGACTTAATCGTGAAGTCAAAACCTAATTATGACACCTTAGAATAAATATCGATATATACTTTGAAGCATGTGACTTAAATATCCCTCTAGGTTAGTGACAGCCCTAGAATTCGAGGAACATTAATCCATCCACCCAAAGTATTTGTATTAATATTTGTTCCAAAGGCTAACATAGGTTAGAAACCTCGTCATAATCAAACATGAATTTAAACAAACCGAGTAGATAGAATTAGCAAGGGATTGTGAACCGAATACCCTTAGACTTCTCAAACTTGATTTTCAACCGACCTTTTATTGCTTTTTATGAACTTTTAATTTACTTTAATTTTCCTTTAAAAACAAAATTATACAAAAACCCCCCTTTTTACTTTTATTGTTTAGTTTTAGAAGTAGTTTTCTTTATTGAAAATTGGTATTTCCCTATCTCCCTGCGGATCGATACCTAAATACTACAATCGATAGGTTGTGCGCTTGCAACTAACCTATTTATTGGGTACGAAGGTTTATAAATATTAAAGGCAAAAAGAGTATAAAAACACTATACCTAAAATACTCAACATTCTTTCACATATTTATGAACTTTTGGACAAGTGTTCTATAATTTTCATTACTTGTAAACTCGGGACCATTATGTGATATTTTGTAAAGTAGAAAATATTATATTATTCTATACACAAACTTCGGTTGATTTGAACTGGAGTTCCAATGGAAAAGGAGGGAAAATAAAATGAGAAGCTAGTTTGGTAATGAAGCATGCTAAGATACCCTGACTAGTCAAACTAAAGTTAGAAGGAAATGTTTTATACAGAACAGTAAAAGAAAGTTGGTCTTGGTCTCCCTTTCAAGGATTACTGATTACTTGTTCCAACAAATTAATTAAACAAAATACATACTAGTAACTACATTAATTTAATGCCGTTCCATGTGTTATTTATTTGAGGCGACCTTTTGATATTAATTTGATCCTAATTAAATAGACCAAACAAAAAAAAATGTATTAGAAACAGCAATTAATATATGTTTGAATTCCATTTCCGTTTTAGATCTTAAACATAGTAATTTTTCAGAGAAGCGAATCAATTCAGTTTAGTAACAATTTAAACAAATTAAGTCGCATGGACGACTTTGGGAATCGGCATTTATATAAATATGCATTGCATACGACTATACGACCATCACATGTTTTTTTTGTTACAATTAGCATCCTACACATAATTAATTAATTTACCACCCAAAATATATCCCTAAAATATTATCAGTAAATAGTGTTCAGCTTCTCCTAGGGCGCCATCCACTCATCAACTCATGAGTCATCACAAATTAATTAACTTGATCTTCCTCCCCGTCAATGGATCAATCCAATAGGCGGCGAGGGGGCCGGGGAGCAGCTACCACCACATCTAAATATGCATTGCAAGGATATAAACGTGAGACCCATCTAAGTATTTGCAAAGATAGAACGGTGGATCCCATCTATGTATTTACAAGGATATAATGTGGACCCTACGCGAGTATTTCCAAGGATAAATCATGTGGATCCCACCTGTTTATTTCCATGGCTAGAGACCGTGGACCCCACCTAGTTTTTTACATGGGAGGAGATAGTAGGCCCCACCTGATTAATTGCATGGCCAAGAACATGGGTCCCACCTATGTATTTGCCAGGATTCTGTAGGTGCTTATTCAGTTGGATGTTGCAATGTAAATAATAGATTAGAAATTGAAAAAATAATCATCATTTTTTAATTGTACAATCCAGTACCAATAGTATACCACCTCGGTACAATGCCAATTCCCACCCACTTACACATTTGTATTTGAAATTAAATAAGCATTAGTAACAACACATTGCAATTTAAGGAGAAACCTTGTAATATGCATTAACAAACACCGTCACAAGCATGCATTGTACCAAAAACAGACCAGCATAACAACCACATTAATGTAATACACTTGTGCCTGTACCCAAAATACATGGTTAAACCATAAATAAAGATTTACAAAAGATTATACCCCCAAAGCTATGCACATGTTAGGACTTCAAAATACCATACTAATGCTAAAGGGTTAGTAGAATGCCTCGCCATTGTTCTAGGTGTCTGTCCCAAACCATTTGTTCATTGCGGCTTCACTACTTGCTACCTCCTGTCCAGTTTGTGAAAATTATGGTAAAACTCAATATCAGTATAAAAAGAGATGATTCTGAAAGAACAATAAATAAGAATGGATTTATTCTTTGATTTTGGAAACCTTAATTTTGATTGATATAAGTTCAGATACATAGTATATCTATAATCAACCTAGGTTAAATCAAGAAGCCGCATGCTCTATGTATTGTTACAACAACAACAAAATCAGATTTTAACTCGTACCCTTCTCCAAAAATGAAATTAACTTTACATAAACTAAAAACAAGGAGAGATTGTTTAAATACCTGAAATCGCTCTAACAAGTCTTGATGAGCATCGACCGAAAAAAAACAGAGAGAAAACCAAGATCTGAACTATAACTAGAGACTTGTCAAGTCTCCAAGATAGCTTTGGACATTTCAGTAGCACAAAGAACATCGCTGTCTACACATGCCATCTTTTTTTACCAGAAAATAAAAACTGAGGCAGAATAAGATCTCCCATATATCTCCTAAATCCTAATCATTCATTTAAGGATGCACTATATGTACTTTGCCTTAAATTAAAGCTCCAAATTGCTGAGGAAAACCGACATAGGACCTTTGAAATATGTACTACTATCATAATACAATAGAGACAGATGAGAACCTCTTATGTGAGGCCATCTCTTAAAGCGTAGTGTCATGCCATGATCCCAGCAAGAGAAGTGAATTCTGTTACAACCACACATGAAAGATCTGACATCTCATAAGAAGCTGACTTCTCAAGAAGCGGCATTTTGTTTTGCTCTATTTGTAGCGCTTTGGCTAAACCAGGGACTGTTTCAATACTACAAAAAAGTACATGTATATAAGCACTTGATACAAATTTTGAATTTTGTGAATTATAAGCAAAAAAAAAAGCTAGGCTGACTAATATCTACAAGCACTTGACACAAATTTTGAACTGAGCTTTAGCAAGTACACACATATATACCTGTGTTGGGTGGTGAGAATGTGATCAATTTGAAAGCTCGGTAGACACTAGAAATTAACTTCAATTATTTTACAAACCTAGAAATTTAACCACCAACTTGTGTTATGAACTGTCCAAACTAGATTTTTTTTGGTTCCTTTGACTTTTCCATTTTGGCTAAACTAGGTAAAGATTCAGTATTCAAACCGAAAAGCAATGCACCAGAAGACAATACTTAAAATAAAAAACCCCTACTGGCTAATACATAAAAATAATTTGGTACTGTACCAGTAATGCAAAGTGCAATTGCTCCTAGCAGTGTCCATCCCTTGGTCTTCTGATCAGCAAAGAAATAGAACATGTAGTGAGGCAATATAACTTGAGTCAATATTATTCAAATTATTAAGACACTTTAAGTTAAACATATCATGTTTAATATAACTTGAGTCAATATTATTCAAATTATCAAGTTATTTCCTGTTTTCTAAAAAACAGTACATGAAGAAATTGCCCATTGCCAGGGTAATTTGGTCATGGAAGCCAACTGAGACAAATTGCAATTTCAGAGAGTGAGCATGTGTAGATGACTACATACCAGCCAATAGTGACGCCTGCTCTTCGGTTAAATTTGTAGCGAAACCCCTAAAACCGCCTTGATATGTATATATATGAAATGGTTGTGCTTTCTCTAAACTGAATCATAAACAATTCTGATTTTGGCCATATTAAATATAAGTGTAAATATTGGAGAAAATATTGGAAAATGCTAGGGTCAGAGAGTAAAAATTAAATATGACAAGCATCAAGTGAACTATCATTGGATCCTACAGCTCTAGTATCCATTTTTATCAACCCGTAAGTAATCTATTTGATAAAATGCCTGAACCAAAATGGTTCAAAATTGTCATGCTTTCTTGCTATTTGATGAAATGCTTCAACCAAGTGTTTGTGTTTGAGTTTGATTAGTCTTCAATTCAAATGCTAACCAAAAAATATATAAAATTAGTAATTTCCAAATTAATTACTGCCTTATTAACTGATTTGGACAAACTCAGTTGGTCGCACTGTACTCGACTGGATGCTCGATCTAACCTTCCTCTAGATCTGAATGGTGCCAGAGAAAAGAGCGTAAGGCTGGGTTCGCAGATCAGCGGCGGAGGTGGCGGAGCAGCTAGCTCGAGTTTTAGTGGTGGAGTAGCGGCGGAGGATGACTAGAGAGTGAGCGGTGGAGGTGGTGGCTAGGGTTTAGGGTGAAAGGGCGTCGGCTCAAAGAGAGAGAGAGGGAGAAATGGGGCCGAAATGAAATATTTGGAGAGTGAATGAAAATTTTCCAAGTAGGTAAACAAGGCTGAAGAGTTCATGTGCGGCTCTTACTGAGGCTAGGGTTTACCAACTAGTCGCGCTGCTCTCTATTTGTAATAAGCACGGTTCACTTAAGCCAATAAACACCATGTAATTGGCTTACCGGGCCCTACTTACAGTATGCTCTTATTTAATTCTGACGGGCATGTTACATGTTCATTTCAAATATTTACCTGGCTATATATATTTGATGATCATCACATTACTCCTATCTACATGATGGGAGCAGCTTGGGTCCGATGGGCTCTCTCACCGTCCGATCTGCTTTAAGATTCACGCCAGAACTTTCGCATCTGTTTTAATTTACGTACGCACGTATCTTAAAGCAGATCGGACGGTGAGAGAGCCCATCGGACCCAAGCTGCTCCCCTACATGATGTATTAACCTCCAAAAGAAATATCATTCGAGTATTTTCCCATGAATGAATAATATGTATAATTTAATAGATGTGAAATGTTTGGCTAAAATAAAAACATGTTAATTAGAAAATTAGTATTTTGTAAATTTAATTAAATTGCAGACAGGTTGCATGTTAGTCTTGATATGTTTTAAAATTATTTAACAACGTGTTAATTAAAACTTATTATTTATAAGTCAAGTTTAATTTTTTTAAATAATTAAGTCATGTTTTGTGAAAAAACAAATTAGTATCAAAATTGCATTGTATAGTTGTACATGTATGTTGCATCAATGACTTATGTCAAACATGCATGACCATTGAATAAATGAAATTTAGACAATTAACGAATAGTTGCGGCTTTAAATTTATAAAAAAAAATTCAAACAAAATAAATGAAATTAACATGGTAACGAATGGAAGAACATATTTATGAATTACTAAATTATCTGTACAAAAAAAATTATATAGCATAGCATGCTTGTTGCATCAATAACTTACATCCTTCAAGCATCAACATAGAACATGAACTCTCGTAGTGTGAGTCAATGAAGATCCAGAAGTATACGTTGTTCGATGGTCGATCGGGACCGTTCAAATTGAAGAGTATCATATTCATTTCATTGTATGTAAGTTTGATTAAATTTTATATTCATTTACTTATCCATCAAGCCGACGGAATATACAAACATCGTAGAGCCACAAACACTTCACGTCGGATCAAAGCTTCGACATATCGAAACTTCAGTTTTTTTTTGTTGGTTGCGTTCAATGTTTTCTCCTGATCATTTAAAAACTAGTTTGAAATTACTTCACTGCAGATCGACCGTTGAATTCTCATTCAAAAATGAACGGTCCATAATTATTGGCTCATTTTTAAAGGGCAAATATTGATGAAATTATATGAAATTAACAATTATAAGCATTATTTGGTCATAGGGCACGTGTAAATATAGAAAATATTTTTTTAGGAATTTATTCATATTATTTGCTGTACAAAAATCACTAATTTTATCATCTGTTGATATGAGCCGTCTGATGGATGACGAAGGGTCATGATTACCAATGGATGTCTCCATTACAGAGGCTGTGGGCATGAGGTCTATTTCACTGAGGTGACATAATATTTATGTTTAGATCCGTCTTAGGTGAAATCATTTGGATTCTTTAGTAATCATGCTAATTCTGATCATACGGCCCTGATTTAAACATAAATATTATGTTACCTCAGGTGATATAAAATCATGAGCATGTGTATCCATCATAAATGCTCTCTGGCACTCGGTATCCAAAATCAAATCGGAGATGTATGATCGTGCCAGAATCCCTAAATTTTCGTTTCCCTCCATAGTTTCCCTCTCGAAATTTCACTAATATTTCCTCTCCCGCTCTCCTCAAATCATTCTGCGTTGTCCAGATGCGAAGCCAAAACCCAAAACCCAAAACAAAAAGAAAATTTCACGCGCTCCGTCTATCATTCCTAGGTTTTTCTCTCTCCAATACGCACCATCGTCCCCATTTTTTCTCTCCCCTTCTCTCTCGCCCAACAATGGTGTTCTTCAAGCAACACAACCTGCAGCAGCCGCAAAATGCGACTCAGTTCAGGTAACTGGATTTCTTCAATTTCTGTAATTTACCCTCCCAATTTCACCTCTAATTTATTAACTTTTTTTTTTTATTTTTCTTTCCCTTTTTATACGACTTTGAATGGAAGCAGAAATTTCGTGCCGATCGATGGGCAAATCTCCGGTCCAATTGCTTTCTTCAATCAAAACTTTCAAGATCAGTCACAACCTCCATGTAATTCTTCTATTTTTCTACATAATTCCTTCTATTTTAGGCTACCTATGCTAGAGTGTTACCAAAATAGAAAAATTAAAATTTGGTTTTAAATTGGAATTATTCTTCTGCTTTCTCGGGTTCTAGGAAGGCACTTAAACTTGTACCATTCAATTGGAATGAAGTTTTGGTACCGCTATTTGAAATTCAATGGGAAGGCAACTATTTTGCCTGAACAACCCTGAATTAAACTCAGTAATGGACAACCCTGAATTATACAATAAAGGGCTTTAGTATTTTTTTCAAGCCTTCATTTTAAGTTTTAACAGTTCAGCATCCTTTTAAATAGCATCAGTTGGATGCATGCCAAATGCTGTTTATTTTTTCAATTTGCAAAACATCTAAATTGGAGCAGATCAGTCTAGTGAGTTCCAGGTTTATACGCATCGAATTCCATAGGTTTATTTTTGGGTTGAATTGTTACAGAAACTTGAGCCATTAATTGCTTAATCTGTTTTTGACAGTTATTAACTTAGTTATATTTTTAAATGTTTCAAAGGTATAGATAATTTCTGAAAAATGTTGTTAAATTGGAAAGGAAAAGACTTATTGGTTAATGTAAAGAGCAGTTTGAAACGTTATAAAATAAACAGTTTGAATGTGTGATTGACAGAGCGAGAGGATGAGGCAATTGATCCTGGAGAAAGTGCAGGCAAAGCAGTTCCAGGCACTTACAGCAGTAGAGGACAAGATCCTGCGAAAAATGCGGGAGAAAGAAGCAGAGGTTGAAGCGATCAACAAGAAGAATGTGGATCTTGAGGACCAGATCAAGCAGCTAGCCATGGATGTTGCCGCTTGGCAGCAGCGTGCCAAGTACAACGAGAGCATGGTTACTGCTCTCAAGTACAACCTTGACCAGGTATTGATATCCAACAGTAAATAAAAATTAATATCCAACATTAAATAAAAAAAATAGAAATGTCTATGATTAAATATACTGTTATATATTGACATTTTGTCAAATGCACCTTGTGTAGTTGCCATTCTCTGAGAGGTGGAAGCTAATTGAAGAAGAAATTATGAGACCTCGCAATCACGAAAGGAAGAGAGTGAGACTCTTAGCGGTTTCAAACTATTGCTAGAATAAAAATAAAAAGTGAAGGAAAATTTGCGCCAATAAACAGTGAAGGAAAATAAAAATAAAAAGCATTTTTATTTCATTGGTTTCCATTCAAATTTGCACCAGCAACTTTGCTGTTCAGGATTTGCAGACATACCAGACTTTGAGAGTTTAATTTGGGCAATTGGCTATATTATTTTTTGAGTTCTTTATATGTAAATGTAGCCTAACATATGAATTACATGCTCAGGAAGTTTCAGGTCAATTTGGGACTCTGAACTATATCAAATCAGTGTTTTGGTAAGGGGATAGCTGCTGAATTTTAATTGAGTTGCAGTTTTGGGTGTTTGAGAGCTAGATTTCAAAATTAAATTCCCGGAGATTGGCTAAACAGATTTTTTTGTTCTTTTTATGAAAATGTAGGTCTAAGATCAGTCTATAATCTAGGAAAATCTTAGGTCTGTTGAAGGTCCATGTCTTGTACTGGTATGGGGTTCGGAGTAGGGGCAATCCTGTCCAGTGTGCATTTAAAATGCTGATTTTCACAGATTTAAAGGCCAACTTAGAAAATACCTAACAAATAGTATAAATATCCTATGAATGCAAAGTTTGGGTCTATTTTGTGTGTTTTGAGTTCTCTATTTGACTGTTCAAATATATTTTTAATTTGGGTTTCAGGTTAGATTTTGCTGTCAGATTTGTCATGAGGTGTTGTTTAGGACTTTTCTGATGTTCATATGGTACCAGCCACACACCCATTCGGTTTTAATGCATTCGCCATGTAAATATGAGAGTCATTTGTCTTATTTGTTCAAATGTTCTTCATCAACCATTAAATAATAACTACATTTAAAGTTGAAGATTGTTACCTTCAACTGTGATCTCTGAGGATTGTTTCGGATAAGAAAAAGGGTCATGGGCATGGTTGTCGGGTTTTAACAAAACAATATAAAAGGGTCAACAAAATAATATAAAAAGGATAGTCGACCATTAATTCAAAATTATTGTTATATTCAACATTGAAAGGGAAAGAAAAATATGAAATGCATATCTCTGACCATTAATTCAAAAGTATTACCATGGGTAGCTCATGCAACTACTAATTTTCAACAATCCAGATTATTACTATAGGCATGTGGGTCGAGTTTTAACATAGACCTCGGCATAAAATATTATAAAAAGGGTCAACAAAAACATTTGCATGCGTAGCTCATGCTAATAGTCGATTTGAACTCTCCAGACTATTTCCATGGGTGTGTGGTCGGGTTTTAACATGGACCTCTGGCATAAAATAATATAAACTGGGTCAAAAAAAACAATTGCATGTGCGGTCCATGCTAATAGTCGATCTGAACTCTCTAGACTATTTCCATGGGCATGGAGGCCGAGTTTTAGCATGGACCTCTGGCATAAAATAATATAAAAAAGAATCCACAAAACAATTGCATGCGACAGCCCATGATACTAATATGTCTGACAACTTTATACCTATTTACATGGGCATAGTATCAACTATTTCCATGTACCTTTAATAAAATATAATACCTGAGTGGTTTGTTAGAGACGGGCTCACCCAAAATTTTTTCCATGGGCATATGGGAGACAGTTCCATGCGTAAGCAGCAAGTAGTTACATGGGTTACATGTTCCATGAGCACCCCCATGAAAAAGGTTTACAGAATCAGAAATGTCAATTCTTTTCCATGGGTCTTTAACACCCATGGAAAAAAACAATGCTACCCATGGTACAAACAAAGTTCTGGTTGTGTTTGTAGATAATATTTTGTTTTCAAAGATCCGGGAAGCTACCATGTTTAGGCATTTTGGAAGCTACCATGGTTCAAATTATTTAGTGTGTGCACCATTTTCTTAGACTCCCACTCCACTTCCCACATTTTATTAGTCACAAGCTTGAAAGCTGGCACTTTTTTGTTTTTGTTTTGCATTTGAAATTTGATACTTAATGGAGTAAGTGTTGGATGTTAAATAATTTGTTGATTTTTGTATTTAAAATGAAGAAAATTTTCGGTTTGAATTATTTTAGAACATGTAGAACATTTACATATTTTATATAAAATTAAACAATTTGTGTAATATCACAAACTTATATATACAATTCGTATTTATTTATGTAAGTATTAAATATATGTGCATATGTATTGAGTTTGATATTCAAAATTTAATGTCGCTTATTTGATTCAACCAAACAAATTGAAATTTATTTTGGCTATTTTGGTCTAGTTGTTATTCAGTTGATAAGTTTAATTCATGTTGGTTTAGTTATATATTAAAAACATAATAAAATTTTGATTTGACAATTTTAATTCAGTTTTAACCGAACTGACAAGATGAAAACCCCTAACCAAGAGGGCAAGAGGATAAGCAAAAAAAAAAAAAAGTTCCCAACTGACCCGGCCGCCTCCCACCCCCTCTCCTTCGTTTACCACCCATTATGTCCCTTCCCCTCCTTCTAGGACTCACTTTCAACACAACGATACCCTCCCCTCTCTATCTTCTCTACTTTCTCGAGCGGAGAGGAGAATGAGAGATAGGAGAGGGAGCCCAGAGCAATGTATCGTCAGAGCTTAGAGCATAGTGTATCTACTCCATCTTGATTGGAGAGCGGCGATAAGCAGATCCGGTCGTCGGAGAGCGACTAATCGGACAAAAACGGATCTGGCCGTTGAGAGAAATGGAGAATGAGGTAATACGAGGATTATGAGTGTAAATAAGTATGATTAGATTATTAGAGTTGTTTAAATTAATTTATGAGGATAAAGGAGTTTGATCTATGAAGGAGGGTCATTTAACTCGTAGTAAATACGTTTTATATTAATTTTATATCAATGAAGTCGTTAGTAGGCATTTAAAATCACTAACTTTAAAGAAAAAATCCCTAACCGAATTTGGGTACCAAGAAGTTTGTGGCTCGGTAATGCATAGATTTTTCCATCTCAATGAAAACACAAGCAAACGAGAACAATGTCAGTTCCACACTCTAAGGAAGTTCAGAATTTTTTATTTTAGAAATTATATAAAATAACATGAGCAAAGCTAGGGTGTGTTGTGCTCATCAAGAATTTAGTGAGCACAACTCTAAAATTTATGGGATTAACTTCAAATGAGACGAATCCAAACCGTTGAAACCGATGTACTTCTACAACAAAAAATTTGAATTTTTCAATATCATTTAGTACAAAGTCAAGTGGTAAAAAATTGAAGAAAATTGAATGTACGTACTAAAATAATTTGTAAAACTTCATTTCTTTTGCATGTAGAAAGTCATATTTTTTACCGCTTAACTTTATACTAAATAAATTTTAAAATTTTAAAAATTTTGCATGTACACACATCACTTGTAAAGTAGACCGGTTTCAACAGTTTGAATTGGTCTCGTTTGAGTTTGGTGGGCACAACACTCTCTAACTTTGTGCTTAAATAACATAGTACGCACCACATGAATTCTTTTTATATTTTCATCTCATAGAAAGAATTGTTTTTTTTTTTTGTTTTTTTAGCAAACAAAATTCAGTTTCTTGAGGTATAATTTTATTTTTTAGTTTTGCAGTGCTAAATCAATGCATTGCTGATGGGAACACGTACCCCACATCATTGCTTTTGAGAAAACATTAGGATCAGTTAATTTTTTTTGAGAAAACATCAGTAATTTGTTTGCAAAATACCTGCTAGAATCACCCAATGTACAGAGCATCGACCCCACATCATTGCTTTGCTATAATACGACGCGCTACTTCTGTGAATTATTTTATCCATAGAAATTAATATAATAAAATATACATAAATAAAAAAAGTGTTTGATTTGTACCATTTTTTGAAAGATCGGAATCAACAGTCTCAATCCAAAATTTTAATATATTTTTTCTATAAGGAAGGCTCAAATCACTACAGCAAAACCGAGCTTCAGCGACCGGTATCAGCGACTGGTGTTGACTCCGGTCGCTGATTCTCAATTTCTCTCCAAAAATAAAGATTTCCACTCAAATTCCGGCGACCAACTGTATCAGCGACCGGTATCAGCGACCGGCGACAACACCGGTCGCTGAAAGTTTTTTTTTTTTTTTTTTTTTTTTTTTATCGCTGAAAAAAACGCGGCTGCTGAAAAATAAAACGCGCGCCACTCCTTCCCCAAAATCAAACCCTTTCCGCCCGACCCCCCTGCGCCGCCCGAAGCCCCTCCGCCCGACCCCCCGCTGGAACCCGACCCCGATCACTGACCCCGACCCCGATCAGCGACCCCGACCCCGACACTGTGACCCCGCCGCTGGACCTTGCTGGCCTCTCTCAGACCTTGCTGACCCTGCCGCTGGCCGAGTATATCTAAATCTTGAATCAAACTCTAGTTAGTAGTTATCATGAATTGAAGGATAGATTTCATAAAAAAAAAAGTTGGTTGGATAAAGCGGGCAGATCCAAACTTTGGGATAAAGGTGGCGGCGATCGGTGTGGCTTGATCAATCCTTTGTTCATTATCCATACTGTTTTATTTTCTCAGTTTAACCCCTGGTCAAATAATAAATGGTACTTGTAATTTTTAGGGGAGGAGGCAAAAGAAGGGTAGAAACCAGAGAGTCAAGCCAGAAGAAATGAAAGAGGAAGTGGAGAATACAACGGAAGAAGAGAAGCCTCCTCGTACCACTCATAAGTTGCTTCAGGTTATTTACCAGTCATTTCTTGTTTTCTCGATTAAATTAGTACCTGAAAAATTTTAGTACCAGAATCGTTGTACCAGTTAATATATGCTATTGCAGGACGTCGTACCATTCTTGTATGCATTGCCGACTTTAGTATTTTGTTGTCGTCACTTAACCAGAACTCTTTGGTTCCACAACTATATATTTTACAACTAAGTATTTGTGAAGTTATCCAATTAGACCTCAACAAATGTAATTTGAACTTTCATAACTAGTTTGTGTATATGCATTGTGCAATCATATCTTAATTAACTGATTAAGATCCACCAATATACTGTCAATTTATAAGTAGGCAATATGTAAGCCAAGCATTATACCAGTAAGGACCAATAAGGATTGATCAAACCAGAAATTTAACTGAGATGGTAACAAATTCAATTATTTACTCGGTATTCATAGCTCAAGCTTTGATTAATTTTTCTTACCACAGAGCTTAGATTTTGATCTTATAGTTTATGCTCCATATCGATCAATCAAGGGCTTTGTTCAGGACTTGGAAGTGAGCCCTCTTTCTTTCTCTTTTCATTATCCCATTTCTTGTGTAAATTGTGCTGTCTTTGTTTTGAATTCTTTTTAATTTTGTAGAAATCTGGTGAAATAAGAAATGGTGAACTAGAGCACTTGCAAGTACTTCTCTCCTTCCTTTTATATGAAATTGTTTTTCTTGTCTGAAAGTACATAATGTAAATGCATATGTACCAAGTGTGTATTTCTTGAAGGGCGAAGAATTTACATATTACAACTTTATTATATGTTAGAACTGAAATTGAGCTTATTAATTAATTTATATATTGATTTATGTTATATTTATGTGTTATTAATACGATCGAATTTGTGCTATATGTATTTCCTAATTGCCTTAATTAAGTTCCTGAATTCCATATAGAGATGTTTGATATGTGAGAATTTAAATACTTAAAATGTGTTTTATGGTGTTTGATATAATAGAAACCAAATAGTGGATGTTGTAGATAATGGTTAAGTTTAGAATGTGGATGTTGTTCATAATTTAGAATTTTGATCGCTCTTGATTTATTAAAATAAGTCTTAATACGAATCAAAACAAATATTTATATTTCTTAGATTAATCATAAAATAAATGGTGCAAATTTAAATAATAAAAAAATGTCAAAAACCTGATAGAAGACTTTCAGCGACCGGTCTTAAGTATCAGCGACCGTTATATTTGGTTGCAGATACATTTTTCTTGACGTCAGAAAAAAAAACAACAGCGACCAAAAAAAGTGGTCGCAAAAACGGTATCAGCGACCGGTGACGTCATCAGAAGAGTATCAGCGACAATGCTTACAGCGACCGGGATATCAGCGAGCAAATTTGACTTTCTGCGACCGGAATGGGTATCAGAGACCGGCGACAATATTATCAGCGACCGGAAATCCGGTCGCTGATGGTACGTTTTGCTGTAGTGAATGCCCCATTGTTTCATGCTCCAATCGTATCTCAAAATCTTTATCTTCAATTCAAAGTTTAAACAAACGATTCGAACTGCTCAACATGACATCCATGGTAAAATATGATTGGAGACCAAATTTTATATTTTTTTGAAACTTTTTACTATTTTTTAAGATAGTACAAAATCATTGTTTTAGACGGTTCTCATAATAAAACGGCCAGTGTTGATTCTCCGACGATTGTTTTCATCTGAATCGTCAGTGTTGAAGTTCTTCTTATCTATGATTTTTCCACGCAGTTTGTACACTAACTGTTACATATTAAAATTGTCGGTGTTTGAGGATTAGTGTAGAGGTTTTTTGTACTAGTGTCGCTTTCTGTGCAGAAGCATGTACTCCTCCTTTTTCTGCTAAAATTATATTTTTCTACCCTTTTTTATTATCTTTAATTCATCAAGAAAAAGTGCACTACTTATATTGTAGTATTAAACAGCTAGCAAATAAAATATGTTTTCAATGATTCATTTTTTTTAACATGTTCTACTATTAGTTGGAGATTTTTTTTCTATTTTCTTTACTCTGCAAGCATCTAGCATAAAAATATCCTGATATCCACGTTTGCATAAAACTAGCAGTGCCTGGAGTGAGAAAAGTGGCACCTCAAACGGCACAACACGAGAGTTGGTTACTAGCCATGACTCACATATCGCGTGCTGTAATCAAATCTCGGCAAAAATGACATAGCACAGCAGCACAACACGGCACGTCACGAAACACAGTATGGGAACCAACATGGAACAGAATGAAGACACGCACAATACATTTTTTTTCTAACATTAGTTCAGTACAAAATTATTATTTTTTTTAGCATCATTTATTTTTTCAAACATTAGTCCAATATTTTAAAATTTCTAAGAATTGTTCCACATTTTTGAAAACTTTTATAATTTGTTTTCAATAAACAAATTTAATTACGAAAAAAATAGTTACATATGATCATACACAAGGAACGTAACCGGTCATAGTAAGTTTCGTCATGATATGTTTAGTACTTTGGTTACGTCACGACTTGGTCGTGACGTGATCAAATTTAACTGTTATAACCCAAATATTATCTACTAATTGAAAAAGAAATGTTAGAACAATTTCGGAAAAATCATTAGTGATTATGCAAAAATTAATGCTTTATTAAAGCTTTTTATAACAAATCAAATACATATTAGTGATTTTCATTTAATTCTGCATCCATTTAAATTTTAAAATCATTCAATTATTAAAAGTGCCGGTAAGGAGTGCTAGCTAGATCAAAAGCGATTCAGTGTACCATTTAAAGTTAATGTACTAAAATGAACTTTATAAGTAATGTTATACTAGAGGTGTCCGTGATGCCATCATCTCTTAATTTTCATCTGGAGCCTAATGCAGCGGCATGACTTAGTTACCGGTCGTATGTTTATCTTCTTGGGTGGGAGGGTGATTGAGAGAGAATGACATGAGTGTTATATATGTTGTCGTGCAGAGGGAGGCATGATCAGTGGAGAGAATCCTGGAGGCCTGATTCTATAAGTTTCAGTAAACATCTGATAGGGCCATGTTCCACAGGTTCTCTTATTTGTTTTAAACTGGGTCATGAAAGACCGAGATTCGGACCTCTCTAAGAGGCCAGCCCGAAGTCATATGCAAAGCCCAAAGTTTCACTAAGCCGGGCCCAATAAAACGGCCTCAAATGATATAGCCCGAAAATGGACTCATGCCAACCGACATACGGGATAGTCACAGAAACGGCTAGCTTAATGCCCACGTTCCAGTAACGGCTGGCATAACTGCCCACGTTCTCTATAAACGCCCGAGTTGGCAGTTATGGCTGGACTATATAAGACAGAGATTTCCATTAGATGGGGGACGCAATTTTTAACTAAGAGAGATCACACAGGTTAGAGTCCGAATCTCCACAATTCTCCCAGAGTTTCTAACTCAATCCACACTTCGGCCTGCCTTCCCTTGGCAGGACGTATCCAGCCCAGTCCAACTCTCCATACAGCCTCATCTCCCGAGATAGGGCGTATCAACATCAGTCGAGTGATGTTAGGTATGTCCTCCAGCTGGTTACCAGCCAAACAAAAAAGAATGTTGATGTAGTAGTCTATTAGTACCGCGTTAAAGCACGATAACAATAAAACATTATGCTATTATACCCCTCACGGCCTTTTTTTTTGTTTTTTAAGGACAGTGGTTGTCGTCATGTATTGAAGATTAGATGATTAAACTATGTAGCATTTGTTAGAAGATTAGAGCAATTTTTCCTGTCATACCTCAATTTTCCACCTGTGGGGCCCGCCACTCAAATAAACTTTTTCACGAAATTCAGGTCCTACTTCTGTTCCTATCATCCGATATAGCTAAATTAGTTGTCAAATTTCCACACAAATTCCAATCAAATTTAGGTAGGCCATGGAAAAAAAATTTAATTTCTTCTATCTATTATTCCAACCAAAATTAAACTATGTAGATGACACTTTAATTGTTGTTTTAAGCTGCTGATTCTAACTATGAATATGGCTCTAAAATGGTTTTAGCTGGTTTTTAACAAATATCAAGCTTGATTTTTTTTTTTTTAATGTGTGAAATGCTAGGTCTGAAGATAATATGGAAACTAATTATTATGTATTACAAGAATCTGTTACTATCCGCAAAGGTAAAACGTGACTATTATCGAGGGTAAGTAGACAGAAATATCTATTACCGACGAAAATATCCGCGACAATACAACAATACAAAGCACTTTTATCCTCATGGATAGTGACATATTCTTATACTATATACTTTATACAACCATTCTAGGCCGTCACCTGGTAAATGAATTCATATCCTGTGAAGTTTTAGGAAAATTGAGTTCAGATCTAAACTGTCAGATATGTTTTTGGCACGAACTTTAAAGGGAACTCGTGCATTCCACCTCGAGCCAGATTTGCCCGAATTCTGAGGATCAAAATTGAAAAACTAATAACACACTGTTACACGATCGTGTCCGCAAGCGCCATGTATGAATAGGAGAATACATTGACATTGTACACGGTTACTGAACTGTGTCTATATAGCACTTACATACACGATTAATAGAAGTGAAGTATGTCAAGTCTTAAAAAAAGATGCTGAAAATGGTGGTTTCTACATGGACAAAATAACCGTGTACAATAACAAGGATTATATACACAGTTTCTACAAGTCATCCGCGTATGATTTTGGACACTGTACATGATTTGTTATTTAGAACCGTAATTAATTTCATTTTTTTATTAGATTAATAATTGGCCAGCATCCATATTTGCTAGCCATTAAATATACAATAATCAATCATACATTAATTCAATAAATAATCAACATTCACAACATACATAAAAAATAAGTAATTATACATTACAAATCAACATCTACAAAGTCACATCCACTACTTTAAATGAAACAACAACATAACAATTAATAAACAAATCACAAGCATCAACACACAAAGTACAATTAATACTACTAATTGTTGCTTTAGGATCGAAGTGAGTTATGCTTCAATTTTATATCTTGCAACTTGTTTGTGATGTTGTGTCTGAGAATTCACACTTGCGTTATTGAAATTGGTGGTGTTATCGCACCAGTGCATCGATTGATTACAATCTGAACATTTATAAAATGCTTTCTCCGGGGATTCTGAACATAATTTTGGTCCCCGGATTCTGAACATTTTTTTTATAACATTAGTTTAATAAAAAAAAAATTTAGCACCAATTTTTTTCAAACATTTGTCCTTTATTTTAAAATTTCTAAGAATCGTTCCACATTTTTTGAATTTTTTTCTGAATTATTTTCACTAAACAAACTTAAATTATGAAAAAACTAGTTAAATATGATCAAACACGAGGAATGTAACCGGTCATGGTACGTTTGGTTAGGATATGTTTGGAACGACTTGGTCATGGCGTGACCAAATTTAACTGTTATAACCCAAATATTATGTAATAATTCAAAAAATAATTGTTAGAACAATTTCGGAAAAATGATTAGTGATTATGCAGACAAATTCTTTATTAATTTTTTTTACAACAAATTAAAAACATATTAGTCATTTTCATTTAATTATGGACCCATTTGAAATCATTCAATTATTAAACTGCAAGGAGTGTGAATAGTGATGCAAGCTTTTTTTTAAGGTCAGTGGCTTTAAATTTCTGCTAATAATTTTATTGATAAAAAACGTATTTATAATGGATCAAATGACCGTAATTTCTAAATCTATTCTTTTATTCTCACAAAATACACTAAACTACTCTAATATTCTAATTCTCTCTTAATCACCCTAAATACCTTAATCCTCATCTTGCTCCACGACCGGATCCGCTTCTTCCACCACCACTGCGTTTGACGACAATCGGATCTACTCGCCGTCGTGTTCCAATCGAG
Organism: Carex parvula; assembly: GCA_025461045.1. Classification (NCBI taxonomy): domain Eukaryota; kingdom Viridiplantae; phylum Streptophyta; class Magnoliopsida; order Poales; family Cyperaceae; genus Carex; species Carex parvula. The sequence continues at coordinate 506,517 of JAJGRW010000396.1, read as the reverse complement.
ATGTTGATCACCATAATACTTTAATCACCATCTCGCTCCACGACAGGATCCGCTTCTTCGACCGCGCAGTGCTACGACGATGACCGGATCTACCCACCGTCACGCTCTAACCGAGATGGCTAAGTTCTGATCAATGGCACTGCACTCTCGACTCCGCTTGGCTCCGGGTCATCCTCTCTCTCATTCTCCTCTCCGTTCGAGAAGATAGAACCGAGAGAGAGGAAGGCTGTTATGTCGGGAATGAGGACTACAAGGAGTGAAAATGGAGTTGGGTGGAGGGAGAGGGGAGGATGCAAAGTTATCTTATCGCTCCTAAGGTTAGAGAGATTTCCATGTAGACGCATGGCTTACTTGCTTATTAAGAAGAAAAAGTGGGGCAGTTATTGAAGATGGTTATTGCCTACGAAGTATATTAAAATTGCTTTGGTTAAATATAATTAGTTTCTTATTATTATGCTTTATCTTCATTAATTTAGATTTCAGATTAAGTTGTGAATATGTCTTCCCCTTCCAGATCAAAAGCGATTCAGTGTACCATTTAAACTCAAAATGCAGTAAAATGGAACTTATAAGTAAGGTTCGTGCATCATTGCTTTTCATATGGAGCCTAATGCCATCATCTCTTTTCATATGGTATGTTTATCTTCTTGGGTGGGAGTTTGACTGCTTGACCAGAGGTTCGTGCAGAGGGAGGCATGATCAGTCGAGAGAATCCTGGAGGCCTGATTCTATTAGTTTCAGTAAATCCTGGAGTGATGTTAGGGATGTCGCCAGGCCAGCTGGTTACCAGCCAAACAAAAAAGAATGTTGATGTAGTAGTCTATTAGTACCGTGTTAAAGCACGATAACAATAAAATATTATGCTATTATACCCCTTCCGGCCTTTTTTTTTTTTGTTTTTTAGGTCACTTATTAATAATCTATTCACATTTGACACCTACCGGCCTTTTAATTTAAGAGGTAATTACCAAAAGTTGGAGACTTGATGATTAAACAATGTAGCATTTGCTAGTAAATTAGAGCAATTTTTCCTGTCATACCTCAGTTTTCCACATGTGGGGCCCGCCACTCAAATAACTTTCCCCGAAATTCAGATCCTTACTTCCGTTCCTATCATTCAATCAAACTTAGAAGGGCTTAGGAAAAATTTAATTTCTTGTATCTATTATTCCAATCAATTTTAAACTATGCAGATGATACTTTAATAAGTTGTTGTTTCAGCTGCTTTATAACCATGAATATGGCTAGATAATGGGCTTTAGATGGTTTCATACAAATATCAAGCTTGAATTTTTTTTAAGTGTGAAATGCTAGGTCAGAAATTAAATAATATGGAAATTCATTATTACATACTATTACAAGAATCTGTCACTATCCGTTAGGGTAAAAATTTGTCACTATCCGCAACGATACCAACAATACAGAGGACTTTTATCCTCGTGGATAGTGGCAGATTCTTGTAGTATATGCTTTCAACCATTCTAGGCTGTCAATTAGGAAAATGAATTCAGATCTTCCGAGGTTCTAGAAAATTTGAGTTTAGATCTGAATTGCCAGCTATGTTTTTGTCACGAATTTTAAAGGGAGCTCGTGCATTCCACCTGGAGCTAGATTGGCCCAAATTCCAATCAGACGGTGCAGATCTAAATTCAAATAATCTATTATCTCAGTGGATGTGGATTCGCCGGTAAATATCCAATAAAGTATATAGGGTCCATTTACATTGGAAAAAATCATACAAAAAGTGAAAAATAGATTAAAGGAATGGAAATGCATGAATTTCTTCTTTGAAGAGATGATCATTATGATGAATGGTGTTCTCAGTTCTATACATATGTACATGTTAGTAGACATCTGCTAACGGGTACCTCAGGCAGGGCAGACCCGTACCCGTCCCGGGCAGCGGGCAGGACGGGTACGGGTACAACGGGTAGGCGGGTACAACGGGCACGGGTAGGCGGTAATTTTTTTGAAAAACTCCGCCCTGCCCGTCTCAAACCCGTGCCCGTTGCGGGTAGACGGGTACAACGGGCAAGGGTACAGCGGGCACGGGCAGGACGGGCACGGCTACCAATAATACTGCTCCCTGCGTTAGACCGAATCTCAAAGCCGTGAGAGTTAATCCCAAACCGTAAAGTGAAGGGAATCTTTTACAGTAATGGAGATTGGAGAGGATGAGACTTGAGAGGATCCTTGTTGCATTGTAAAGTGAAGGGAATCTTTTGTAATTAATATCAACGTACATTAATGCAGAGGAGTAGACTAGTAGAGGACCAGAGGTAGCTGCCGTATGGCCAGTGGGGGCCTGGTAGAGGCGCGGATCCATATATCGACGGTACCGTAAAAGATTCCCTTTACAATTAGCTATTTACGGTTGAGATTAACTCTCAGCCGGTTTGGGATTCAGGCTGACTGAGGGGGCAGTATTATTGGGCTTTGCGATTCGTGCCAAGTTAAAAAGAACGGTCCAGATTAAGTAATTGTAAAAGCTGTACAACTTGCGCAATATTCACAATTTCAATTTACAGCGCAAGTTAACAGAGCAGGTTTAGCTTCATGCAGCGCAATATTCACATGAAAAGCTGTACTCAGTGCGCTGCCTGTAGCTAAAACTGCTCTGTTAATATACTGCGAGTGGGGGGAAAATTTTTTGAATTAAAGCTGACACGGGTTACCGGGTGCGGGTACACCCGTGGCAGGTGCGGGCAGACGGGCAGCGGGCACGGGTCTACCGGGTACGGGTACAGCCGGGTTTGGCACCAAAACAGGCCACCCTGCCCATTTCAAGCCCGTACCCGTGTACCCGTTTACCCGGGTATACCCGGGCACGGGTACGGGTACCCCGGGCACCGGGCACGGGCGGACCGGGTTCGGGTTACCCGTTAAGGGCACTGTCAAATGTCTACATGTTAGCAACGTACAAGCCTCCTAAATATGTGATTAAAGAGATAGACAAAATTAGATGATATTTTTTTTGAAGGGTGTTCCTTGGTAATCAATGAACAGGTGGCATTATGTACCACCCGTTTTTTACAAAATAAAATAATATATAATTTGAATTTTGCAGTGCAATAATTTCTGTGTAATATTTCTCTGAATTGAGTTTGCTCATTTGATCTCTTTCCACTTGAAACCAATTAAAAGAAGAAACAAGCAAACAAACAAAAACAAAGAGAACGAATGCTATTGCTAACCCGTGTTAAATCAATGATTGATAAAAAGAACCCGCTATTTAATTAACAATCTCCAGTCAAATTGCTAATTAAATCTTTCAACTTGGGCAGAGACGGTTGGTTGTCCGGTACCGACTTTTCATAATAAGTATGGTTATAATAACAACGATCATGATATTGCATAATTAGTCATTCCATGATTCAAGCTACCAACAAATTCAAATGATGGTGACATGTGTATATTAATTCCCTGAATGAATACTGTTTATTTCTGATGAGGGCACCCTCTAGCTCATGTAAAACAAGGCGACAGCATGTCAATTAATGGATTTGCTCAAGTCTTGTTTCCAGATTTAATTTGAGAATGACATAATAAAAAATATAATGGCAATTTCCTGCGGTAATTCATACATGAACAACAGTAGATATGGATCATCATGGAAATGTATATACTCAGAATATATATAGAAATATTTGTGTCTATTTAACAGGACAATGACTAGCACTAGCAACATATTTGTATCACGATAAATAGGATCATCGAAGATTGCCATTAATTAGAGATATCCTCTTAGAACACTTGATAACCCAAGAAATTAATGAAAGGTTTACACCTCTTACTTTTCATATGCTTATTCTCCTTTCATCTTCCATCAAACAGCTTCGCCACAAATGAAACTGACATGTTTGCACTTCTCATAATATGTTACGCTAAATAAGTGCTTGTAAATTAGTGTGACTAATGACCTATCACAGTTGATGGAGGAGTAATTAATTAAAAGGTCCTCAAGTGAGATAATTAATGAACCCCATGATGTATCACCCATATCTCTTCCTGGATGATGATTCATTCGTATCTAAAGCATGTAGTACTTATTTTAATTTTCTAGTCATTCGAAGAAAATTATTTGAATTTCAGTTAATTTTTCAATTGACAATTATAAAAGAAATTTTACTTAAGATATCGCTAGCTAATTCGTATATGTATGCATGGTTCACGTTTTTTCTTTATAAAATTTGAATTTATACATAGTTAATTTACAGGGTTCGTTCTTAACAAACGTAAATTATACACTAATTTATACATGATTTGAACTTTATTCACGCTATAAATCAGTGTAAATTAATCATATTTTAGTTAGCACGAATGAAGTAAAAAACTATGTATCAATTACTGTTTACAAATGATGTATAACTTATGTTGTTGTTTGAAAAATAAAAATAATTAAATACTTTATTAAATGTTGCTTAACCATTTTTTAATTAAGACAAATTAAAGGTTTTGTAACGTCTTCCAAATTTTCATTTAATTGTGACGACAATGGTGTAACATTATTTGAAGTATCAATATATTTTTCTTTTTAATATTTATAAAAAAAATAAGTTTGTATAATTAAGGTCACCCTTAAATTTATAGTATATAGTATATGGTTCACATTAATTAATGAAGTATATATAATTTGCGCTTCAATTAAAAAGTACAAAATATATAACATTTTGGATTTCTTTTTATTTATTTTCTCATTTCAGGTGACTTGGTAAAGGGCCTTTTTTTCCTTCCGAGAAAGGATAATGGGAGCTTTAGAAGTCATGGCAAATTTTGAAAAAGCAAATCCACTACTCACGCGTGATAATGTGCAATTTGCTGGTCAAAAGTGACCCAATTTGTACTAAATATGCACCCAAAAATATTATGCACACCCAAAAGCTTTCTTTTATGTATATCAAAAATAAAAAATACTTAGAAACAAAAATCTCAGACCGGAAAACAAAGTAAAGAAAAAATTGAAACTTTAAAAAAATGTAACTTGCATTTATTACCTGCTTTTTGCACATTTTTAATTCGGATACAAATCTGTTAAGCCAAAAGACATCATCCGATTAGGTCGAAAGATACTAATTAAGTCATGATTATTTAAGCCTAATTCGGTTACACCATTTTATTTCGGCCAGTCCAATCAATTACGATTATGCCAAATTTTGGTATTTCCGTTAGACAGTATACTGGCCAAATTTTGATAAATTTTAATTCGGATAATATTAAATCATTATGAAGGCTTCAGATTAAGATATATTTTGGAAGCGAGTGAATGATATAAAACAATTAATCACGGAGGAAAATAAGCATGGTTTATAAGTAGTTATACATCATTCGAAAATAGCCGTTCAGTAGGAAATGAAGCGGAGGAAAATAAGCATGATATGGGATCAACAGCCGATGATTCCCATTCCTTGGGTCCTCGTTCAGTAGGAAATGAAGCGGAGGAGCTAAACAATGATGTCAATTATCTCGTACACATTAGATATAATGTCGACATGCAAGCCAGAGAATTAACAAATTTTGGATTGGAACTTATGTTAAAAGGAAGGTTAGATTTATATTTGGATGATATTTTACAAATGCAATGTATAATTGATCTGTCTTCGAACAGACTAGTAGGCAACATTCCCAAAGATATCAGTCGAATGAATTGGTTGATAACACTGAACTTGTCAAACAACCATTTAAGCGGTGCAATATCAAAATTCCATATCCAATTTGCACCAATTAGAAAATTTGGACCTCTCTCACAACTCTTTGACGGGAGAAATACTGAGAGAGCTGATTGAACTAACCTTCCTGACATCTTTCTCTGTGGCATATAACGACTTATCCGGTCCTACATTAGGTGTAGAAGCACAGTTTATTTCATTTAATAAGAGCAACTATGAAGGTAACCCAAATCTCTGTGGGCCTCCCCTGTCAAAAAGCTGTGGCCTTCTCTCAGCACAACACAGACTTCCCCAAATGAAATGAGTGACAATCAAAGGTATGCCGGCACCGAGTTTCTCATATTGTTCAGTTCTTTCTCTCTTTTCTTTGTGGTCAGTTTTTGGTGCTTCATGGTTGGTCTTTATTTCAAGACAAAGTGGCGTTATGCTTTGTTTACTTTGGTGGACCAGTATGGTGATATGATATATGTGAAGATCGTCCTTTCTACTAGAAAGATTAGAGCTGCTCTTAATCAAAGGGGCAGTTGAATGACAATTTGTTTTAGTTTTAATTTGAATTGATATGTTTTTTATATGTTTCATGAATAAGTAGCTAATATTTATGTATGATAAATATTTATGAACTTTTGGCTTGAAAAAATATGCAAGAGAATGGGCCTAACACAATCGATCTCGGTTGAAAAATAATCCTAACACTAAGACCCAAACTAAAAAACGGAGGATGAGCCTAGTTTGAACTGGAGTTTCAATGGACAGTCCATATAAGGCCCAAAATTGAAAAGGGCGAAAACAAAATGAGAAACTAGCTAGTTTGGTAATGAAGCATGCTACCATACTTGAAAGATACCTTGACTAGTCAAACTAAAGTTGGAAGGAAATCGGTTATACAAAACAATAAAAGAAAGTTGGTCTAGGTTTTCCTTTCAAGGATTATTAATTACTTGTTCCAAGAAATTAAACAAAATAGATACTACATTTAATAATGCCTTTCCATAAGTTGTTTAATTTGAGGTGACCTGTACTGGTTGTGATTAATGAGACGAAACAGCAATTAATATATGTTTGAATTCCATTCCCATTTTAGATATTAAACATAGTAATTTCTCGGAGGAGCGAATCAATTCAATTTAGTAACAATTTAAACAAATTAAGTCGCATGGACTTTGGGAATCGGCATTTATATAAATATGCATTGCATCGACTATCCGACCATCACATGTTTTTTTGTTACAATTAGTCTCCAATATTACACATAATTAAAACATAAGGACATAATTATTTAATTTACCACCCAAATTATATCCCTAAAAGATTATAATTAAATAAAGTGTTCAGCTTCTCCCACGACGCCATCGACTCATGAGTTTAATTAATTGGGATCGACTAACAGTCCCCCCCATTCAGTCCTCTAAACGTCCCCCTAACTGTCAAAGTACAACTGTCAGTCCCCCATTCAACATACATTAATTCAGTCCCAAAATGGAAAGTATGAATACCTAAGATATGAAGTATTCATATATAATTCATCAAGTATTCATACCTAAGATATCAAGTATTAATTCACATACAAACTGGGGACCATTACTTTTCGGGGGCAGTAACTGTCAGACTGCATTGGAGACCATAACCAAAAAGTCACGTGGATCACACCACCAGTCCCCCAATCATTGATTAAATTAATTCACATACAAAATGGAAAGTATGAATACCTAAGATATCAAGTATTCATATATAATTCATCAAGTATTCATACCTAAGATATCAAGTACATAAAAAAAAAACTGGACACAATACCTACTCATCTTTTACACGTTTTTCAAGGTGGTTTTTTTTTTCTCCGTTCAATCTAACCAATTTTTGGATCGATCTATGAGGAATTTTGCAAATCTAAAACCACGAACGTGTTCTATTTTTTTTTTCTCTTTCAAATGAGATCCATGATGACATATACTTTTACACGTTTTTCAAGGTATCAAATATTCAAATATGGAAAGTATTCATACAAAATGGAAATTATTCATACCTAACATATCAAATATTTATATATAATTCATCAAGTATTCATACTTAAGATATCAAGTATTTAAAGAAAAAAACTGGACTCAAATATGAAAAGTATTCATACAAAATGGAAAATATTCATACCTAAGTTATCAAATATTCATATACAATTCATCAAGTATTCATACTTATGATATCAAGTATTTAAAGAAAAAAACTGGACTCATCTTTTACACGTTTTACACGTTTTTCAAGGTGGTTTAATGATTGACAAAGTTAGTTAGAATTGGGGGAGACGTTTAGGGGACTGGAGTGGGGGGGACAACATCTTTACTCTAATTAATTAACATGATCTTCTTCCCTGTCAATGGATCGATCCAATCGGTGGCAGGGGGGCCGGATAGCAGCTACCACCACATCAGCAAAAGCCTTAATTATGTATTGATGCAGCATCTGGTCGTTCAACTGAACAGGCCTCCTCCTGATCCGTGTAGTAATTAATGCAGCATCTTATGATTTGTGCAATTATACAGTTGTGTTATTGAGTTAATATAACTTTCATTAATGATCATCATTTTGCACCAAATGTGCTAAAATATTGCTTTATATACTCCTCCAACCGACCATCTGTTCTGAACTGCACCAGGGGCATTTTGGTCCTGAGCAAAGGTCAGATATCAAACATTTTTTTGCATCTATTTGTAACAAACTTTTAAGCATCTACGGATATTGTCTAATAAACTTCTAAGTATCACCCCTTGTTCTGTCAAATTTATTAACGACTGACATGCCCTTGTTTACTGGTAAGGAAAATTTTCCTATGCTGAACTGTGATTCCTCTTTTCTAGCTACTTTTAATTTCGTTTTTCCCTTCATTTAATTTAGTCTTGCTCGCTTTATGAATGTTGAACTAGAGGATAATTTTAACTGTGATTCTTCTATTGGTAACTGGCATTAGTAATTATTTGCTACTCTGACATTTTCTGTTCAGAAACTTGAAACATTCTAATACGGTGTTTCAGTTAAAAATTTATGTAACACCTGGGCATACATCTTTGTTTTCATGAAAGTTGGATCCTTCAATCTTTTTTTGAGTTTCTTTTGATCAAGATAGCAACTGTGAAATCTCACCTAGCCTTCTTATATCAAAAGATACCAGAAGTTTGATTCCTTCAATATTTAGTCTCAGTTGCAAAATATATGATTGTTGAGTTTATTCCCAAAAGTTGAATATGATAACTTTGTATTGTAATAAACAATTAATCACTCAAGAAAAGGGAATGCTGACAAATTAAAACTGTCCTTTCCGAAAGGAAGCAAGTCATCGAACATGCACATTAGCCTGTTGAAAACTCTTGTCAGGGGCAAAATGGAAATTTGCCGCTACTTTAATTGACTTTGAAGAAACCATAGATGTTGCATCCCTCCCCTTCTGAGTCTTTTATTCTTTAAAGAAACCCTTCCCGTTTGCACTGTTTGATTCAGTACAACTTAATGTTAGTACCAAGAGTATTTATTCAACTCTTGAATTTGCATACCAGTACATTCCAGCCTGTTTAAGGTTATAATACCAGTATTAGTATTCGTTTCATTTACTTGCCTGAGATTTAGATATGTGAACAGCCAGTATGAGTTAAGTATGGATTAATAGCCTCAAGCAGGTTAGGCACACTTGTGGGAAGTTTTTGCATATATGCCCAAGAAAACTTTTCATTTGCTCCTAACTACTATCTATTCAAGGCAGTTTTGAGAAATGAACCCTAGCTCGTAAGTAATCATAATGCAAAAAACAGTATTAGCACAAATAATATTTCTCATTTTGCAAAGAAACTGTCATAAATTCAGAATTTTATCTTAGTTCAGGTAAACTGTCATTTTTAATAAAAAAAAGCATATTTAATAATATAAATTAAAGAAATTATATCAATTTTTTGAATGATGATTGGAAACGAGTGAATGATATAATTAAAACAAATAAATATACTCTTAAGTAATTAAAATGATCAGGTAGAATCAATGTTATTAAATGCGGTTTTCATGCGGTATGCGAAAAGCCACCGCATACCGCATATACGGTATTCGGCCGCATATGCAGATTTTTATGCGGACTTACATATGCGGTATGCGGTGCCATTCACCGATTTTTATGCGGACTTACATATGCGGTATGCGGTGCCATTCTCATACTTCTCATTTACGTGCCATTCACGGAGGAAAATATGGTATATATTTTGCTAACAACCCCTGTTTAATTAGTTGGTCCTTTTGTTGTTCAATTCCCTCGTCAACTGTGATAGGTCTGGTCAATTACCCATTAATTTATTTCTAACAATTATTTAAGATTATCATCATCCTCCTATATATAAATCAGGCCACATGTGTAATCTGTTCAAGCCATCAATTTAATCACACAAACAGATCAAGCAATGAAGTTATTGTTGGCAGTAGCGCTTCTGGTTCTGGTTTTGGTTCCATTACAGTTGGAGAATGCATGTGTGAGCGCATCAGACTCAGACTCAGTACAGTGCAGGGAAGAGGAGAGATCGGCTCTTCTACACATCAATTCTTCAATGTCCTTTCGTATTCACTCTTTAGATGGCAAGTGGAAGCAAAGGAGTGCTGCCAATGGGAAAGAGTCACCTGCCATCCAATCACTCAGCTTGACCTCGGTTTATCCCATGATGATGACTGGTTTGATTTAGTAAAAGTACTTTTACTAAATGCCAGTAAGTTCTTGCCTCTCCGTCACCTAAGAAACCTGTCATTATCAGCACATGGTATATATAATTGTACGGATGGTGCTGGTATGTATCTTCACATTTCTTTCTTCTTTAATAATTGATATCTATATATGGCTGGTGCTGATTAACAATGATATTACAAGTACTATATAACGTGCTGATTCTCATTTAGCATTAGATTTGTGTTGGTCACGGGCACTTAACATATTGCTTGATTTATGAAGACTATAAAACTACGTACTGAACTGTAATAGCTCCAATTTTAGGACAACGTACTTATTGTTGATATCTAACATTATTCTAGTGAAAGATGATAATAAATGAATTTATAGTAAATTAAGGCACCAAGCCTTTACTATAAATTACTTCCACACTCCAATTGCATTCTTAGATGCGAAATGTATATTTACCTTAGTTTATTATAATTAACTAAGAAAAGAAGAAAGAAATAAACAAATCCTACTGCAGTTTTTCGTTTATTCTTTTTCAAGACTTGAAACTTGGCCCAATTTAACTAATTAAGTTGGAGATTTTAGACCTTTTTTACAATTACTACCTGGACGGAAGCAATATCATATATGATTTAGCGAGTGTTCCATCACTTCGTAAACTCGACCTGAGTTATAATAATATAAACAACAGCAACGGTAACAGATTCAATTAATTAAGATTTATTTAATGTGCTTCCTTCTTTAATTGATCAAGAAAGGTTCGTCCAAATCCTAATGCAATTTTTCGTTTGTTCTTTTTCAGGACTTGAAACATGGTCCAATTTGACTAAGTTGGAGATTTTAGACCTTTCTTACCACGACCTGGACGGAAGCATCATATATGATTTAGCGAGTGTTCCATCACTTCATACACTTGACCTGAGTTATAACAATATAAACAGCAGTATCATCACTTCTGTCATCTTTTGTATTGAATGACATATACTTTATCAAATACCGCCTATCATGGCCTTCTGTCAGGGTTTGAATCTTGGTCCAACTTAACTAAGCTACAGATGCTAGACCTTTCAGTCAACGACCTCCCTAGAAGCATCATTTCCTCCTTAGCCAAAGTATCATCACTTCGAGTACTTTATCTGGATGATAATTATATGGGAGGCAATATTAATGTCCCTGTCAAAGGTACCTTGATCTCATAAATGAACCATTTTATATTTATGACAACAACAAGTCTTCTTTTATTTTCTTAAATTTGACCCATATTTTAATGGAATCATCTGACAGAGCTTATAAATGCACTAAATTTGGAGGTGCTTAGTCTACACTATTGTCAGCTTTCTGGGAGTTTTCTTGATTTGGGACATTGGTCTTCTCTAAAAGCCCTTTCGTTGGCGGGCAATTTTCTAAATGACACTTTATCGTTAGAAGGTAATTATAATGTAATACACAATTAAACTTTATTGTCAATAGGCCAAAGAAGTTATATGTGGGACATTGGTCTTCTTGCAATATGAAACAAGTTATAATTTCTACACCGGTGGATCATAGATGTTTGACATCACACAATTTGCTCAAAATATAGTATAATATAGAACACTAACATAATTAACAATATTCTTCACTTACTAATGGTAGGGCTGCAAAGAATAGTGAGATAAGGGCCCTGTTGTATTTTTATTTTTCTTAAAGCATCTTAAGGAAACTTTGCAATGGTTATTGAAGACTTGGAACCTTGGGCACTGTTGCACCGCCTTCGCCGCTAGAGACCCTCTCCAATTCATCAATCTGGCGTCTGATCTTATGCGACACTGCCTCAATGAATGCATTTGACTGAAAAACACACAATTCTACTACTTGAACAAGGCCATGTAATTAATTGCCCACTTTAGACATTATTAGGCAACCAACAATGCTGGTTTTTAGGATTAAAATTGAAAATGTGGTACCTTGTTGGTAGTTGGCACAAGTGAGATCTTTTCATTTGCACCTAAGAGAGGTAATTGTAAAAAAAGAAAAATGAAAAAGAAAAGTGACCTTCAGTAAATCATCGCTGAGGGATAATAGCGAATCCAAGGTGCCAACCCTCAACTCCGGCACATTAAACTACAACTAACAGTCCAACACACAAATGAACTTAGATTCAGATTCAGATTCAGATGATAATTACAGAACTGAGTTCGAAATTCATACTCGATAGATGGAAGTGTCGAACGCATTTTTGGAAACCGAATCGCTCAATCGTTTCCATAGATCGGATGCGGAGTTCTGAACTGGGAGAGACACGATCCAGTAACGCGACGCCATTAATTGAGAGATTAGAAGAGATATCGATCGAATTGGTCAAGGGCTGGCGAGATGGAATTCTCGAAGTTGCGATCTTTTCTCTGAGAATTGGGGCTTCCTTGTAATCGGGAAACACAAAATATTTCGGAGCAGGAAGTATTTCTGTAGACCGGTTCCACGGGTCTGACCGCCTGGTGGGCTCCTTCCCTATGTTTGACGAAATGGGGTCCTTCTTTCAGTTAAATATGTATGAACCTGGTCCAGATTAAAAGAATCATAATTTGAGCCCAAGTCAGTTCAGCCCAATTTAATTTTGAGCCCAATAATAATAATTTGTTTATTAAATGTAGAGAAACAGAATACATGCATCAGCATCACATGCAGTTCATTCTTTTGGGGACCAAACTCTTTAACCGGTACTTGAAAAAAAAAAGCTGCAATTGGGGTGTTAATTCTTCCAATAGCCTCCAAACCTTCTCTTGATAAACGAAGAGATGTCTGAATTTCTGATTGAGGGACTTCGTGTTAGCAACTGGCGGGCACTGCAATTATTACAAAAAAAAACAAATGATATATTATATTTTTGTTGCTAGCGGTTCGGATCGATTAAGAATTAATATTGTTTGCTAGCAAGAGTTGGTATTCAGTTAGATGATGTACATGGTCGATTAGATAGTGTGGAAAATATATTGAAAAATTGTATTGAAACAAATTCAAGATCATTGTAGAAACAGATCGAAGTATGCATTCTTGTAACATTCACCGAAAACAAAATTTATGGATTTATGAAAAAAAAAAAAACTCAATCCTCAGAAGAGAAAATGCAAATGATGGATCCTCTCTCCTCTCTGAAATTTTCCCGATTTTCTATGATTTTTTTTTCAATTTTTCCTTTCGAATCTTTTTGTGATATGGACTTTATTACCAAACATGCAGCAGGTTGATAACAATAAGTACTTGCCTCTAAAAGGATTTATAAGAGATCTGCAAAGGTAGATAACATGAAATCCGAAGCATTCCGTAAAGTAACTCAAATTTTGAGTTTGAATCCGGAGCACCCGATTTGCTCTGGAACGAATATTAAAATCCCCGTATAGACAGTCCGGATCTAAACTCAAAATTTGAGTTACTTTAGGTGATCTGGACTCCTTTTCACATGAGCGTGGTAGGCGCTGCATGACACAATCGGACGAGTTCGGAGCCTCAAAATTTACGGACTAATAGAAAAAGTATAATCGATAATATAAATTAAAGAAATTATATCAATTTTTTGAATGAAGATTGGGAACAAAGTGAATATATAATTAAGACAATTCAATATAGTCTAATTAAATTAAATCGGGTGGAAGAGAATTAGGTGGGAGTTGAGATGGATGTGCCATAAATTATAATTAATGGACAAAAGCGAAAGCTTAATTATGGAAATTGTCATACTTTTCATTTGCGTTCCATTCCGGGAGGAAAATATGGTATATATTTTGCCAACAACCCCTGTTTAATTAGAGTTAATTAGTCCTTTTATTGTTCAACTCCCTCGTCAACTGTGATAGGTCTGGTCAATTACCCACTTGCACAACTGTGATATTGAATTTGATGATAACGTGAATGGCGACATGGCCACTACTGAAGATTTAACCATTGGATGGTCAAGAGTACTACTTATCAAGTCCGAAGAGGACAGAGACACGAAGAATCGGTGGTATGACGGTGGCACCGTGAGCTCCTCCTCCACTTAGAATTTTGGTTTCTTACATGGGCAAAATTTCGGTTGTTGCATGAGCTTACTCATGCAACAAGCCTGAAAAATGCATGTTACATGGGTTACCCATGTAACAACTACCCTTGGTACAAGCCTCGATGCAAATACTCAATTTCAGACTTGTTACATGGGCTACGCATACAATAACTTTTTCCAATCTTGTTACATGAGCTTTCTCATGTAACAAGTACGTATGCAATAACTTTTTTTAGTATATAGCTCTACCGATAGTATAATTAATAACAGAAATTAACTAAATTTTTTTGAATGAAGATTGGGAACGAGTGAATGATATAATTAAAACAATTAAATACACTCTAATTAAATTAAATCGGGTGGAATAGAAGGTGGGATGCCCGCACGTGTACGACATGTTAATCGGACTTGAGATGGATGCGCCATAAATTATAATTAATGAACAAAAGCGAAAGCTTAATTATGGAAATAATTCTCATACTTTTCATTTACGGAGGAAAATATTTATGATCTGCACTAATTTAGGGCTTATTCGGATAAATGTTTCCATTTCCATGAGAATCAATGAGTGAAATTTGAGGCTAACAGATATAAATAAATACATAAGCTGAAAAAAATTATTATGCATATCTGAATTTTTTATTATTTCAAAAAACATACGTATGAAATTAAAAACTATTAAGTAGCTAGATAATTTTTAGGTCTTTCATGAAATTATTATCCAGGAAGGGATATAATATTATCGAGGGATACATTCTTTTATGATGCTCCTGCGATTCATTATGATGTCACTTAGAAGACCTTTCAACTCCCTCATCAACTGTGATAGGTCTGGTCAATTACCCAATTGCACGACCATTCATTTATTTCTAACAATTATTTAATTAAGATTATCATCATCCTCCTATATATAAACCAGGCCACATACTCTATTGAAGCCATCAATATTCACACAACAGATAAAGCAATGAAGTTATTATTGGCAGTAGCGCTTCTGGTTCTGGTTTTGGTTCCATTACAGTGGGAGACTGCATGTGTGAGCGGGTCAGACTCAGAGTCAGTACAGTGCAGGGAAGAGGAGAGATCGGCTCTTCTACACATCAATGCTTCAATTCCCTTTCCTATTCACTCTTTAGATGGCAAGTGGGAAGGACAGGAGTGCTGCAGATGGGAAAGAGTCACCTGCCATCCAATCACCGGCCACGTCACTCACCTTGACCTCGGTATATCCATTGATGATGACTGGTTCGATTATGATCATGGGGGTATTTTACTAAATGCGAGTATGTTCTTGCCTCTCCGTCAACTAAGATCTCTGTCATTATCGGCACATGGCATATACAATTGTACTGGTATGTATCTTTACGTTTCTTTCTTGTTTAAGAATTAATTATGTATAATACGTACCCGGCCCGACTGTATATATGGCTGGTGCTGATTAACAATGATATTACAAGTACTATATAACGTAGTTCTCATTTTGCATTAGATTTGTGTTGGTTACGGGTACTTTACATATATATCTGCTTAATTTATGAAGACTATAAAACTACTCAACTGTGTAATTGCTCCAATTTTAGGACAACTTACTTATTGATGAATGAATTTTTAGTAAATTAAGGAACCAAGCCTTTACTATAAATTACTTTCACTTTCCAATTGTATTTCATAGATGCCAATTTTCAAGTACAACGAGTGCAATATTTACAAAAAACTAAAAGTCTTAAACAACCTCAAAAATATATATATTCACCTTAGTTAATTATAATAACTGGTTAATTTGTGGTTTATTGGTGTTAAGAAGAGAAGAAAGAAATGAGCAAATTCTAATGCAATCTTTCCTCATTCTTTTTCAGGACTTGAAACATGGTCCAATTTGACCAAGTTGGAGATTTTAGACCTTTCTATCAACCTACTGGACGGAAGCATCATATATGATTTAGCGGGTGTTCCATCACTTCGTACACTCGACCTGAGTTATAATAATATAAACAGCAGTCAGCTACCTATCAACGGTAACAAAATTAAATTAATTACTGATTTATTTTATGAGCTCCCTTCTTTAATTGATTAAGAAGGGTTCGTTAATTTATTCATGATCCATCTTTTCTATTGAATGACAAATATATATACTTTGTCAGGGTTTGAATCTTGGTCCAACTTAACTAAGCTACAGATGCTAGACCTTTCAGAGAACGACCTGCCCACATTCATCTTTTCCTCCTTAGCCAAAGTATCATCACTTCGAGCACTATATCTGGATGAAAATTTTATGGGAGGCAGTCTTAATGTCTCTGTCAAAGGTAATCTCTCATAAATTAGCCATTTTATATTTATGACAACAACAAGTCTTCTTTTAGTTTCTTAAATTGGACCCATATTTTAATGTAAATAATCTGACAGAGCTTGGTGCACTAAATTTGGAGGTGCTTAGTCTACGCTACTGTGATCTAAATGGGAGTTTACCCTATTTGGGACATTGGCCTTCTCTAAAAGCCCTTTCGTTGGGGGGCAATTCTCTAAATGACACTTTATCATTAGAAGGTAATTATAATGTAATACACAATTAAACTTTGTTGTCAATAGGAAAGAAGTTATAATTTCTGCAGTATCTCTACACCGGTAGATCATAGATGTTTGACATCATACAATTTGGTCAAAATGGTATAATATAGAACACTAATTAACATAATTAACAATATTAATTATTCTTGTTGTCTGGTGGTATTAGGTCTTAATTAATTAGTGATCTACTAATGGTACGTAGGGCTGCAAAGAATAGTCAGTTATAATTTTATTTTTCTTAATGCATCTCAAGGAAACTTTGCATTTTGCAATGCTCCTTGAAGACTTGAACCATTGCTCTGGGCACCTCAAAAAATAATCTAAAGAGTCTTCCTTATAAATTCTTCAGTCCAAAAAACTATTGTTTTATTATTTTAATCTCTTTTTGCAGCTAGTTCTATGTATGTGTTTCTGGCATATATATAACACCTAGTCTTAAAACAAAACAAAACAAAAAGAAAAGAAAAAAATGAAAACATGGAAATTAAGAAACGCTATCTCATAATTGACCTCATTGGTTTCACATATATTAATCTTATTTGATGATCTTTCTCGTTAATATTATAGGATTATGCCAACTGAAGAATCTTGAAGAGTTAGATCTTTCATGTAACCTTTTCGCTGGAAATCTTCCTCCTTGTATGGGAGATCTTTCTTCTCTGAAGCTACTCGACTTAACATCTAATCAATTTCGTCAAGTAAAATTTCTTTCATCTATTTTTGAAAGACTCGAGTCCTTGAGATACCTTTCCCTATCCTATAACCAGTTTGAGGGGACTCTGTCCATGAGGTCATTTCAGAATCATTATAATCTTAAATATTTGAGGATATCAACTTTAGAGTCATCGAGCTTCCGAGTCGAAGTTGTGAATCTGCCTTTTCAGCTTCATGTTCTTGAACTCACTAATTGCATTCTTGATGTTGAGCCCACTTTCTTGTATTCTCAGTATAAATTACGAGTGTTAGACCTCTCTAATACTGGCTCCAAGGGTCCTCTTTCAGCTGTGTCGTTCTTGTTAGAAAACAATACGAACTTGATCAAATTAGATTTGCACAAAAACTTCTTCACGGGGCCTCTTCAACTTCCGTTTTTAACTCATGAAAAACTCTCAATGTTGGATATATCTGACAACCATCTTGGCGGAGAATTACCAGCTAACATTACCACTAAGCTTCCAAATTTAGTAATCCTCATCTTATCAAAAAACTATTTTCAAGGCCCTCTTCCTCTCATACCTACCAACAATATATATACTCTAGATTTATCTAGTAACAATCTCACTGATGATATACATACTAGTTTTTCAAGGATTCAGCCTTCAATCCCCTTTTTTATGGATTTATCAGATAATAAGTTTTATGGATCTTTCACTGACAACTTGAATTTTAGTCAAGGTTCAACATTATTGTTAAATGATAATAATATAAGTGGAGAGATTCCTTTTAGCATTTGCAATACCAGTTTCGAAGTGTTGGACATCAGTAACAATGAACTAAATGGTGTTTTACCTGATTGCATTGGAAGAGCTGATCTTTGGGTGTTGAAGTTAAGTGGAAATCATTTAGAGGGATCCTTACCATTGGAGATGTGTACAGTTGGGCAAGAGCATTGGTTGCTTGATCTTTCAGATAATAAGCTTTCTGGATCAATTCCTCCTTGCTCTAATGACACAGCCTTAGAAATTATAAATGTGAGCCAAAACAACCTAACTGGAAACTTTCCGATAACATGGCTGAATATTTCTGATATATATGCTCTTGACATTGGGGAAAACTATTTATCTGGAGAGCTTCCAGAACAAATATGTCAATTAAGATATTTACGCATACTAGATCTGTCCCACAACAATTTTTCTGGAGAAATACCATCGTGCATTATAGATATGGGATCAACACCCACCTATGCTTCCGATTCCTTGAGTGCCATCTTATTATATCCTTTAGAACCAGAGGAGCTGAACTCCATTGATACCTTTCTCTCTAGAGTCAAAGCTGTGAATCTGCCTTTTCAACTTCAGGTTCTTGAACTCGCTAATTGCATTCTTGATATTGAGTCCACTTTCTTCCATTCTCAGTATAACTTACGAGTGTTGGATCTCTCTAATACTAGCTCCAAGGGTCCTCTTTCAGCTGTGTGGTTGTTGTTAGAAAACAATACGAACTTGATCAAATTAGATTTGCACAAAAACTTCTTCACGGGGCCTCTTCAACTTCCGTTTTTAACTCATGAAAAACTCTCATTATTGGATATATCTGACAACCATCTTGGTGGAAAATTACCAGAAAACATTACCACTAAGCTTCCAAATTTATTGTGCCTTATCTTATCAAAAAACTGTTTTCAAGGCCCTCTTCCTCTCATCTCTACACGCAATCTCCAAAATCTAGATTTATCTAGTAACAACCTCACTGAGGATATACATAATAGTTTTTCGAGGATTCAGCCTTCAATCCCCATTTTTATGGATCTATCAGATAATAAGTTTTATGGATCTTTCACTGACAACTTGAATTTTACTCAAGGTTCAACATTATTGTTAAATGATAATAATATAAGTGGAGAGATTCCTTTTAGCATTTGCAATGCCAGTTTCGAAGTGTTGGACATCAGTAACAATGAACTAAATGGTGTTTTACCTGATTGCATTGGAAGAGCTGATCTTTGGGCGTTGAAGTTAAGTGGAAATCATTTAGAGGGATCCTTACCATTGGAGATGTGTACAGTTGGGCAAGAGCATGGGTTGCTTGATCTTTCAGATAACAAGCTTTCTGGATCAATTCCTCCTTGCTCTAATGACACAGCCTTGAAAATTATAAATGTGAGCCAAAACAACCTAACCGGAAACTTTCCGATAACATGGCTGAATATTTCTGATATATATGCTCTTGACATTGGGGAAAACTATTTATCTGGAGAGCTTCCAGAACAAATATGTCAATTAAGATATTTACGCATACTAGATCTGTCCCACAACAATTTTTTTGGAGAAATACCATCGTGCATTATAGATATGGGATCAACACCCAACTATGCTTCCCATTCCTTGATTGCCATCTCATTATATCCTTTAGAATTAGAGGAGCTGAAATCCGTTGATACCAATTTTCTCTTACACATTAAAAATGATGTCTACGGGGGTTCCAAAATATTATCAAATTTTGGATTGGAACTTTTCTCAAAAGGAAGGTTAGATTTCTATTTGGTAGAAATTTTACAAATCCAGAGTATAATAGATCTGTCTTCAAACAAACTAGTAGGCAATATTCCCGAAGATATCGGTCGAATGAATTGGTTGATAACACTGAACTTGTCAAACAACCATTTTAGCGGTGCAATACCAAATTCCATATCCAATTTGCACCAATTAGAAAGTTTGGATCTCTCTCACAACTCTTTGACAGGAGAAATACCGGGAGAACTGACTAAACTAACCTCACTAGAATCCTTCTCCGTGGCATATAATGATTTATCTGGTCCTACGTTACGTGCAGAAGCACAATTCAGTACATTTGATAATAGCAGCTATGAAGGCAACCCGAATCTCTGCGGGCCTCCCCTGTCAAAAAGTTGTGTCTCTACTATGAACACAACACAGCCTTCCCCAAACGAAATGAGTGACATCCGAAGGTATGAAGGCACCGATTTTCTCATATTGTTCGGTTCTTTCTCTCTTTTCTTTGTGGTCAGTTTTTGGTGCTTCATGGCTGTTCTTTATTTCAAGCGAAATTGGAGCTATGCTTTGTTTACTTTGGTGGACCAATATGGTGATATGATATATGTGAAGGTTGTTCTTTCGACTAGAAAGATTGGAGCTGCTCTTACTCGAAGGGGTAGTTGAAGGACCATATGATTTAGTTTTAATTTGAAAGGATAAGTTTTATTATACGTTTATGTATAATGTATTGTAAATCTTTATGAACTTTTAGCTTGGAATAATACGTAAGACAATTCTTTCACATATTTATGAACTTTTGGACAAGTGTTCTATAATTTTCATTACTTGTAAACTTGGGACCATTATGTGATATTTTGTAAAGTAGAAAATATTATATTATTCTATACACAAACTTCGGTTGATTTGAACTGGAGTTCCAACGGAAAAGGAGGGAAAATAAAATGAGAAGCTAGTTTGGTAATGAAGCATGCTATGATACCCTGAGTAGTCAAACTAAAGTTAGAAGGAAATGTTTTATACAGAACAGTAAAAGAAAGTTGGTCTTGGTCTCCCTTTCAAGGATTACTAATTACTGTTGTTCCAGCAAATTAATTAAACAAAATACATACTAATAACTACATTAAATAATGCCGTTCCATGTGTTATTTATTTGAGGCGACCTTTTGATATTAATTAATTTGATCCTAATTAATTAGACCAAACAAAAAAAATGTATTAGAAACAGCAATTAATATATGTTTGAATTCCATTTCCGTTTTAGATCTTAAACATAGTAATTTTTCAGAGAAGCGAATCAATTCAGTTTAGTAACAATTTAAACAAATTAAGTCGCATGGACGACTTTGGGAATCGGCATTTATATATATAAATATGCATTGTATTCGACTATACGACCATGACATGTTTTTTTTTGTTACAATTAGCATCCTATACATAATTAATTAATTTACCACCCAAAATATATCCCTAAAATATTGTAAGTAAATAGTGTTCAGCTTCTCCTAGGGCGCCATCCACTCATCAACTCATGAGTCATCACAAATTAATTAATCAATTAATTAACTTGATCTTCTTCCCTGTCAATGGATCAATCCAATAGGCGGCGAGGGGGCCGGGGAGCAGCTACCACCACATCAGCGAAGGCCTTAATTATGTAGTGATGCATGCTCCGGTGGTTCAGCTCAAGATAACAAAACAATAGCTCTTCTAACCAGTCCCAATCCAATGCCTGAAATCCATGACGGGCCTTCGCATAGTGATGCAGCATCTCCTGCATGGACTGCTTGAAATCCCGGTACGGGTCATCAGAATCCGTGCTCACCGCAATGCTGTCCCCTGGAATATTAATCAGAGGCGTATGATCACTTGATGACGACGACGTGCCATCTAATTCGAGGGCCGAGGAGCTGGATGCTAGCACTGACTCATGATAACTTGATATTGAATTTGTTGATGACGTGAATGGCGACACGGCCACTACTTCTGAAGATTTAACCACTGGATGGTCAAGAGTTATCAAGCCCAAAGTGGAGGGAGACACGAAGAATCGGTGGTATGACGGTGGCACCGTGAGCTCCTCCTCATCCTCCTCCTCCTCCTCTTGCAGAGGGGCATTGCAATTGCAGTCCCATGCAGCCAAGGAGCCCGACATGAATAAAAATTTCAGTTTTTTTAGGATATGAATAAAAATTTCAGTTTATATGGCAATGGAATCAAGGAGAAATTAGTGGTAATCAGAAAAACTAAAGCCAATAACAAATTATTTTATTATGCGAAAAGTTATATTTCTTATCAATTAATAATGAAATCAGAAAAACGGCCATAGTATTACTATGACTCGACTCTTTCCACATGGCATCAGCTTATCTTGACCAATTCTGGGTGCCAGGATGGCAATACGAATTTTTTTGTGTGGTTTAATAAATAAGACAGCGATGTGCTAGAATGGTAATAGGAAGAAATTCGGGGTGGCTCAAAAAATTTGACAGCAATGGTCATTGCTAAGAGCCAACTCTTGCGACGTGGCATCAAACGATTTGCTACAATGCTAGTTTGTTATCTTGACCAATTCTGGGTGCCAGGATGGCACTATGAATAAATTTGTGGCTCAATAAGAAAGACTGAGATGGTTATTGCTAAGAGTCAAACTCTTGCCACGTGGCATGTGATGATTTGTTATAATACTAGTTCCTTATCAACACCTTATTTAGGGTGTTCATTGGTCCGATTTATTTGTTTTTCAACTGAATCAATTTTTTTTTATAATTGACTGGTTTGATTTTTTGGTTTAAATAGATCGATTCGGTTGAATTTTTTAATTACTTCAGTTATTTATATTTAATTTGGTTTAGATTTTTCAAAATTGAAAAGACCAAACTATCCGAATTCTATGGTTCAAATTCTGCATTTCACTACCAGAATTTTCATTTGTACCATGGAACTGAAAATGGTTTGTTCCATGGACATAACCATGGAACAAGCCCCCAAAACGCTTGTTGCATGCGCTCACGCATGGTAATACTACCCTTGGTTATACGCCCGTTGGAAATACTCAGTTACCCGTGGAAATACATTTTCCCGGCCTTTTCCATGCGCTCCCGCATGGACCAACTGTGCATGCAAATAATTTTAAAGTTGGCCTGGCTGGAGTATTTGCAAGGATAGAAGCGTGGGACCCATCTAAGTATTTGCAAGGATATAAACATGGGACCCATCTAAGTATTTGCAATGATAGAACGGTGCGTCCCATCTATGTATTTGCAAGGATATAAGTGTGGACCCCACGCGAGTATTTCCAAGGATAAATCATCTGGGTCCCACCTGTTTATTTCCATGGCTAGAGACCGTGGGCCCCACCTAGTTTTTTACATGGGAGGAGATAGTAGGCCCCACCTGATTAATTGCATGGCCAAGAACATAGGTCCCACCTATGTATTTGCCAGGATTCTGTAGGTGCTTATTCAATTGGATGTTGCGATGTAAATAACAGATTAGAAATTGAAAAAATAATCACCATTTTTTAATTGTACAATCCAGTACCAATAGTATACCACCCGGTACAATGCCAATTCCCCCCACTTACACATTTGTATTTGAAATTAAATAAGCATTAGTAACAACACATTGCAATTTAAGGAGAAACCTTGTAATATGCATTAACAAACACCGTCACAAGCATGCATTGTACCAAAAACAGACCAGCATAACAACCACATTAATGTAATACACTTGTGCCTGTACCCAAAATACATGGTTAAACCATAAATAAAGATTTACAAAAGATTATACCCCCAAAGCTATGCACATGTTAGGACTTCAAAATACCATACTAATGCTAAAAGGTTAGTAGAATGCCTCGCCATTGTTCTAGGTGTCTGTCCCAAACCATTTGTTCATTACGGCTTCACTACTTACTGCCTCCTGTCCAGTTTGTGAAAATTATGGTAAAACTCAATATCAGTATAAAAAGAGATGATTCTGAAAGAACAATAAATAAGAATGGATTTATTCTTTGATTTTGGAAACCTTAATTTTGATTGATATAAGTTCAGATACATAGTATATCTATAATCAACCTAGGTTAAATCAAGAAGCCGCATGCTCTATGTAGTGTTACAACAACAACAACATCAGATTTTAACTCATACCCTTCTCCAAAAATGAAATTAACTTTACATAAACTAAAAACAAGGAGAGATTGTTTAAATACCTGAAATCGCTCTAATAAGTCTTGATGAGCATCGACCGAAAAAAACAGAGAGAAAACCAAGATCTGAACCTATAACTAGAGACTTGTCAAGTCTCCAAGATAGCTTTGGACATTTCAGTAGCACAAAGAACATCGCTGTCTACACATGCCATCTTTTTTTACCAGAAAATAAAAACTGAGGCAGAATAAGGTCTCCCATATATCTCCTAAATCCTAATCATTCATTTAAGGATGCATTATATGTACTTTGCCTTAAATTAAAGCTCCAAATTGCTGAGGAAAACCGACATAAGACCTTTGAAATATGTACTACTATCATAATACAATAGAGACAGATGAGAACCTCTTATGTGAGGCCATCTCTTAAAGCGTAGTGTCATGCCATGATCCCAGCAAGAGAAGTGAATTCTGTTACAACCACACTTGAAAGATCTGACATCTCATAAGAAGCTGACTTCTCAAGAAGCGGCATTTTGTTTTGCTCTATTTGTAGCGCTTTGGCTAAACCAGGGACTGTTTCAATACTACAAAAAAGTACATGTATATAAGCACTTGATACAAATTTTGAATTTTGTGAATTATAAGAAAAAAAAAAAGCTAGGCTGACTAATATCTACAAGCACTTGACACAAATTTTGAACTGAGCTTTAGCAAGTACACACATATATACCTGTGTTGGGTGGTGAGAATGTGATCAATTTGAAAGCTCGGTAGACACTAGACATTAACTTCAATTATTTTACAAACCTAGAAATTTAACCACCAACTTGTGTTATGAACTGTCCAAACTAGATTTTTTTTGGTTCCTTTGACTTTTCCATTTTGGCTAAACTAGGTAAAGATTCAGTATTCAAACCGAAAAGCGATGCACCAGAAGACAATACTTAAAATAAAAAACCCCTACTGGCTAATACATAAAAATAATTTGGTACTGTACCAGTAATGCAAAGTGCAATTGCTCCTAGCAGTGTCCATCCCTTGGTCTTCTGATCAGCAAAGAAATAGAACATGTAGTGAGGCAATATAACTTGAGTCAATATTATTCAAATTATTAAGACACTTTAAGTTAAACATATCATGTTTAATATAACTTGAGTCAATATTATTCAAATTATCAAGTCATTTCCTGTTTTCTAAAAAACAGTACATGAAGAAATTGCCCATTGCCAGGGTAATTTGGTCATGGAAGCCAACTGAGACAAATTGCAATTTCAGAGAGTATGAGCATGTGTAGATGACTACATACCAGCCAATAGTGACGCCTGCTCTTCGGTTAAATTTGTAGCGAAACCCCTAAAACCGCCTTGATATGTATATATATGAAATGGTTGTGCTTTCTCTAAACTGAATCATAAACAATTCTGATTTTGGCCATATTAAATATTGGAGAAAATATTGGAAAATGCTAGGGTCAGAGAGTAAAAATTAAATATAACAAGCATCAAGTGAACTATCATTGGATCCTACAGCTCTAGTATCTATTTTTATCAACCCGTAAGTAATCTATTTGATAAAATGCCTGAACCAAAATGGTTCAAAATTGTCATGCTTTCTTGCTATTTGATGAAATGCTTCAACCAAGTGTTTGTGTTTGATTAGTCTTCAATTCAAATGCTTCAACCAACTGTACTCGACTGGATGCTCGATCTAACCTTCCTCTAGATCTGAATGGTGCCAGAGAAAAGAGCGTAAGGCTGGGTTCGCAGATCAGCGGCGGAGGTGGCGGAGCAGCTAGCTCGAGTTTTAGTGGTGGAGTAGCGGCGGAGGATGACTAGAGAGTGAGCGGCGGAGGATGACTAGAGAGTGAGCAGTGGAGGTGGTGGCTAGGGTTTAGGGTGAAAGGGCGTCGGCTCAAAGAGAGAGAGAGGGAGAAATGGGGCCGAAATGAAATATTTGGAGAGTGAATGAAAATTTTCAAAGTAGGTAAACAAGGCTGAAGAGTTCATGTGCGGCTCTTACTGAGGCTAGGGTTTACCAACTAGTCGCGCTGCTCTCTATTTGTATAACACGGTTCACTTAAGCCAATAAACACCATGTAATTGGTTGATCGGGAACATTCAAATTGAAGAGTATCACATTCATTTCATTGTATGTAAGTTTGATTAAATTTTATATTCATTTACCTATCCATTAAGCCGACGGAATATACAAACATTGTAGAGCCACAAACACTTCACGTCGGATCGAAACTTTGACATATCGAAACTTCAGTTTTTTTTTTTGTTGGTTGCGTTCAATGTTTTCTCCTGATCATTTAAAAACTAGTTTGAAATTATTTCACTGCAGATCGACCGTTGAATTCTCATTCAAAAATGAACGGTCCATAATTATTGGCTCAATTTTAAAGGGCAAATATTGATGAAATTATATGAAATTAACAATTATAAGCATTATTTGGTCATAGGGCACGTGTAAATATAGAAATATTTTTTTAGGAATTTATTCATATTATTTGCTGTACAAAAATCACTAATTTTATCATCTGTTGATATGAGCCGTCTGATGGATGACGAAGGGTCATGATTGCCAATGGATGTCTCCATTACAGAGGCTGTGGGCATGAGGTCTATTTCACTGAGGTGACATAATATTTATGTTTAGATCCGCCTTAGATGAAATCATTTGGATTCTTTAGTAATCATGCTAATTCTGATCATACGGCCCTGATCTAAACATAAATATTATGTTACCTCAGGTGATATAAAATCATGAGCATGTGTATCCATAATAAATGCTCTCTGGCACTCGGTGTTTTTCTTCCAAAATCAAATCGGAGATGTATGATCGTGCCAGAACCCCTAAATTTTCGTTTCCCTCTCGAAATTTCACTAATATTCCTCTCCCGCTCTCCTCAAATCATTCTGCGTTGTCCAGACGCGAAGCCAAAACCCAAAACCCAAAACAAAAAGAAAATTTCACGCGCTCCGTCTGTCATTCCTAGGTTTTTCTCTCTCCAATACGCACCATCGTCCCCATTTTTTCTCTCCCCTTCTCTCTCGCCCAACAATGGTGTTCTTCAAGCAACACAACCTGCAGCAGCCGCAAAATGCGACTCAGTTCAGGTAACTGGATTTCTTCAATTTCTGTAATTTACCCTCCCAATTTCACCTCTAATTGATTAACTTTTTTTTTTTTTTTTCTTTCCCTTTTTATACGACTTTGAATGGAAGCAGAAATTTCGTGCCGATCAATGGGCAAATCTCCGGTCCAATTGCTTTCTTCAATCAAAACTTTCAAGATCAGTCACAACCTCCATGTAATTCTTCTATTTTTCTACATAATTCCTTCTATTTTAGGCTACCTATGCTAGAGTATTACCAAAATAGAAAATTAAAATTTGGTTTTAAATTGGAATTATTCTTCTACTTTCTCGGGTTCTAGGAAGGCACTTAAACTTGTACCATTCAATTGGAATGAAGTTTTGGTACCGCTATTTGAAATTCAA
This sequence comes from Carex parvula, assembly GCA_025461045.1. Taxonomy (NCBI): domain Eukaryota; kingdom Viridiplantae; phylum Streptophyta; class Magnoliopsida; order Poales; family Cyperaceae; genus Carex; species Carex parvula. The sequence continues at coordinate 478,744 of JAJGRW010000396.1, read as the reverse complement.
TGGGAAGGCACCTATTTTGCCTGAACAACCCTGAATTAAACTCAGTAATGAACAACCCTGAATTATTACAATAAAGGGCTTTAGTATTTTTTTTAAGCCTTCATTTTAAGTTTTAACAGTTCAGCATCCTTTTAAATAGCATCAGTTGGATACATGCCAAATGCTGTTTATTTTTTCAATTTGCAAAACATCTAAATTGGAGCAGATCAGTCTAGTGAGTTCCAGGTTTATACGCATCGAATTCCATAGTTTTATTTTTGGGTTGAATTGTTACAGAAACTTGAGCCATTAATTGCTTAATCTGTTTTTGACAGTTATTAACTTAGTTATATTTTTAAATGTTTCATAGGTATAGATAATTTCTGAAAAATGTTGTTAGATTGGAAAGGAAAAGACTTATTGGTTAATGTAAAGAGCAGTTTGAAATGTTATAAGCAGTTTGAAACGTTATAAACAGTTTGAATGTGTGATTGACAGAGAGAGAGGATGAGGCAATTGATCCTGGAGAAAGTGCAGGCAAAGCAGTTCCAGGCACTTACAGCAGTAGAGGACAAGATCCTGCGAAAAATGCGGGAGAAAGAAGCAGAGGTTGAAGCGATCAACAAGAAGAATGTGGATCTTGAGGACCAGATCAAGCAGCTAGCCATGGATGTTGCCGCTTGGCAGCAGCGTGCCAAGTACAACGAGAGCATGGTTACTGCTCTCAAGTATAACCTTGACCAGGTATTGATATCCAACAGTAAATAAAAATTAATATCCAACATTAAATAAAAAAAATAGAAATGTCTATGATTAAATATACTGTTATATATTGACATTTTGTCAAATGCACCTTGTGTAGTTGTCATTCTCTGAGAGGTGGAAGCTAATTGAAGAAGAAATTATGAGACCCCGCAATCACGAAAGGAAGAGAGTGAGACTCTTAGCGGTTTCAAACTATTGCTAGAATAAAAATAAAAAGTGAAGGAAAATTTGCACCAATAAACAGTGAAGGAAAATAAAAATAAAAAGCATTTTTATTTCATTGGTTTCCATTCAAATTTGCACCAGCAACTTTGCTGTTCAGGATTTGCAGACATACCAGACTTTGAGAGTTTAATTTGGGCAATTGGCTATATTATTTTTTGAGTTCTTTATATGTAAATGTAGCCTAACATATGAATTACATGCTCAGGAAGTTTCAGGTCAATTTGGGACTCTGAACTATATCAAATCAGTGTTTTGGTAAGGGGATAGCTGCTGAATTTTAATTGAGTTGCAGTTTTGGGTGTTTGAGAGCTAGATTTCAAAATTAAATTCCCGGAGATTGGCTAAATAGATTTTTTTGTTCTTTTTATGAAAATGTAGGTCTAAGATCAGTCTATAATCTAGGAAAATCTTAGGTCTGTTGAAGGTCCATGTCTTGTACTGGTATGGGGTTCGGAGTAGGGGCAATCCTGTCCAGTGTGCATTTAAAATGCTAATTTTCACAGATTTAAAGGCCAACTTAAAAAATACCTAACAAATAGTATAAATATCCTATGAATGCAAAGTTTGAGTCTATTTTGTGTGTTTTGAGTTCTCTATTTGACTGTTCAAATGTATTTTTAATTTGAGTTTCAAGTTAGATTTTGCTGTCAGATTTGTCATGAGGTGTTGTTTAGTTCTCTATTTGACTGTTCAAATGTATACTGCCTTACAAGTTATAATTGAAGGAGCAGAAGAGCTGCTCAATGATTCCAATAAAGAAATTAACAAAGTATGTTAAAGTATACAACAATTTCTATAAATCGATTCAGATTTGATTAAAAAAATATTGATTCATATTTTATGGCTGAATTTGTACTATTCGATTATTTTTTTAAAATACTACATTTAAAAATGACATATTTTCACATATATGTAGTATTCCTTATAGGATTATAATTTGCAATATGTTTCCTTATCACCAATATATTCTGTGAAAACCAAAACAGTTATTGATCACCAATATATGTACAATAAAAAAAAACTCATAAATATGTTATATATTAAAGAATGAGCTTTACATTTGTGTGAGAATATGTTGGTCTATTTTTTATTTTTGAATAATTATCTTTTTCATTAGTTCATTTTTTTTATGAAAATATGTCATTTTATCATCGAGTCTTATACATAATTACTAATTTATACATGATTTGTACTTGATTCACACTATAAATAGTGTAAATTAATCCTATTTTAGTTAGCACAGATGAAGTAAAAAACTATGTATCAATTACTGTTTACAAATGATGTGTAACTTATGTTGTTGTTTGAAAAATAAAAATAATTAAATACTTTATTAAATGTTGCTTAACCATTTTTTAATTAAGACAAATTAAAGGTTTTGTAACGTCTTCCAAATTTTCATTTGTCACAATTAATGGTTTAACATTATTTGAAGTATCAATATATTTTTCTTTTTAATATTTATAAAAAAAATAAGTTTGTATTATTAAGGTTACCCTTAAATTTATAGTACATGGTTCACATTAATTAATGACTTATATATAATTTGCACTTCAATTCAAAAGTACAAAATATATAAAATTTTGGATTTCTTTTTATTTAATTTCTCATTTCACGTGACATGGTAAAGGGCCTTTTTTTCCTTCCGACAAAGGATAATGGGAGCTTTAGAAGTCATGGCAAATTTAGAAAAAGCCAATCCACTACTCACGCGTGATAATGTGAAATTTGCTGGTCAAAAGTGACCCAATTTGTACTAAATATGCACCCAAAAATATTATGCACACCCAAAAGCTTTCTTTTATGTATATCAAAACATAAAAAAATACTTAGAAACAAAAATCTCAGACCGGAAAACAAAGTAAAGAAAAAATTGAAACTTTAAAAAAATGTAACTTGCATTTATTACCTTCCTTTTGCACATTTTTAATTCGGATACAAATCTGTTAAGCCATCAGATACAAATCTGTTAAGCCAAAAGACATCATCCGATTAGGTCGAAAGATACTAATTAAGTCGTGATTATTTAAGCCTAATTCGGTTACACCATTTTATTTCGGCCAGTCCAATCAATTACGATTATGTCAAATTTTGGTACTTCCGTTAGACAGTATACTGGCCAAATTTTGATAAAATTTTAATTCGGATAATATTAAATCATTACGAAGGCTTCAGATTAAGATATATTTTGGGAGCGAGTGAATGATATAAAACAATTAATCGCGGAGGAAAATAAGCATGGTTTATAAGTAGTTATACATCATTCGAAATTAAATAGTAATTAATTGATGCATCATTTTTATTTTATATATTCGTTCTAACTAATATGATCGATCTGCACCAATTTAGGGATGTCTCAATTTCCATGAGAATGAGTGAAAATTTGAGGCTAACAGATATAAATGAATACATAAGCTGAAAATAATTATTATGCATATCTGAATTTTTATTATTTCAAAAAATATACGTATTAAATTATAAACTATAAAGTAGATAATTTTGAGGTCTTTCATACATGAATATGTGTAAGGATATGCAATAATTAATATTGATTGACCAAAAGATAAAATGATTTCAATGAAAAAAGGTTCAATAAAATTATTTTAAAATTGAATTCTTATGGTCGTAACGAGTAATTTCTAAATTCATGCATGCATATATAATTATGAAAAACAAACATCTCACTCTAATTATTGTGTTTGTACGTATACTAATTAAAGCAGATTTATTGTGTTTGTATACTAATTAACCACCATAATAAAAACAACTTCCGTTTGAAAAAAAATATATTTAAAAAGAAATTCAAAGATCGTTGTAGAACGGAAGTAATAAAATAAAATTTACGGATTAATAAAATAAAATAAAATACTCAATCCTGAGATAGGAAATGCAAATTAAAGCATGCATGTGTATAGTCTAGAATCTAGATGGGGTTGGTTTCGTAGATGGATTCTCTTTCTTCTTTTTTTATTAATAGTCTAGAACTCTAGATGGGGTTGGTGGTCTGATATGACAAAGATTTGTTACAGATTTGCACGGAGAGGCTGTCACAGAATCCGAAGAAAATATTGGAGAAGGTGGTGAGTGCGTATCCTCTGAGTCTCTGATATCATTTATTTTGCATAGAGCGTGTCTGTGGTACTATGTATAGCATGAGTTAGTTTGCAATACGGATTAATATTTTTATTTTTAAAATTTTAACGATCGATTCGAACCGTTCAATATGACTTTTTTATGAATATGTACTTGCAAACTGAATTTTATATTTTTTAGAAAAAAATTTACTATTTTTTAAAATAGATAGAAAATTATTGCTTTTGGATGGTTCAGAATTTTCAGATTAAGTAATTTTCTACCTATCTTATATTTCGAATAGTGCGTACCCACTATTCGACGACTACTACGTCTTCAAATTCTCTATGACATGATCTTCACATATTGTGTATTGAAGCTTATTAACAGTAACTTTTTCAGATGTTTATATCTTGTCAAATGAATATTGGATTCGCATAATTGTTTTTTTCAAAATGTTCATACAATCTATAAGAACAAAATGAGTCTAATATTGAATAATTTCCATGTCTATGTTCATATATTTTATTTTAACTGTTTTTATGTTTAAATCTCAAAAACTAGATTATTTTTATCTAAAATTGATTTGTGCGTAATATTATTTCTTCTCGCAAAGCATTTAGATATAAGAGAAAACTATATATGTTTTGTGTTATCTCATATTAATTGAATGAAATTATTTCGGCAAATAAGTGATGTGCAAGTTAATATTAATGCCTTCTTGTATTGATTATTGCAATTTTTGTTATTTTAGTCAATCGTGCTTTGTTGACAATTATATGTATGGCATTTATTGATTATAATGATTTGTAGGTTACTTGACAAAATAATTTTCGTTTGTGGTGTAACATTATTTGAAGTATCAATATATTTTTCTTTTTAATATTTATAAAATAAATAAGTTCGTATAATTAAGGCCACCCTTAAATTTATACTCGGTTCACCCTTACATTTATAGTATATGGTTCACATTAATTAATGAATTATATATAATTTGCACATCAATTCAAAAGTACAAAATATATAAAATTTTGGATTTCTTTTTATTTATTTTCTCATTTAACGTGACTAGGTAAAGGGCCTTTTTTTCCTTCCGACAAAGGATAATGGGAGCTTTAGAAGTCATGGAAAATTTTGAAAAAGCAAATCCACTACTCACGCGTGATAATGTGCAATTTGCTGGTCAAAAGTGACCCAATTTTTTTATTGACTTGCCCAATTTGTACTAAATATATATGCACCCAAAAGCGTTCTTTTATGTATATCAAAACATAAAAAATACTTAGAAACAAAAATCTCAGACCGGAAAACAAAGTAAAGAAAAAATTGAAACTTGCAAAAAATGAAACTTTAATTTATTACCTGCTTTTTGGACTTTTTTTCATATTTTTTTATATTATTACTTTTTTTTGATTAAATTTTTACATTATTACTTAATTTTTAATTATTTCGTAGCAAGATTTCAGAAAAGGAATTCAAAAATCAACACGGCACGTCGAAATAGGCCTTACCAAGTCGTGTTATGTTGATAAACGTGTTGTGTTAAGCTTCAGCACTGTGTGGCACGACACGACACTACATGTTTCAAAATTTAGACGTGTTGGAACGGCACATGTTCCGAATATGCCTAAACACGGCACGGCACAGCTTCAATAAACTATCTCAGAAAAAAATATACGTATGAAATTATTATGCATATTTGAATTTTATAATTTAATAAAATATACGTATGAAATTAAAAACTATAAAGTAGATAATTTTGAGGTCTTTCATAAATGAATATGTAAGGATATGCAATATTGATTGACCAAAAGATGAAATGATTTCAATGAAAAAAGGGTCAATAAAATTATTTTAAAATTGAATTCTTATGGTTGTAACGAGTAATTTGTAAATTCATGCATAAATGAAAACAAACATCTCACTCTAATTATTGTGTTTGTATACTAATTAAAGTAGATTTATTGTGTTTGTATACTCATGTGCATGAGTTGGTTCTTGTACCCATAAAATCTCATCCCGCACAATTCCGTGACAACTGAAACATTTATGCTCATTAAGATCTTAATGAACCCTTGTACAATCATGTAGAAACTAAATTTTACAAAAACATGAATTTTATATCATAAATATTGTCAATTGAAAAATTACCTGGAACCCAAATAATATTCTTTGAAGGACTAGAAATTAAATTTAAAATAATCATTACGTACTTTAATTAAGTACGGATAAAGACATCATCCAGGAAGAGAGATATATGATCGAGGGATACATATTTTTTTTTATGATGCTCATGCTCCTGCTGTTCATTATGACACTTAATTAGAAGACCATTCAACTCCCTCGTCAACTGTGATAGCTAGGTCTGGTCAATAACCCAATTGCACGACCATTAATTTATTTCTAACAATTATTTAATTAAGATTATCATCAATATCCTCCTATATATAAATGAGGCCATGCACATACTCTATTGAAGCCATCAATATTCACACAACAGATAAAGCAATGAAGTTATTATTGGCAGTAGCGCTTCTGGTTCTGGTTTTGGTTCCATTACAGTGGGAGAATGCATGTGTGAGCGCGTCTGACTCAGACTCAGTACAGTGCAGGGAAGAGGAGAGATCGGCTCTTCTACACATCAAAGCTTCAATTCACTTTCCTATTCACTCTTTAGAAGGCAAGTGGGAAGGCAAGGAATGCTGCAGATGGGAAAGAGTCACCTGCCATCCAATCACCGGCCACGTCACTCACCTTGACCTCGGTATATCCATTGATGATGACTGGTTCGATTATGATCATGGGGGTATTTTACTAAATGCGAGTATGTTCTTGCTTCTCCGTCAACTAAGATCTCTGTCATTATCGGCACATGGCATATACAATTGTACTGGTATGTATCTTCACGTTTCGTTCGTGTTTAAGAATTATGTATAATACCCGGCCCGACTGTATATATGGCTGGTGCTGATTAACAATGATATTACAAGTACTATATAACGTAGTTCCCATTTTGCATTAGATTTGTGTTGGTTACGGGTACTTTACATATATATATATCTGCTTAATTTATGAAGACTATAAAACTACTCAACTGTGTAATTGCTCCAATTTTAGGACAACTTACTTATTGATGAATGATTTTATAGTAAATTAAGGAACCAAGCCTTTACTATAAATTACTTGCACTTTCCAATTGTATTTCATAGATGCCAATTTTCTAGTACAACGAGTGCAATACAAAAAAAAAAGACTAAAACAACCTCCAAAATGTTTATTAGAATAACTACTGGTCAATTTCAGGTTTGTTGGTGTTAAGAAAAGAAGAATGAAATAAACAAATCCTATGCAATTTTTCATTTGTTCTTTTTCAGGACTTGAAATATGGTCCAATTTAACTAAGTTGAAGCATCATGTATATATGTATACCCAACTTAACAATGACACAAGTTGTAACGTACTATATATATATATATAGGGGAGGGTTCAAATGCCTCCATTTTTTGTGCCTCCACCATGCCTCCATTTTTAAAAACTTTAATAACTCAAAATTTAAAACTTAAAAGTCAAAATAAAACTATTGGATATGATCTACATCATTTTAGACTTAATTCTCTCTCATACAAGAATTATTACATAAGCTACAAATTAAAGATACAAAGTCCAACGGATCCGAATAGTAATTTGGGTCGTAACATAACAATAAATTACTTTCACTTTCCAATTGTATTTTCAGATTCGAATTTTCAAGTACAACGAGTGCAATATTTACAAAAAACTAAAAGTCTTAAACAACCTCAAAATTAAAAAAAATATATGTTCACCTTAGTTAATTATAATAACTGGTTAATTTGTGGTTTATTGGTGTTAAGAAGAGAAGAAAGAAATGAGCAAATTCTAATGCAATAAATCTTTCCTCATTCCTTTTCAGGACTTGAAACATGGTCCAATTTGACCAAGTTGGAGATTTTAAACCTTTCTCACAACTCCCTGGACGGAAGCATCATACATGATTTAGCTGCTGCTGTGCCATCACTTCGTACACTCGACCTGAGTGTTAATAATATAAACAACAGCAACAGCAACGGTAACAAAATTCAATTAATTAATGATTTATTTAATTAATGTGCATGCTTCCTTCTTTAATTGATCAAGAAAGGTTCTCCATGTATTCATGATCCATCTTTTGTATTGAATGGCATATTCTTTTGTCAGGGCTTGAATCTTGGTCCAATTTGACTAATGCAATCTTTGCTCATTCTTTTTCAGGACTTGAAACATGGTCCAATTTGACCAAGTTGGAGATTTTAGACCTTTCTAGCAACTCTCTGGACGGAAGCATCATACATGATTTAGCTGCTGCTGTGCCATCACTTCGTACACTCGACCTGAGTTCTAATAATATAAACAGCAGTAGTCTGCCCAGCAACGGTAACAAAATTCAATTAATTAATGTTTATCTATTTAATGAGCTAGCTCCCTTTTTTAATTTATTAAGAAATTAAGGTTCCCGTGTATGCATGATCCATCTTTTGAATTGAATGGCATATTCTTAATTTTGTCAGGGTTTGAATCTTGGTCCAATTTGACTAAGCTACAGATGCTAGACCTTTCCGGCAACGACCTCCCTAAAAGCATCATTTCCTCCTTGGCCAAACTATCATCACTTCGAGCACTTTATCTGGATTTTAATTATCATGTGGGAGACAGTATTAATGTCCAAGGTAACCTCCATCTCCTAAATGAACCATTAATTTTATATTATATGACAACAACAAGTCTTAATTTTTTATATATTTTCTTAAAACTGACCGATATTTTAATTAATGGACACAGAGCTTATAAATGCACTAAATTTGGAGGTGCTTAGTCTAATCGGTTGTGGTGGGCTTTCTGGGAGTTTACCCTATTTCGGACATTGGTCTTCTCTAAAAGCCCTTTCGTTGGCATACAATGAGCTAAATGACACTTTATCATTAGAAGGTAAATACACAATTAAACTTAATTTGTTGTCAATACTCAATAGGAAATTAAGAAGTTATATTTGGGACGTACATTGGTATTCTTGCAATATGAAAATGAAACAAGTTATAATTTCTGCAGTACCTCTACCCCGGTAGAATTTGGTCAAATTGGTAAAATATAGAACAGTAACTTAACAATATATAGTACTATATATTCTTGTTGTCTGGTGGTATTAGATCTTAATTAATTAGTCATTTACTAATGGTAGGGCTGCAAAGAATAGTGAGATATAAGGGCCCAGTTATATTTATTTTTATATTTCTTAATGCATCTTAAGGAAACTTTGCATTGCTCCTCGAAGACTTGAACCATTGCTTTGGGAACTTTAAAATAATCTAAAGAGTCTTCCTTATAAATTCTCTATTTCATATCAGAACAATCAATATATATATTTTTATTTCATGTAATTCAGTCCATGAAACTATTGTTTATTTTATTCTCTTTTTTTTGTAGCAAGTTCTATATTATAAAAAATGCATAGAAATGAAGAAACGTTATCATAATTAATTGACCTCATTATGGTTTCACATAGATTAATCTTATTTGATGATCTTTCTGGTTAATATTATAGGATTATGCCAACTGAAGAATCTTGAAGAGTTAGATCTTTCACATAACGGTTTCGCTGGAAATCTTCCTCCTTGTATGGGAGATCTTTCTTCTCTGAAGCTAATCGACTTGTCATCTAATCAATTTCAAGTAAAATTTCCTTCATCCATTTTTGAAAGACTCGAGTCCTTGAGATACCTTTCCCTATCCAATAACCATCTTGAGGGGACTTTGTCCATGAGGTCTTTTTTGAATCATTTAAATCTTCAAGTTCTGCGGCTCTCAACAACGGCATTGAACTTTAGAGTCAAAGCTGTGAATCTGTCTTTTCAACTTCAGTTTCTTGAACTCACTAATTGCATTCTTGATGTTGAGCCCACTTTCTTGTATTCTCAGTATAAATTACAAGTGTTGGATCTCTCTAATACTGGCTCCAAGGGTCCTCTTTCAGTTGTGTGGTTGTTGTTAGAAAACAATACGAACTTGATCAAATTAGATTTGCATAAAAACTTCTTCACAGGGCCTCTTCAACTTCCGTTTTTAACTCATGAAAAACTCTTAGTATTGGATATATCTGACAACCATCTTGGCGGAGAATTACCGGCAAACATTACCACGAAGCTTCCAAATTTAATGTCCCTCAACTTATCAAAAAACTATTTTCAAGGCCCTCTTCCTCTCATCTCTACACGCAATCTCGGTACTCTAGATTTATCTTATAACAATCTCACCAGTGATATACAGAACAATTTTCCTACGATTCATGCTAATCAATTCCATACTCTGGATCTATCATTTAATAAGTTCTATGGAACTTTCACTAGCAGCTTCAACTTTACTCCAGCTGGAAAATTATTGTTAAATGATAATAATATAAGTGGAGAGATTCCTTTTAGCATTTGTAATGCCAGTTTTGGCGCGCTGGACCTCAGTAACAACAAACTAAATGGCGTTCTACCTGATTGCATTGGAAGAGCTGATTTTTCGGCATTGAAGTTAAGTGGAAATCATTTAGAAGGATCCTTACCATTGGAGATATGTGTTGTGCCAAACCGTTGGTTTCTAGACCTTTCAGATAACAAGCTTTCTGGATCAATACCTCCTTGCTCTAATCACTCAGACTTACAAATTGTAGATCTTAGCCAAAACAATCTAACTGGAAACTTTCCGATAACATGGCTGAATATTTCTTATATAACAACCATTGACATTGGAGAAAACTATTTATCTGGAGAGCTTCCAATTTGGATTGGTATGGAATCCAATCTCAGTATGCTCCTAGCAAGAGAGAACATGTTTGGAGGACCTATACCAGAACAAATATGTCAATTCAAATATTTACGCATACTAGATCTGTCATACAATAATCTTTCTGGACAAATACCATCATGCATTATTGATATGGGATCAACATACCACGATCTCACATTCTCGGGTGATGTCAGATCTTATTATATGGTAGGACCGGAGGAGCTGAACTTCAGTGATGCCAATTTTCTCTTACACATTACATGTAACGTCGACTTAGGAGGTGATGGAAATTTGAAGTTTGGATTGGAACTTATGTCGAAACAGAGGTTAATTTTTTATTGGAGAAAAATTTTAGCAATCGTATATGTAATAGATCTGTCTTCGAACAGACTAGTAGGCAACATTCCCGAAGATATCGGTCGAATGAATTGGTTGATAACACTGAACTTGTCAAACAACCATTTAAGTGGCGCAATAATAGATTCCATATCCAATTTGCACCAATTAGAAAGTTTGGACCTCTCTCACAACTCTTTGACGGGAGAAATACCGAGAAACTTGATTGAACTAACCTCACTAGAATTCTTCTCTGTGGCATATAACGATTTATCTGGTCCTACATTGGGTGTAGAAGCACAGTTTAGTACATTCGATAATAGTAGCTATGAAGGCAACCCGAATCTCTGTGGGCCTCCCCTGTCAAAAAGTTGTGGCCCTACTCTTGGCACAACACTGCCTTCCCCGAATGAAATGAGTGACGACCAAAGGTATGACGGCACCGATTTTCTCATATTGTTCGGTTCTTTCTCCCTATTCTTTGTGGTCAGTTTTTGGTGCTTCATGGTTGTTCTTTATTTCAAGAGAAATTGGCGTTATGCTTTGTTTACTTTGGTGGACCAGTATGGTGATATGGTATATGTGAAGGTCGTCCTTTTGACTAGAAAGATTGGAGCTGCTCTAACTCGACGGGGGCAGTTGAAGGACAATTTGTTTTAGTTTTAATTTGGAATGATATGTTTTTTATATGTTTCATGAATAAGTACCTAATATTTATGTATGATGTATTGTAAATCTGTATGAACTTTTGGCTTGAAAAAATATGCAAGAGAACTTTCGCATATTTATTTTTTGCTGATGCATTTTGTACAAATTTCTAAAGTGCCCTATAATTGTCATTACTCGTAAAGTAGGGACCATTATGTGATATTATGTAAAGTAGAAAAATTATATGATTCTATACACAAATAAAAAAAATAATCCTAAATTGAAAAGGAGGACAAGCCTGATTTGAACTGGAATTCTAATGGATACGGCCCAAAATTAAAAAGGAGGAAAACAAAATGAGAAGCTAGCTACGAACTTGAAAGATACCTTGACTAGTCAAACTAAAGTTAGAAAGAATCTTTTTTACAAAATAATAAAAGAAAGTTAGGCTGGGTCTCCCTTTCAAGGATTATTAATTACTTGTTCTAACAAATTAAACAAAATAGATACTAATTAACTACATTAAATATTAATGCCTTTCCTTGTGCATGTTATGTAATTTGAGGCGACCTTTTGATATTAATTCGATTCTAATTAATTAGACCAAACAAAAAAAAAATAAGTATTTGAAACAGCAATTAATATATGTTTGAATTCCATTCCCGTTTTAGATTTAAAACATACCAATTTGTCGGAGCGAATCAATTCACAAACAATTAGTAACAATTTAAACAAATTAAGTAGCATGGACGACTTTGGGAATCGGCATTTATATAAATATGCATTGCGTACGACTATACGACCATCACATGTTTTTTTGTTACAATTAGCATCCTACACATAAATAATTAATTTACACCCAAATTATATTCCTAAAAGATTATAATTAAATAAAGTGTTGAGCTAGCTTCTCCTCCAGCGCCATCTACTCATCAACTCATGAGCCATCACAAATTAATTATTAATTAATTAATTAATCAATTAATTAACTTGATCTTCTTCCCCGTCAATGGATCGCTCCAATTGGTGGTGGGGAGGCCGGAGAGCAGCTACCACCACATCAGCAAAGGCCTTAATTATGAACGGATGCATGCTCCGGCTGTTCAGCTCGAGATAACAAAACAATAGCTCTTCTAACAAGTCCCAATCCAATGCTTGAAATCGATGATGGGCCAGCATCTCCTGCATGGACTGCTTGAAATCCTGGTACGGGTCATCAGAATCTGTGCTCACCGCAATGCCGTCCCCTGGAATATTAATCAGTGGCGCATGATCACTTGATGATGATGACGTGCCATCTAATTCCAGGGCGGAGGAGCTGGATGCTAGCACTGACTCATGATCACTTGATATTGAATTTGATGATGACGGAAATGGCGACACGGCCACTACTGAAGATTTAACCACTGGATGGTCAAGAGTTATCAAGCCCGAAGTGGAGGGAGACACGAAGAATTGGTGGTGTGACGGTGGCACCGTGAGCTCCTCCTCATCCTCCTCCTCGTCCTCTTGCAGAGGGGCATTGCAATTGCAGTCCCATGCAGCCAAGGACCCCGACGTAGAGGGAGACACGAAGAAGCGATCTGATGGTGGGACCATGACAGCAGTGTTGTTGATTGTGCCGGCACCTCTAGCATTTGATCATTATGTAAATTGCAATCAGAGAGACCTAGTGAGCGAAAACTATAAAAAATGGCGCCTTCCATTACTTGGGCGGCGGGGGGATCGGAGCGGAGATGCGTAAGTTTTCTTGGGAGATGTTTGAGTTGGTTGGATAGGTGGAGGTGAAAGGATGTATATCTTTGTTTCTTCTTCCCCATATAAAATTTGTGTGTATCTTCTCTTCTCTTCTCTTCTCTTGTCTCCTGTTTGATTTATATTTGGTATCAGTAATGGAAGAGATGCGCAGGGAATTAATAGAAAGAGAGATCAGGTTGCTTTAATTAATTAATTAGTTTGGGCGCTTTTATTTTCTCTCTCTTTTTATTTTAGTTAGCTAATTAAGGCCTAATAGCAGCAATTAAGGCAGTGGGCAAAGAGAGATGTGCATTTGCTTTGAGTTAATTTATTTATTAAATTTAAATTTAGTTCGGTTTTGTTGTCATAATTAATGAATGTCATCAGTAATTAAATTAAGTAGTAATTAATGGTGGGAGTGGGGAAGAAAGTAATTAGAGATCAGTTTCCATATCTCGTATGCATGTTGCCTCTCTCTCTCTCTCTCATGGTCAAACATATATATATCCATTTAAATTAATTTGGTTGCCCAATTTATTTATTTATTTATTTATTTATTATAAATTTCTAATTGTATATATTCAGTGTTCATCCTAATTAGTTCAAAGGAAAAAAAAATAAGTCAATGAATATATAAATGGATAACAAAAGAATTTAATAAAAAAAAGTACTTCCTTGTCACTATCGACCTCATAAATCAAACCTAGATTCATCTTGAACGTACATGGTTGCAAGAAATAAATTTGTAGTATGTAAATATAAATATAATAAATATTCTTAAAATTAAAATAGAATGAAAATCACAAATTAATTTTTGAGTGGCTCCAAGATATACTTTCAGCTATAACATTCATTAATAAAAATTGTACAGCCTCTTTTCTAATCTTAATGGAAAAGTCGGTAGCGATTGCTAACTGACCTTAAAAAAAACATTCACTAACAAAGCTTCAAATTTTGAGAGTTGAGAGCATGGTTTGGAAAATCGGCCGATTCCGAGTCAACTCGGCCGAGTCAACTAGGAATCGGTCGTGGCCGATCTGATTTTCACCTGAGTTTCGCGCCCGTGCGAGTTTTTCAGCAAAACTCGGATGAATAGTGCTTGACTCGGCCGAGTTAGCCGATTTTTAGGCCGAGTCAACCGAGTTTCACCCGAGTCTCGCCGATTCAAGGTAAAAATGACCAATTCTCAACAAACCTGACGGAGTCTCAGCCGCCTGTGCCGTCGTGGGGTGACCTGGACTGCCTGTGCCGTCATAGGGTGACCGATAAAATTGGGGTTAAATCTCAAATTTTCACTCATTCTCTTGCCTCTAGAGCATAAGTATATTGTCTTGATAACTCAATCGGAACAATTTTGTGATTTGCAAGAGCAGTCGAAAGAATTTGAGAGAGTCGCCCTTCAGAAAATTTCGAATTTGGGGGAGTCACGGTTCAGATAGAAGTAGAAGAAAGCTTAAATCATATAATAAACTTGGTGCATGTATGGTGAACAGTTTTAATTTGAAAATATAAATGGTTTATAATGGACCATGTCCAAACTGGTTACTTATAAAACATAATTTTATTATTATTTGTATTTGACTAAAGTAAAGGTGCATACGGCGGGGTTGACAGTAGTGGTTTGTTCTATATATTTTTTATTTTGACTTAACTAAAATGAATTTTGCTTTTGGCTTGCGATAAGGACTTAGTAAAGGGATTAACTGTGTTGCTATTGGTGTCAACCTATAACAATGAAATTTTTCCTTCTTTGATGAAGTCACGAGTTACAAAGTACTCTCTGTCCATGTACTTTGTTTTGTGATGTGACTTTGGTTCCTTAATTTGCGAAATAGATGCACTGTTATCGCAAAATAGCTCCAAGGGACCTTCACTGGATGAAACAACGCCTAGTTTCTTAAGAAACTTCTTTATCCAGACTCCCTCTTTGCTAGCCTTTTCGGCTGCAATGACTTCTGCTGCGGTGGTTGAACCAGCTGTAGATGATTGCTTCCAACTACGCCAACTCACAGTTCTACCATTCAAAAGAAAGATGTACCCAGATTGAGATCTTCTATCATTCGGGTCTGTCATAAAACTAGCATCAGTGTAGCCTTTTACAATGAGCTCTCTTTGACCACTATAGACAAGAAACTTGTTCTTGGTCCTTTTCAGGTACCTAAGAATATTATTGACTGCAGTCCAATGATCAGGACCAGGAGAAGCTTGATGACAACTTGTCATGCTCAGAGCATACGCGACATCGGATCTTGTGCTAGTCATACATGATGAAACCTATAGCTAAAGCATAGGGAGCATTCCTTCATGTATTCAATGTCTTTGCGTGTTGTGGCACACTGCGACTTGCTAAGATGCACTGACATACTCATTGGTACATTTTCTTTCTTGGAATTTTCCATATAGAACCTTTCTAAGATTTTGTCAATATATACATTTTGACTTAGACCAATGAGCCTACGAGACCTATCTCTATATATCTTAATCCTTAAGATATATTGAGCCTCGTCCATGTCCTTCATTAAAAATATTGTTTTCAGTGAGTCCTTTGTTTGCTCCATCAAAGATTTATCAATACCTATCAGCAATATGTCATCGATATATAAGACGAAGAACATAATGTGGCTCCCACTAACCTTCTTGTACACACAAGGTACTTCCTTACTTTGAATGAGTCCAAGAGTTTTAACCTCTTCATGAAAGCGCTTGTTCCAACTCCCTAATGCTTGCTTCAAGCCATAAATGGCTCTCTAAAGTTTGCACACTTTGCCACTATTTTTCGGATCTTCAAAACCTTGAGGTTGTACTATGTACACTTCCTCATCTAATTTTCTGTTTAGAAAAGCTGTTTTGACATCCAACTGCCATATTTCATAATCATGAAATGCGACAATAGCTAACATTATCCGAATAGATTTAAACATGAAAACTGGTGAAAATGTTTCATCATAGTCAGTTACTTGGATTTGAGTAAAACCTTTTGCTACAAGTCTTACCTTGTATGTTGTCAAGTTACCATTCATGTCCATCTTCCTCTTGAAAATCTATTTGTTTTGAATGACTTTCAATCCTTCAGGAAGATCTACCAAGGTCCATACTTGGTTGTCATACATGGATTGTATTTCAGATCCTATGACTTCTTGCCATGCTTTGGAGTCTTTTCTTTTCATTGCTTCTTTGTAGGTCAAGGGATCGTCGGTATCTATTACCAAGATCTCATGAAGACCCATATATAGTTCGGGTCTTCTCCTTTCTCTTGTTGACCTTCTAAGCTCTCTATATTCTTGTGACTCATCTTGAGTTAAACAAACATTCAGTGGGGAAATCTGAGTCTCTTCTACAATTCCTTGTGAAGCTTGACTGCTTGTACTCCCACTGATTAAAGGAGTTTTGTGTGGTATTTTATGATCATCTTTAATGTCATCATTCATCTCATGACCATTCACTAGTAGGTCTTCTTGAGTTTTCTCAAGTGTCACCCTACTACCACTGCTTTTGATTTATTCGAGAAACTCCTTCTCTAAGAATGTTGCACCCTTTTTAACGAATATAGTATTCGTTGACTTGTGCCAAAAGCTATACCTTTTTGTTTCTCTTAGGTATCCAATGAAAAAACATTTATCAGCTTTGGGTTCAAGTTTTGTTGACATCATACATTTTACGTATGCCTCACAAACCTAAACTTTGAGAAAAGATATATTGAGTGGTTTGCCCATCCATAACTTATATGGTGTTTTCTCAACGGATTTTGATGGAACAACGTTTAGTGTGTGAGCCGCAGTTTGGAGTGCATGATCCCAAAAATATAAAGGTAGCTCCGTTTGATACATCATTGAACGAACTATATCAAGTAAGGTTCGATTTCTCCTCTCGGAAACACCATTCCACTGTGGTGTCCCGGGTGGAGTGAGTTGTGGTATGATGCCACACTCTTTCAAGTATGTGTTAAACTCATTACTCAAGTATTCTCCTCATTGATCAGTTCATAGAGCCTTGATTCTCTTATCAAATTGGTTCTCTACTTCATTCTTGTATTCTTTGAATTTCTCAAAGGATTCACTTTTGTGCTTCATACGATACATATAGCCATATCAACTGTGATCATCTATGAAAGTAATGAAGTACCTATAACCATCTCTTGCACTAGTACTCATTGGACCACATACATCAGAATGTATCAATTTCAATAAGCCACTTGATCTCTCACCTTTCTTCTTGAATGGTGATTTGGTCATATTTCCAGTTAAACAAGATTCACATGTTCCAATTGCTTCACCATCAAGCAAACCCAGAAGATTTGCTTGCTGCAATTGCTTTATGCGTTTCTCATTTATGTGACCAAGGCGATGTAGGGTTCTTATGGTACTTAAGGCAGCAGAATTTTAAAATTTTGACAAGAAAAGTACCAAAAGAGATCATCATGTGCGACTGAAATCAAATCAAAATCTATTTCCAAATCAGTAAGCATCATACTTTTAGTTTCTTGTCTCCAAACAAGAAAGGAAGGTCCTTGAGATATAGGGTTGTAGCCTCCACCTTCTTGTTGATGCTAATGGTGGTTGATGCCTTGCAACGCCTTGGTGGTTGATGTGTGCGTGACCTAGAACGCCTTGCACCAAGATGAGACTCCAAAGTAAAAGTCATCCACGGTATCCACCAAGAAATTAATTAGAAATCAAATATTCCTCTTGCGAGAGAGTACTAATTTGATTGCTCCTTAATTCCTATCCTCCAAAGAACTGTTCTTGAGTTTTAGGATTTGTGGATTCTTAACACATGAGTGATGAAAAAAAAAAAAAAAAGAGTTCTTGGCAGAACTTCAACTCTAAAAACGAATATGTCTCAAAATGAATGAGAGGGAGAATATATATAGCAAACGAGGAATGTGAATTAAGTTTCCAAAATTATTCCCATGTTCTACCACATTTTTGACCACGATCTAATTCGAATTAAATTCTGCTTCAAAAATAAAAGTTATTGATCTTTCTTTTACCTTTCTATCCATATATTGTACGCCCAAAATGGACTTCGTATGAGGGCGCTATGGTCCAAAAATGAAACATGCGCAGCAGTTTACAGAACATGGCGGTCCAAATTAACCCCCATGTTCTACCACATTTTTTACCATGATCTGTTTCTAATTTGGCCTTCCTTCAGAGTGGCAAAGTTCTAGATATTTATTTTAGCTTTCCAGAAATATATAGAATGCTAAAACCGGATTTCTTATGAAAGAGATATTGTCAAAATAAGAAACGCTGCGCAACAGTTTTTCAGAAAACGTGATAAACTATTTTGGGCAAACTTTTAATTATGAAAAAAATTCATAAAATAAACATGGGCCATAATTAACAACAACCATAAGGCTTTGTTTTTTGGGCCAAGTTATATTTTTCCTTATTTGAACTAATCAAATACAATTAATCTAATTAATTGTAGTATCATATATAATTATCTCAAATAATTATATTTCTCATGTTTTGATGGAGTAACCAATTTATTTGTCATGTCATACGTGTCAAATAAATTAATGAGCATTTCTAATTAATTTCTTATAAGTGTGATCCTGTGAGATCTATGTCACATGGCAATGGAATCTGAAACTCTTTCGATTCCATAAACTATAAGCAGCACATAGCAATATACATTATAGTTACCCAAATGACACAGATGATAAGTACCATACCGTATCATGATACCTAAGCAACAATTTCCTCGTGTTAATTTCTTGTCCTATAATATCATCAATAGATCCAAGATAGGAATGTGTCATTCTTGCAAATCTACTCGTTTCTTGATTCCGAAATAATTCAGTAATTATGATTAACTCCTTAATCATATGTGCTCATACTTGTATTATTTCATCAAAGGGCCCAGTGATATCATCACTCATTTACATGAGGGACATTGGTATTTTTGATAATTACTATCTCTCCACATGAGCATATTTCGTTAAATTTTTTGATAATTACTATCTCTCCACATGAGGGACGTTAGTATTTTGGATGGAATGAGCATATTCCGTTAAAATTTTGGACGAAATGAGCTTATTCCTTTATATTTTTGACGAAATGAGAATATTCCGTTAATATTTTGGACGGAAAAGTTATAGGTTGACTTGATTGGGACAAAATAAAAGTTCAGTAGCTATGGAGGGACAAATCAAACTTGAGTGACTAATTCGTGAAGAAGAATAAAGTTTAGTGACCTCCAGCGAAATTTACCCAAATCTAAAAACTAGATTTTTTTTTTATCTTAAATTGATTTGTGCGTAATATTATTTCGAATTTTTTTATAAACCATAATAAAAAAAATTTACGAAACCAACATGATTATTTTTTTTTTTACAAAAACCATAAGAACCGAAATGGCATTTCGGTCCGTAATAGTTTCACAAGTTTTCAAATCAGCTGCCACAGAAAATCCAAAAAGGGGACCGGACCGAAATGCCATTTCGGTCCTGCTTAATTTATTTTTTTCCAACCCGACAGCAAACCCCTAAAAAAAAAAGTTCGGACAGAAATGCCATTTCGGTCCCGGCTAAACAAACTCTGGACCGAAATGGTATCTCGGTCCATGGGTGTTACACCAACGACTACAGCTATTTTTTCTGAAAACTTGTGAAACCAGTACGTACCGAAATGCCATTTCGGTTCAGAAAAAAAATAGCTGGCCGAAATGGCATTTCGGTTCTTATAAAAAAAAAAAGTAATCATGTTGGTTTCCTAAAGATATTTTTTTTAATTATGGTTTATAAAAAAAATCTATTATTTCTTCTCGCAAAGCATTTATAGATATAAGAGAAAACTATGTTTTGTGTTATCTCATATTAATTGAATGAAATTATTTCGGCAAATAAGTGATATGCAAATTAATTTTCCTTCTTGTATTGCTTATTCCAAGGCTACAGATCAAAGGGTGTTCTTAGGTCAACACACTGAACTTGCATGAAAGTTTTGCTAGACCAAGTGCTGATGTACTAGTTCCTCTTGTTCAATTTTCTCTTTAATTTGATCAAATAAAATGCATGGTTATATATATAGATTGGTTGTTTGGTTAATTAATTGACTTGTTTGATTAAAGCATAATTTTCTCAATGTCAAGGCATAATTTAATTAACTTGTTTGGTGTCTTTTGTGTATTTTGTAATGGCATGTACTTTGGATAATTTTTGTTAATTATTGTGTTTAGATAATTTAATATGTTGTGTTTAGTTAGCATGTTCAAAGTGTTTGTGGTTGTGGCATATTAATTATTGGCCAACAAATTTGGTGGGAGCTGGCAACATTAAAAGATAATTTAAAAAAAAATACAATCAGGATCGGCTGGGCTGTTACTAAACGACCGATATTGATAGTCACATCAGGATTGGCTGTTAGTACTAAACGACCGATCTTGATAGTCAGAACAAGATTGGCTGTTACTAAACAACTGATCTTGATAGTCATAACAGGATCAACCATAAGTCCGATCCTGATTGCTATTTCTCCACTAGTGACACGTACTTGCTATTTTTTTCGAAATTTTTTCTAAATAAAAATCACAAAATGACATATTATAAGATTTTTATCAAATTATTAACTCATTTTTCATGATGATGTTGTTTCCATTTTAGTTTATGAACTATTTGTACATTGTGGATTTTAGGAAAGTTTTATTGTATACTGCCTTACAAGTTATAATTGAAGGAGCAGAAGAGCTGCTCAATGATTCCAATAAAGAAATTAACAAAGTATGTTAAAGTATACAACAATTTCTATAAATCGATTCAGATTTGATTAAAAAAAATATTGATTCATATTTTATGGCTGAATTTGTACTATTCGATTATTTTTTAAAAATACTACATTTAAAAATGACATATTTTCACATATATGTAGTATTCCTTATAGGATTATAATTTGCAATATGTTTCCTTATCACCAATATATTCTGTGAAAACCAAAACAGTTATTGATCACCAATATATGTATCAATAAAAAAAAAAACTCATAAATATGTTATATATTAAAGAATGAGCTTTACATTTGTATGAGAATATGTTGGTCTATTTTTTATTTTTGAATAATTATCTTTTTCATTAGTTCATTTTTTTATGAAAATATGTCATTTTATCATCGAGTCTTATACATAATTACTAATTTATACATGATTTGTACTTGATTCACACTATAAATAGTGTAAATTAATCCTATTTTAGTTAGCACAGATGAAGTAAAAAACTATGTATCAATTACTGTTTACAAATGATGTGTAACTTATGTTGTTGTTTGAAAAATAAAAATAATTAAATACTTTATTAAATGTTGCTTAACCATTTTTTAATTAAGGCAAAAGGTTTTGTAACGTCTTCCAAATTTTCATTTGTGACAATGGTGTAACATTATTTGAAGTATCAATAAATTTTTCTTTTTAATATTTATAAAAAAAATAAGTTTGTATAATTAAGGTGACCCTTAAATTTATAGTATATAGTATATGGTTCACATTAATTAATGAATTATATATAATTTGCGCTTCAATTCAAAAGTACAAAATATATAAAATTTTGGATTTCTTTTTATTTATTTTCTCATTTCACGTGACTAGGTAAAGGGCCTTTTTTCCAAGCTTTAGAAGTCATGGAAAATTTTGAAAAAGCAAATCCACTACTCACGCGTGATAATGTGAAATTTGCTGGTCAAAAGTGACCAAATTTGTACTAAATATGCACCCAAAAATATTATGCTCACCCAAAAGAGTTCTTTTATGTATATCAAAACATAAAAAATACTTAGAAACAAAAATCTCAGACCGGAAAACAAAGTAAAGAAAAAATTGAAACTTTAAAAAAATGTAACTTGCATTTATTACCTGCTTTTTGCACATTTTTAATTCAGATACAAATCTGTTAAGCCATCAGATACAAATCTGTTAAGCCAAAAGACATCATCCGATTAGGTCGAAAGATACTAATTAAGTCATGATTATTTAAGCCTAATTCGTTTACACCATTTTATTTCGGCCAGTCCAATAAATTACGATTATGTCAAATTTTGGTATTTCCGTTAGACAGTATACTGGCCAAATTTTGATAAATTTTAATTCGGATAATATTAAATCATTATGAAGGCTTTAGATTAAGATATATTTTGGGAGCGAGTGAATGATATAAAACAATTAATCGCGGAGGAAAATAAGCATGGTTTATAAGTAGTTATACGTCATTCGAAATTAGGGATGTCTCAATTTCCATGAGAATGAGTGAAAATTTGAGGCTAACAGATATAAATGAATACATAAGCTGAAAATAATTATTATGCATATCTGAATTTTATTATTTCAAAAAATATACGTATTAAATTATAAATTATAAAGTAGATAATTTTGAGGTCTTTTCATACATGAATATGTAAGGATATGCAATAATATTGATTGACCAAAAGATAAAATGATTTCAATGAAAAAAGGTTCAATAAAATTATTTTAAAATTGAATTCTTATATATGGTCGTAACGAGTAATTTCTAAATTCATGCATATATAATTATGAAAAACAAACATCTCACTCTAATTATTGTGTTTGTACGTATACTAATTAAAGCAGATTTATTGTGTTTGTATACTAATTAACCACCATAATAAAAACAACTTCCGTTTGAAAAAAAATATATTTAAAAAGAAATTAAAAGATCGTTGTAGAACGGAAGTAGGCACTCTTGTCAAATCATTAGATTCACCGAAAACAAAATTTACGGATTAATAAAATAAAATAAAATACTCAATCCTGAGACTGAGATAGGAAATGCAAATTAAAGCATGCATGTGTATAGTCTAGAATCTAGATGGGGTTGGTTTCGTAGATGGATTCTCTTTCTTCTTTTTTTATTAATAGTCTAGAACTCTAGATGGGGTTGGTCTGATATGAAAAGATTTGTTACAGATTTGCACGGAGAGGCTGTCACAGAATCCGAAGAAAATATTGGAGAAGGTAGCGAGTGCGTATCCTCTGAGTCTCTGCTATCATTTATTTTGCATAGAGCGCGTCGCATGAGTTAGTTTGCAATACGGATTAATATTTTTATTTTTAAAATTTTAACAATTGATTCGAACCGTTCAACATGATGTTTTTATGAATATGTACTTGCGGACCGAATTTTATATTTTTTAGAAAAAAATTTACTAGAAAATTATTATTTTTGGATGGTTCAGAATTTTCAGATTAAGTAATTTTTTCTACCTATCTTATATTTCGAATAGTGCGTACCCACTATTCGACGACTACTACGGAGTCCAGCTACTATACCACTAGTGTCATTCCAAACTAAATAACACTACATCTTAAACCATTAGATCTACTTTAATATTCGTACAAAACACTAGTGTCATTCCTGCGCTATCTTGTACACGAATATTAAATTAGATCTAATAGTTTAAGATGTGGTGTTATTTAGTTTGAAATGACACTAGTGGTATAGTAGCCGGACTCACTACTACGTCTTCAAATTCTCTATGACATGATCTTCACATATTGTGTATTGAAGATTATTAACAGTAACTTTGTCAGATGTTTATATCTTGTCAAATGAATATTGGATTCGCATAATTGTTTTTTTCAAAATGTTCATACAATCTATAAGAACAAAATGAGTCTAATATTGCATAATTTCCATGTCTATGTTCATATATTTTATTTTAACTATTTTTATGTTTAAATCTCAAAAACTAGATTATTTTTATCTAAAATTGATTTGTGCGTACGTAATATTATTTCTTCTCGCAAAGCATTTAGATATAAGAGAAAACTATATATGTTTTGTGTTATCTCATATTAATTGAATGAAATTATTTCGGCAAATAAGTGATCGATGTGCAAGTTAATATTAATGCCTTCTTGTATTGATTATTGCAATTTTTGTTATTTTAGTCAATCGTGCTTTGTTGACAATTATATGTATGGCATTAATTGATTATAATGATTTGTAGGTTACTTGCCAAAATAGGTTTATTCAAAGTATATGTTTCATAAAAAAAAATATACTGTATATCATTTTGTATATTACATCTATTGTTAACACATTAAATCATGTTTACATAAAATTTATGTTTGTACGGACATCTTATTATTTATAAAGATGGTCAAGTTTAATTAGGATTAAAAAAATTAAGTTCCTTGGGCCGGCTAGCTTGTTGATCAGCTACAAGGATGGATTAAGAATTGTAATTAATCTCTTTTTTTTCCTTACGACAAAATTAAGATAATGGGAGCTTTAGAAGTCATGGCAAATTTTTGAAAAAGCAAATCCACTACTCACGCGTGATAATGTGAAATTTGTTGGTCAAAAGTGACCCAATTTTTTATTGACTTACCCAATTTGTACTAAATATGCACCCAAAAATATTATGCACACGGCACACCCAAAAGCGTTCTTTTATGTATATCAAAACATAAAAAATACTTGGAAACAAAAATCTCAGACCGGAAAACAAAGTAAAGAAAAAATTGAAACTTTCAAAAAATGTAACTTGAATTTATTACCTGCTTTTTTGACATTTTTCTCATACTTTACAAGCCGGAACACGGCACGTACGGCACAACTT